>OZ024837.1:244845-844845 GCA_964016985.1 Anodontia alba | reverse complement strand
GAAACATTACCGAACTATACTCCATACCATTTTTAAATGATAATCTTTGAAAGGGCACATATGTTATTGTCTTTTAGATGGTATCATTATATCAAAGTTGAGAGTTGTTATGTCTGTGTGTTTGACTTTTGTTTTCTAATAAATTGTAATTTTATAAGATGTTTTATCTTTGGTATTTTTTGATGATTCTATGATTAGGAAACGGTGCTGACAAGTGCCAGAAATTTGTATATACAATGTAGCTATTTTTTATTCTAATTACATGGCTGAGTTGTAAGGAAGTGAAGTGAGTGAAGTGAAGCGATGGTCAGATTAGCGTGTGCCTGGTTACGTGTAACCGAGTCTTCGATTATACAGTGAACCATTATTAAAACGACAGCATTTGTTCCCAAAGACGTTATCATAAAAATGAATTTGTTGTTGTACAGAATACTTAGTGAGGAGATTGATATGTAAGAAAGGTCTTGTTTTGTTCTTATTTCCTCATGGAACATATATTTTGGATATTTGTTAGTGTACAAACGCCTGAATTTTCTTAAGGTAGTTGTTCGAGTGATTATAATTGACCAATGTAATCAAATCGCGCGTTAGACGAAATCCAGGTAACGGTTATATATAGCAGCGCTATTCTAGTGGGACAGTGTAAAGAGGGCTATCTGTAAAATCTGGACCTGGACATTGGCAAACAGTGCAGACCCGGAACAGACGCCGCAGAACGCGGCGTCTGATCAGGGTCTGCACTTTTAGCATAAAATATAGAAAGCGGTTAAATGGAAAAAAAATCTTGAGTCTCCGTCCAGGACCATTTTCCTAGCTTACACTCAGACACTATCGATCCACCAGTCCTGTCAGTACTTTGATTCAGATTAGGGCTTTTGTTCTTCAAGTATGACATCAGAGCCTATTTTTATATTATACTTTGTGCATTGTGCATCAGATATGTAATAAACGGCAATGATCATTATTTGTTTGTGAGCATCTTTCTGAGCACCTGGCTAATCTTGACCATCGCTATGCACGTCATGCATGTATTCTCAAAGATCCATTTCTGCTTGATTGTCAGCATGTTTTATAAATTTATATGACACGCCCCTTTTCAGTGCGCAGTTTAACTCATTTATGCCGAGTGGAATCTTCTACCTCAACTCTTTTGACAGGTACATTTCCTATATAAGGGGTGTCTGGTTAATTCTATTATTATGTTATATATGTAGACATTTCTGAATTTAATGCAAACAGAGTAGACCCTGATCAGACGCCGCGTTCCACGGCGTCTGATCTGAGATTGCACTGTTGGTCAATATCCTTTTTATGGGACGCTAAGCTTAAATGGGTAAATCCAAAAAGAGTTCCTTAATTATGTAAGAGGTTTTAGACAAAACCACAAAAAAATGCCGTTTTTGTATTCAGAATTGATACAAATATCCATTTCATAGTTTTACATAGTAAAAAGTGGAATCGAGCAAGGGAGGGGATGTGGGTTGGGGATGGGGACAGGGCTAAAAATTACAAAGAAGTTAACGCGATGGCCCAAATGCTGGCAATCAAGAAATTAATGTCATCTCTTTAATCATGTTTTCCTTTGCTTGTCTTCTCCATGCTTATTAGTCATTTTCACATTTTCACATTTGATTAAAGATTCATGATTTTTAAATGAATCAAATCATTATTTTAAAATTTTATCTTTTTGTCATTGTAAACTCCAATTTAAATAAATTTTATTTGTACATTTTTAGTCAACTTATTTGTTACTTCACCTGAGTCGAACGCTTAATATGAGCCGTTGTGATCACTTGCCATCCGTCATCCGTCTTTTTGTCCACTCCTTTAAACAACGTCTCTTCTGGGTCATTTTTCACCATGTGGAGTCTTCTATCGAAAGGTGGGGGTGGGGAAGTGTGTACAAAATATCACAAAGGCTGTCATGTCCATATTGTCGAAACATTTAAAACTTTTTTTCATCAGAAACAAGACAGATTTCAGGTAGCATCGTAGTAGCAGAGCAAGGGATTGGTGGGTTTGCCGAGCTTGTTCAAAGTTACCTTTCATATATGGAACGCCGTTTTTATTATCCTTGAGTCAAGTTTCATAATCCTTGATAACCAGTATTCTTTCTATAAGTTATGCCACGAATGACCGAAAAACGAGGCGTTGACTTCTGTAAACCGGCCGGTCAATGAATATCCAATACTTTTTTTTCCATGCTGCGTATTCGAAATCAATTTATGCATATCCATAAACAAATTTTGGGAAAATCTTTTTAGATATTGGGTATCCCTCATTCGAATTTGAAATATCACAAATTAATTTAAGATCCATAAAGCATTACAATTAATTCATTGATATCCTAAACTGGTCTTTAGGTGGTCAGTATTGGATTCTGTCGTTGACTATCCATACTGTATGATTGTTTTACATTAGAACTCCTCTGACGATACCATCAGTCGATTTCCATTTTTCCTAAAAATAAAAGTTTGGTGGACCTACAAATATATTTTGAGGCTCTGCTGGATAAAAATGACTGATGGACAGCCACGGTTCGGTCTGACTTTTGGATATCCCAAATGTTTGATTTATGCTAAGCAAGAAATTGATTGTTTTGAATTTCCTAAATATCAGTAAAATGATATTCCTAATTCCAGTGCTAGATGGATGTGTGTGTGTGTTCCCAAATGTTTGATTTATGCTAAGCAAGAAATTGATTGTTTTAAATTTCCTAAATATCAGTGAAATGATATTCCTAATTCCAGTGCTAGATGGATGTGTGTGTGTGTGGGGGGGGGGGGGGGGGTGAGGTGGGTGGGGGAGGTGTGTTAGCATAGTCATTATTATATTTATACCTAGTCCGACCAAACTGACATGTCGCTTTTACCTTTTGTTTATAATGTTTATAAGTACATGTACATGTTTACTGTATAAACAGGTATGGCTACAAATATAACCTTATCCGGTGACCTGTGACGTCTAGTTTCAATTTTCTACTTGACGTAATACAGCTGGGAATCAGAAGCCTCAGGTCAGCGGACAAGGTTATAGTTTGATCTATATCATAGTGAATATTAGATATAAAAGTCAAAGACAGATTCATTTGGTCGCTGTATAAATAGTTTTGACAATTGTGTGCTCAGATAATCGAATAACTTTACTTGGTAACAGATACCGAAACGGCGTCCCATGAAAAGTACAAATCGGGAATAAAGTTTGGCGCAGGTCTAATCAGACGTAAGTTGACATAGTTTTGACTAATTAACTGTTTTTAAATTTGAACAAACACACAGCAGTTTAAGGATTATGAAATTTCACTTAAAGAGGTCAACATTTATATGTTTGTGGAAATTCATAGAGAATCACCATGTTGACCAATTGGCACTTGGTCCAGTTAGTCAAATATGCACTAGGCTAATTAGTCGGGTCACAGTATGTAAACTTTAGATCCATCGGAGTTTATGACACATGGCCATTTGGTGTACATGAATGCAGCGTATATGTATGTATGTATGTATGTATGTATGTATGTATGTATGTATGTATGTATGTTCGCGCGTGAATGTGTACGAGCGCGTGAAGTAAAATTTATGTCATCTCGATCGAAGGTATAAACATGGTGTTTGTGTTCAAACTACATTATATAACGATGGATAATCACGTCCTTGTGTGGCAAGCGCATTTTGATTTATCTACAAAAATCATATATTGTGTTGCATTGTGTATCGTCGGAGCAATGTCTATTCGGTGGTTTATGTTTTTACAACCCTTTCAATAATATTTCAGGTATACGTATCGAGCCGGCGATGTATATTTGTAGGTGTGTTTTTTGTCGATTGTTTACAATCGAGCCTATTTAGTATACAAACGCCGAAACTTCTTTAAGACAGTTGTCCACGTGATCATTGCCCAATTTAATCAAACCGCAAGTTTGTACGAAATCCAGGTGACGGTTATTTATATATAGCTGCGCTATTCTTGTCGTTGTGACGTCAGAATGCAGTGTAAAGAAACCTGGACTGGGACACTGGCAAACATTGCAGACCCAGATCAAACGCCGCTAAACGCGGCGTCTGATCAGGGTCTACACTGTTTGCTTAATTACAGGAAGTTAAGGGTTAAATGAAACAGTCTTAAGTCCCCGTTCAGGACCATTTTCTCAGCCCACACTCAGAGACAATCGACCTACCAGTGCTGTCAGTGCTTTGATTATAAATCATCCGTGTCCCTCTGTGCCGCTGCCTGTCGCTAAACGCCTGCCTGTTACTTTATACTCAACCCTGGGCAAGTCCAGTTTGAGTTAGGTGCAGTTTTGGATAGAAAATATCGCGAGGACCCGAACTGGGCTCGAACCTGCTGAAAACGGCCAACTAGTCGACACAGGCCCGATTATTGTGAAATGTCATAAAACTGGTCCGCGATAAGTGAAAATGGGTTCTCGAGTTTTACGAAAGGGAAAGATCTAGATCAGCCGGCTCAGCCACACAACCTGATAATGATGTCCCTGGATTGACCTTGACCTATTTTACAACAAGTTCAACGGTGTCCATTTAGGCTTTTACATGGGAAAAGTCCATCTACACTTTCAAACACTTTCTCCTCAGAACCCAGCGGGCACATGACGTTTAAACAACGTCGGCTCAACGTCGATGTAACGTCATGACGTTGCATCGACGTTGAGGCGACGTTGTATTAACGTCTTGTGCTTGCTGGGAAACCACGGGACCGATTGAATTCAGATTTCTATAGTACATTTATGCTCTTTTATATACACCGATATATTTTCAGTTCCTAAAAATTCTGTAAGCGAACAGCGAACGCCCTGATCAGACTGTACGGATGCGCAGTCTGATCGAGGCCTTTATTAACCACATATGGCCCGAAAGATCCTTTTCGAATGTTACTTTGCCTTGGTGAGACTCATTTATGTTTTCCAGAAGGTATAAGAATACCAGAATGTTTTGGGTTGAAGTAAGCGTCTTTTAGAGCGCAAACAGTCCTGTAGTTTTCTTCTACATGTATTTAAAACATCTATAGATCTATTTATGGAATTTCAGGAATTTTGGGAACTTCTGAAACCATGGCAACACATCTAGATATTGACAAGCAGGAACTAGCCGACGCAGAGATTATCTGGCAGTATTTGAAGCTGAACCACACAGTTGTCAAGGTAACGGTGAGATCCCGGATGAATTAAAGGGCATAGCCAAGAATTGTTACCATGTCTGTCGAAGCAAATGGAATCAGTGTCTCATGTCTGATAATCATTACCGATGACCATAATTGGGATCGCCTATCACAAATCGGAACAACAAAAATAACAACAACATAATAGTGATAATAGTTTTTGTTGTTGTTGTTGTCGTCGTCGTTATTGTTGTTGTTGTAAATTCTGGTTTAAAAAGTTTCCTTATGCATTGTACATGCCGGATCATCTTCAGGCTGATATTATACTACGCAAGTCATGGTAGGTCCTGTTATATAGTACAGGTTGTGCTACAAGGCAGTGAGGTACTTAGTCAGTCCGATTTACTAAATCATGTCCAAGTCGTGACCGTGTGCGAACTATAGAAAGCCGTTGCCACAATATTTGTTGGTATGTAGACAGTAGTCCAATAAATGATCAGAGAGATTTTTTTTTTTTTTTTTTTTTTTTTTTTCAAAATATGATTGCTGAATTTTATTGACATAAATCCTTTCTTTTTATGACAAATTATGTACCTGTATATTTTAGAGTGACCTGATTCTATGTCTTGGAAGCTATGACATCCGGGTAGCTGAAAAAGCAGCCTCGCTCTGGCATGAAGGAATTGCGAACATGATATTGTTTTCCGGGAATTCCGGGAAGTTAACTGAAGGTATTTCTCTTTTTCTCAGAAAACGCATAGCATTATTTCGTCATTTTGATTTGCCGTATTTAATCAAAATATTCGGACACCTTTACTTTTACCGTACGTATCACGAGAATCGAACAAGTTTATGACAACTAAGAGATATGTGTGAAAATGCTGGCTCAGCGACAAACAGTGTAGACCAAAATCAGACGCCGCATATTCGTCTGATCTGGGGCTATACTGTTTGCTCAGGCCTAACTGATCGAATATTTAGGCTAAAAATAATAATATGTTCACATCATCACCATCCTTAATTTTTGTTTTGCTCCCAAGGGTCATTCCTTTTCGAAATCTATTTGGAGATCCCCTTTTAATCATTAAAATGATATACTGTATATAAATTCACACTTACTTCCGGAAAGTTCATTCATATAAGGAAGGAATGCATACCAATTCTTGCTCACAATTAATGACAAAGCTGTCTGAATTGTTATAAAATCAGTCTTTTTTATCGCGCGTCAAAAGCAGAAATTTCTGTCTTGTAGACCAGGGGTTTTATTCTCTATTAGAAAAGAGACTGGATGGGGGTAGGGGAATGATATTATGTGCATGTCAACAATCGTATGTACTTCAGACAAAATATTCTTAAAAGTGATAGTAGAAAAAGTAATACATGACTTATTTTATTTATTAGAAAGCATACTGTTCGATTTTTCCAATCAAAACGAGTGCTGAAGCACTATCGTCTAAATGGTGCACACTGCCTGCATGTCTGTGTATTCTTGCATCTTTTATTTTATTTTGGTATTTAGACCGAAGTTGTTGTTATTGTTCCTACTTGATTTCACACAAAAAACGACATTTAAGTTTTAGACCAAGCATGCCTTTTTTGTCAGATAATGTTGATAAACAAAACGCTTATCTTTATTTTATCAGGTTTATGGAGCGAACCGGAAGCTGAAATATTTCGAAAGAGAGCTCTTGAATTAAATGTGCCATCCTCAAAAATTTTGATGGAAAACAAGTCAACAAATACAGGAGAAAACGTAAAATTTTCATACGATTTACTCGAACAAAACTCATTGCTTCCACGTAGAGTGGTTTTAGTTCAGAAACCTTATATGGAAAGACGAGCTTATGCAACGTTCATGAAACAATGGCCGGCGAAAACAGATGACATGGAGGTGAAGGTGACGTCACCGGATATTCACTTGCTGGACTACCCAAATGAGGCTGTTGGAGATTTGAATGACGTCATATCCGTTATGGTTGGTGACATGGCTAGAATTAAAATATACGAAGAGAAAGGGTTCCAGATTCCTCAGTTTATACCAGATCATGTCCAGAAGGCATACAAAAGATTAAAACTGTCCGGAAAGTACAACAGCCATATGCCTGTCTGACGTCATTGCATTTGCCATTCAGTTCTATTTTCCTGGCGATACATTAACCTTTACCAATCCCTAGTTTCAGTAATTCAGTAGATGAAAAGTTGGTATTCCCGCATCCACCCCCACCCCCACCCACCCATCCAGAAAACAGGATGTGACATTTCATGCAAAATTTCAAGATGTCGTCTGTTGAAAATTTTACCCAGGATGCTTAGCGTTAATTTGACCAGCTTATAGTGGTAACAGTCCTGTACACCATTTTTGAATCGATTGTTTACAATCGAGCCATGCTATACAAACGCCAAAATTTCCTTAAGATAGTTGTTCACGTGATTATCATTGACCAATGTAATCAAACGTCGCGTTAGACGAAATCCAGGTAATGGTTAGTTGAGGTATTCTTGTCGCTGTGACGTCAGATCACTGTAATAGAGGATTATCTGTAAAACCTGGACTAGGACGTTTTGGACATTGACAAACAGTGTAGACCTTGTTCAGACGCGGCGTCTGATCAGGGTCTGCACTGTTTGCTTAAATTACAGGAAGTTAAACCGGGTTAAATGAAACAGTTTTAAGTCCCCGTTCATGACCATTTTCCCAGCCTACACTCAGAGACAATCGACCCACTAGTGCTGTCAGTCCTTTGATCTTTTTTAAGAGTATAAAATACGCCGCAACGTCAGGAAACGTTTTGGATTTTCTTACTTTTTCACAGAGATAAGGTCTCAAATTTCTTCATATTGTCTCCGAAAGAGATAATTTTAATGAAATGTCAAGCTTCAATTTTGTTAACGAGACTTAACATTAGTGTTGTAATATATTATATCCATTATCAATGTTATCGAATAAATCATATCAACGCATTGTAAACTTTTTCATACTTTTGTTACAAAGAAGATACATAACTTTATTTGCACAGGCCGCCATTTCGGTGAGGCCAACCGCCGAAAGTTAGACTGGCTCCAGTCTCCAGTGACTAAATATTTTTTCTTATAATCCTTTTTGATAATCCATTAAATAATTTACTTGTGACCAGCCTTTATAGTAATGATATTATTTTGGTTGTATTTTAGTGGATTATCAAACAGGATTATACGAAACAATATTTAATCACTGGAGACTGGAAATTTTCAAATCTTCGCGCATGTCTGCGAATGCTTTGCTTTGCTGAACGCAGCTCAGATGATCAGAATAGAAAAGAACCACACCAGCCAGCTGGGGCCTTCGACGTCAACTTAATATATAGTTTTGTTTAATCCAGTGCATAACGGAAGCCCTAAACAAGCTGTGCAGGTAATACTCCTGGCGGGCTTTACCCATTACCACTCTCTGGGCAAATTCAGCAAACGGCAAACTGATAACATTTTTTCTTATGTTTTCAAGAAAATAGGCTTTGTCATTTCATGCGAATTGTCTCCTTTGGAGACAATTCGCATGAAATGTCAAAGTCTACTTTATGGGAAAAGTAAGAAAAAAATCAAAATGTCATCTGTGCTGAAATTTTTACCAAGCATGATAAGCGTTTATCAGTCATTTATATCGTACGGTTGGTTCGATACGACACGGCTGATAACTGACCTTGAATAGAAATGAGGTCAAATATCACTCATGATCACTGATAGCAATATCTGAGCCACTTGAAACAGAAATTAACCTTATTGCATAGGCCATCTTGATCTACGCTGCTCGCCTATGGTCAGATGATCTCGGGCGAGTGGGACGGGCGGGAGGGGATGATAAAGCATATGATTGACCAAATTTTTTTTTGACTGATCTATGAAAGGCCCCATTTCTCTGGTGTATCCTGAGGGTGTATCCAGGTATATGCACATAATTTTCGCTTAGAGATTTTTCGAGGCTGCTTGTACTCTTGGTAATCAATGAATTGACTGCGATATTTGTCTAACTACCAGCAAATGGGTACAAAAATCAAAGGGCAGTATATACTTGGGTAAATATTTCAGACGATCCAGTATATATGAATGGATCCGTTTTTTTACACAGGCCAGGTAAATGAATGGGGTAGGTTTCGAAATGCTTAGTGGACTCTTTTGCCTACTTCTTTGGACAGGTCCAACTCCAGTTTAAGGAGTTTCTGGTTTATCTTATTTTATTTGTATTATTGTTTTACAAACAAATCATGTACATAATGCAAACAGTGCAGACCTTGATCAGACTCAGCGTTCTGTAATGTCTGATCTTAACCTGTACTGTTTTCTAATGTCCATTAATGGTACATTAACCTTTAATGGGTTATTAAAGGCTGGAAGTTGCATTTTAACATTTTATTGTAACTCTTTGCGAATTATATATTATTTTATATCATTTCATGTAATATAGACTGGCTCTATAGTCCCTAGTGACAAACTGTATTAATTCTATAATTCTATTTGATATAGACACCAGCATAAAACCAAGACAATATAAAATACTAAGTGACCAGTACTTTATAATCTTAGTATGTTAACATTGCCTCTGTTTTATTTTAGTGTCTGTATCAAAGCAAACTATAAACATTAATACATTTAGTCATTGAGGACTGGAGCCAGTCTAGTACTCATATAATTTTTAATCTTACATTGTACATACATTTGTTCTGAGTATAAATACCCTGGGTACAGCTGCAGTGACGATATACATGTAAATATGTAGCTTGGCTTACATGCACTCAATGGTAATTTAATGAATACAATAGAATATAGTAGAATAGAATAGATTAGAATACAGTTTATTTCAAAATAAACTCTATTCTATTCTATTCAATGAATCAACAGTACAAAATACCATATTTACCCTAAGAAATCTGACCTCTGAACATGATAATTTTACCATCTCTTGATGGGTCCAAACTATGCTGGGAGTAGCAAACAGTGTAGATCCTGATCAGGCGCCGCGTTCAGCGGCGTCTGATCGAGGTCTACACTGTTTGCTCAATCCTGTCTGTCCAAATAATTAGGGCAAAATAATTCTGTAGGAAAGAATATAACCTTGTCCCGTGACCTGAGGCTTCTGGTTCCCAGCTGTATTATGTCAACTAGAAAACTGAAACCGAAGTCACAGCTCATCATTTATCTCGAGATATTTATACCCATACTTCCAAAAGTAAGAGAAACTCACTACGGTATCGCCAGTTTTTAGCATCAGTTTCACTTACATATTGGGTGACATTTGTAGTTAATTACCCATAAAAAATTCATACAAGTGAATTACCAATGCATGCTGAGTTTAATGACAGTTCTGAAATCCAGTTTCTTATTCAAGAGTATAAAATGTTCAGTGGACGCTATAAAAGACTGCCAAGTTTAAGATACTGAAGGGAAAATAAGTAAATGTAAACGTGCATACTTTTAAATCAACATGGAAAACAAACAAACAAGAAAACGCAGGAACTGATAATTTTTAACACTTTAAGGTGTGAAATATCATTCCCTCTCTTCCTAACTTTCTCTCCACACAACTTAACACATTGCACTGGACACTTTGCGTGCTCCGGAAACCATTCAGTGCTGATAGGAATATCTCGGCTTTGTTCACCGGTTTCTTAGAACAGTGCTGTTTGGAATATCTCGACTTTGTACACCGGTTTCTTAGAACAGATTGCACAAGTTGTGTTTGATCACAGGTGGCGCTCTACATAAAATGCAAAACAATGCATTTGTATCATCTAGAAAATTGTCTGATTGTCTTTACAATTTTCGATTTGACAGAGCTGGACTTCTTAATCTGTGGTCTAAGTCCAGCTCTAGCTAAAATCTTCGTATACAGTTTGGTGTGTTCTTTTATATCCTCTGGGCATTCGTCTGTTTCCAACCAATCAGCATCTTGTTTGAAGTCATAATCTGAAATATAGGGTATAAACAGTTAGAAATGCTCGTAGTTTATTATTATTATTATTATCATTATTATTATTATTATTATTATTATTAAACGGACCAATACGTCGTAGTTATACATGGTTCGTGCGCATGTACGATGCGATAATGCACGAGCGTAAGCGAGTACATTATCGCAAATACATGCGCACGAACCATGGTATAACTGTTTTATCAAGTTATCATGAATGCAGACCAACCACATCGCGAGATATTTCATGCTGAATGTTTGGAATTTAGGCAACTAGGTGCTGAAAAGTACGTATATAAATTGGGCTGTTAAGGGAATAAAAACAGTTTTAAAGGATGCAACTCTTTCATAACTGTTTTGGCTCCCTTCTGAAAAAGGTTCTTCTCTAAAAGTAAAGAATTTGCTCTCTTTGGGAGCAAATTCTTTTCTTTTAGAGTAGAACCCTTTTCAGAAGGGGTTTGGTATACAGAAAGCAAACTAAAAAATAAAAACAAAAATGTCTTCCTTACAAAATTGGTGGACAATCTTCCAAATGTACCAAGTCCTTCTTAATCCGTAATATTTGATGTCCAAAAATGCACATCTGAAAGCATTGTAAGCCCAGTTCAGACGCTATAGAACTCCGTGTCTAGTCAGAGTCTGCATCATTTTCGTGTATTTAATGTTAGTATGAAAGCTAAATGTCCCAGTGGAAAATCATTTGATTTCGATAATTTGGTTCACGACCGTGATCTTTGCACAAGACTGAACAGACAAGTTTAGAAGTATTAATAGATTGTGCAGAATCGAAATTTTCCAGCAGACGAGATTTTGAAATATTTTTCTTATTTTACCCAGAAAATAGAGTTTGACGTTTCATGCAAGTGTTTTACTTACAAGAAATGTCTTAGGGAAAAGAGGGAGAAAAATAGCACCAGTTCCTCCTTAATTTGCCAAGAGTGCAAAATTTTAAAATCTTTACACTTCGATCTCAGCAAGGGTATGAAATATGACGTCATCAAGCATATGAAGCGATAAATACAACTGCATTACAACTTACCAGCTTTCAGAAAGCGTTTGGCATTTGATATTGAGCAAAGTCGGTCGTTGCGCACAAGGGCGTGGAAACAAGTTTCATTGGCTGAGCCTTTGTTAACGTCACAACTGTTGTCCAATAGAAATTCAGTTAAATCTTCCCAACAACTGTCAATAGAACGGTACAGTGGAGATGTTCCATACTTATCACTCTCGTTTATGTTGGCACCTGAAACAATTAAATTGACCTTTAAAACGACGACCACATCTGCAGCAGACAACATTATTTTTTTCTGTTTTGAGAAAATAAGACTTGAAAATTCATGTGAATCGTCTGTCTGTCTGTCAAGCCTTATTTTCTCTGGAAAAAATAGAATATTAGCTGTTTTAAATATTTTTGAACACGAACTCTTTCACCCTCCAGTTCCTGAAAAATCTCCCTTAACCAAACCACTGCAAGTGGGACAGGTTCTGGTCGTATACTTTACTCATGATGTTAGTACGAACCACCTTACCATTATACGCAGGCTACAGATGGACTTAAAGGGGTGGCTAAAGCTCATCGGGCTCATATAAGCTAAACATTTGCAAAATGTCATGGTATGGAAACTCCCCTAATATTCGGACACTTAAGAGAGACAGATGCATTTTCAGGGGAGACAACTGTTAGATTTGTGTTGACTCCCATCTTAAAAGAAGTAAGGGATCAAAGTATTTCTTTTTAGAGTGGGCCACTTTTTCAGTGGACTTGGTGTGCAGAAAAGTAAAGAGGAATCATAAAAAAAAACCTCCGTTGTTAGACAGGGCGGAAAATCTACCAAGGGTTTCAAGTTCCCTTAACCTCTTACCGTATTTATTCTAAAATGTGAACCAGTCTATTTCACTACTTGATATTACGTTTAAAATATCTAGCTGAATATCAAACTGTGCAGACCCTGAACAAAACGGTCCTTTGGCAAACAGGGCAGACCCTGATCAAAATGCTCCTTAGGAAGCAATTTGATCTGGGTCTACAGTGTTTGCTCAGGCTTCTCTGTCTGCATATTTAGAGTAAAAACGGTAATATAAAAATTATTGTATAATATATGTTACCACCCAATACGCTCGTAGTGTTTGATAATGAATAGCATACTATCTTAGCAACGTGTCCTAACCTTGACAAGGATATCATTTGAACCGCAATGTCAGGTAAGGTACCTTTGGACATGTGCGCCCAGCGAAGATTCAGATCAGACTGCGCATTCGCGCAGTCTGATCAGCATCTTCGCTGGGCGCATTTTGGATAGCCGAGGATGCGAAATTTCTTCATGTGGACAACGAAGACTCTAATCAGATTGCGCGGATGATTCGAGTATTTGTTGGGCGCACATGTCAGAAGGTACGTTTCCCGTCGTTACGGCTCATTTGGAAACTCTTCTAGCTCCCTTTCTAATAAGTACAGGAGAAATCGTCTTAATACTGATCTAGAAAAATATTAAAAAAATCTTGAAAGTCAATCTTCTAGCAATATGTTGAACTCGAACAAGAATCACACAGGGCGTTTTTGAATACTTGCTGTAATGGGAATTCATTACGAAAACACGCCTATTCAAATATACTGAAACTTTTACCACCAAAATATGAAAATTTTCAGATAAAAAATTCAGATATTTTTCACCTTTCTGCTCAAAACATAGATTGTGGGTACTCGTTAGAACCGCCTCGTCGAGGCGGTTCTAACGAGTACCCACAATCTATGTTTTTTAACATAGATTGTGGGTACTCGTTAGAACCGCCTCGACGAGGCGGTTCTAACGAGTACCCACAATCTATGTTTTGAGCAGAAATAAGAAAATAATGTATACCCCTGTAAACCCCAGTTTTATTATATAAAATTATATCAAAATTATATAGGCGTGTTTTCGTGATGTATATATATTTCAAGGGAGGCATCTCTGTGAACAAGGGTTTGTTTTTCCCTTCTAAAAAGTGGCTTACTCCCCTTGGGAGTAAATTCTTTCCTTTTGGAGCAAACCCCTTTTCCAAAGGTGTTTTCTAGGCAGAAAAGTACACAAGATGTCACAAAATTTGTCTTCCTGGACAATAATTTCAAGCTTAGTGCGTTGTGGTGCAGTGGTAAAGCGTCGGACTCGAGATCGAGAGGTACCGGGTTCGATCCCCACTAACTGCAAGTGTTGTTTCCTTGAGCAAGAGACTTTATCCACATTGCTTAGTACTGGTTTCTACCCAGGAAAAAAGAGGGCCACATGGAAGATTAGTACTAGATTACTAAATGTGTTACCCTCTATAAATAAAGTCGATTATTATTATTATTATTATTATTAGTGGTAGTTGTTGAAGTAGTGGTAAGTGTAGCATATCATTATTAGTAGTAGTATTTTTATTGTTAATATTAACACATCCTCATTTATTATTATTAGTTGTAGTATTGTTATTTTGTTGTTGTTGTTGTAGTAGTAATAGTAGTAGTAGTAGTAGTAATATAGAAGTAGTAGTAGTAGTAGTTATGGTAGTAGTAGTAGTAGTAGTATAGAAGTAGTAGTAGTAGTAGTTATAGTAGTAGTAGTAGTATAGAAGTAGTAGTAGTAGTTATAGTAGTAGTAGTAGTATAGAAATAGTAGTAATTATAGTAGTAGTAGTAATATAGAAGTAGTAGTAGTTATAGTAGTAGTAGTAGTAGTAGTATAGAAGTAGTAGTAGTAGTAGTTATAGTAGTAGAGTATAGAAGTAGTAGTAGTAGAACATTATTATTGTTATTATTATTATTATTATGGAAGTTGTTGGTACTATTGTTGTTATTGTTATTGTTGTTCACCGTGTTGTTGTTGTTATGATTATCAAAGCAGGTGGCCGATTGCTTGATAACAGTTTCTGTGAATGAACTGGGCATACAATGAACTTATAATGAACTTACTAACCCTCTAACGTATCCCATTTACTTCAACAAGAGTTTGTGCCGTAGCATGAGAAAATGCACCTTCTTACGTATGCATCCTTCGAAGACTCAAATCAGCCTGCGCGTCCGCGCAGTCTGATTAGAGTCTGCGTTGTTCACTTAAAGAACTTCTCATCTTTGACTAGCCAAAAAGCGCCCAGTGAAGATTCAGATCAGACTGCGCGAATGCGC
Organism: Anodontia alba; assembly: GCA_964016985.1. Taxonomy (NCBI): domain Eukaryota; kingdom Metazoa; phylum Mollusca; class Bivalvia; order Lucinida; family Lucinidae; genus Anodontia; species Anodontia alba. Next base: position 829,651 of record OZ024837.1, on the reverse strand, counting down.
AGTCTGATCTGAATCTTCGCTGGGCGTACAAGTCAGAAGGTACGTTTTCTGACATTGAGGGTCATATAATTTTAATCAATTTACGGTAAGTTTATCTCTGTGTCGTTTTAAAATTTCACCATATTAGCTTGCATCTATTTACATTTATAAGATCATGCCATTTTCTAAATCTATATTAAGTAAACGAACATGCGACAAAACAAGCGCGTGCATTAACCCTTAAGCGTCAATCAGACGACATTCTATGTTTATCATTTTCTTTATAAAGGCAAGAAGTCTTGATATTAAAATGTGAATCGTTTGTCCATCATGGGTTCCTTATGATGACAGATTGCGAGGATTTTGAAAAATTGTATTACAGTCATTGATGAGGCCTAATTGGCCGAAACTAGCTAGTCCAGCCCAGAAGAGGTCATCAAATCAGCCATATTCATTTTTTCATTTTTTTTTTTTTTTTTTCGTTTTGTGTGTGTGTTCGTTGCGATGCAAAATCGTAACAGACAACATTAATAAGCCCCTTATGCCAATATGCCATATGGGCGCTCTCTGTTTGTTGATGTACATGTAATCTAAGATATCCAATCCAGTGACTCTGTAGGCGATGACGTCACAGTTTAGTCACCTTTCCTTTAACATTTCAGTCTTTTCTCTTCTTTTAGATCATAGTTTATACTGACAAAAATTATGAAAAGTACATAAATGCAATGAAGATTTACGGGGAAAATTCGAGAATATACTGGTGTCAGTCTTAATTATTATCAAGTACAGAAATACGGCAGTCTGTTATCAATTCGTTTAAGCCATCGTGAACGCTAGGAGTTATATAAATTCCTGCAGATTCCTCCTTCCCAGCTAGCAATCTTTCTAAATCTACAGCGGGCCGTTATCGGACCGTCAGCTACCCTGACGGATCGATAACGGCCCGCTATAGATTTATGTAGAATGCTTACTGGGTTTTACTCACCGTATTTGTGAAGGAGTCGGACAGCCTCGATCTGACCAAGTGTCACTGCTACCATAAACGGGGTTTGTCCATGTTCGTCACGAAAATTGATATTTATACCATTTCCTGAAAGAAACGAAACGTTTAGGATATGTAAACTTCCAATGATGTTATCCGTATTTACCGCATTGTGCCCGCTGGGCTTAACGTACTATGTAGATTACGGTGCATTCTAATTTCGTCAGAGCATGCACAGTCCTTACATATACAGTTTTTGGGTCGATTGTTTACAATCGTCCAAAGTATAATTACACCAAAATTTCCCCAAGGCTGTTGTCCACGTGATTATCATTAACCGATAAAATCATACCGCGCGTTTGTACAACATTCAGGCAAGGGTTATTTATAGCCACGCTATTCGTGGCGCTGTGACATCGCAGAGTGCGGCGTCTGATCAGGGTCTGCACTGTTCGATTAAATTACAGAAAGCTAAAGGTTAAATGAAAATGTCTTAAGTCCTGGTTCAGGACCATCTCTCCAGCCTACACTCCGAGACAATCTACTCATCAGTGCTATCAGTGCTTTGATTTATAACTCGGCTCAGTAAGTGAGATAAAATCCAAACACATCTTTGCAACAACCTAATATTCTATGAAAAATGGCATCCCAATGAAACTCAATCGACTGTGTATCACATAGTTACACGAAAAAGCCCATTGCCCAAAACTGACCTTGTAAAAATACCAAAATTCAAAACTGCTTAACCTGAAAGGTTTGCGTTACCTTAGCATTTGCTGTTATTCTAGTTTCGTATTCAAGATTAATTGTTGCAAAATTAATTGTTGCAGTGCTTAGAAATTAGATCATTTGTTATAAATATTGTCCAAAATAGACGGCAAACATGCGAAAACTGACAAAGAATATGTCTACCAATGACACAAAGAGGAAGATACAACTAACTAAGACGGACATTGGCAGACTGACGTCTAGTCATGCACGTTCAGGATACGAGAAATTATCTTTTAAAAGTAATATTCTTATTGCTGATAGAAAACACCACAGTTATTCACAAGAAAAACCTCCTTTACAGAGTCGTCTTTTACATTGACTTCTCTATAAAGTCTGTCCATTTTATATAACAGAGGTCAAGTATAGCTGTATCCTTTATTAGCATACCATGGAAGCTGGTGAAATCTAAGGCACGAAGGGCAAGTATTTGACAGCCTACATACGGTTGAAGCTTAACTTTTACCGCTCTCTGGGCAAATTCAGCAGATGACAAATTGATATTTGTCTTATTCTCCCACAAAATAAGATTTGACATTTCATACAAATTGTCTCCAGATGAGACAATTTGCATGAAATGTCAAACTTATTTTTTGAGAAAAAAAAATAATAAGAAAAATATTTCAAACTTTTGTCTGCTGAAATATTACGTGACCCAGCGTCTTATGCTTTAAGAAAACTATACCTTCTTTTAGAAGTACTTTTGCAACATCCAAACACCCTTTCTCGATTGCCTCATGCAAGGGCGTCTTTCCATAATTGTCTGTTATGTTAGGATTACAGCCCGCCTCTAGAAGCTGCTTCACAGAGTCTGTTTGGTCATATCTTGCAGCATAAAATAACAACGACCTCCCATGTTCGTCAACAGCATTCACATCACCGCTCAGACAAGGTACGCACGTGTAACGTGTGCACAGTATTGCACTATTTCTTTTCTTTCGAAGTCTCTTGGAAGCGTCAGTGGGGCTTGTAGGCTCTACCAAAGCCAACGTAGATCTTCTTGAATGTTCTGAGAAAGAGGATGGGGTCGAGATCGAAGACGATATTGATAAGCTGGACATGGACCGACTTTTTGTAATCCTCATTTTCCTTCTGAGATCCGTCTTCCTTTATCTGAAAATATCTGAAAATATTCAAAATATTAATTAATCCTCGTCCTGCTGAATATATTAAGATGCCACACCAACTTCTAATTTTCAGCCAATCAGATTACTTGATCGAGATTCTTCAAACAAATTCACATACTTAATGGCAAACAGTGCAGATCCAGATCAGTTGGCTTCTTGAGAAGTCAACTGATCTGGATCTACACTGTTTGCAAAGGCAGGGCATACTCGGGTTCAGCAGGGCCAGGATTAGGAAAACTCATGGATGTTCGGAACATATCCAACTCATAAAAATGATATATAGAAAGGCAGAGAAGAAAAGCAGCGAGCAAAATTAATAATTAAAAATGCATTGTTTTACACTAAAGAGAAGTGAGATTGGGTGGTTTTGCATGCATGACAGCTTACAAAATATTTCATATACGAAATATTATAAATTTTATATTCGGCTGTAAGATTACATTCGAAGTAGGCCTTTTATTCTAAAACGAAAAGGCGCATTTGAATATATTCTCTCTCTCTCTCTCTCTCTCTCTCTCTCTCTGTGTGTGTGTGTGTGTGTGTGTGTGTGTGTGTGTGTGTGTGTGTGTGTGTGTGTGTGTGTGTAATAAAATCGCAAGGATGATTGTTATTTACGATCTAATTATATACCATGTCCATGATTGATGAATATATATCTTATCTCATCACCGTATTATATTTAGTTACATGTAGTATTCGCGCTCTTAAATTTGTTTTTCTTGTACTTTTATTTTATCTATCTTGTATGGTAAGTAGATAAGGTATCTGAATACTTAAGGTAAATACGGTTTGTTCAATGTGGGTTATCTAAAAGTTAAATGATATATTTAGTAACCATGATCTTTTCACGCGGTAATTTTGATAAGGCCTGAGAGAGATTATTTCATGAAGGGCACATTTTGTTTTGATACGAGGGTCATCAGGAAAATTCTGATACTGGTGCTATGAATAAATAAAAATTATCAATACTATCAAAAAATATCTAATTCCTTCAAAATAATCTCACTTAACATAAATACACGATTTCTGACTTTAAGCTTCCAGAGCTGCTCAGAAAAAATGGCCAGTGGAAGCGAGAGGCCCTATTTAAAATATGTATATCTCTAAGACGGAACGTCCGAGCAACGGTCTGTGTATGTGTGTGTGTGCTTGTGCGTGTGTACAAAGAAATATGCTTTATACCTAAGTACATATCTTGTAGAAGTAAGTTAAAATACATACGGTTGGCCATAAAGATCAGAAATTTCTGAATGACTCTCGTACGGCACCATGAGTAAGTATTCTTCAGCCCAGTTCACTTCTTCTTTTTTTTTCTTTTTTTTTTCGGTATTTTTTTTTCTTTCTATATTTTAATTAACGAGAATTTCTGAATCAAAGTGTTTGATTTTGCTAGACAGATTTCTTGTACATGTATTAAACAGCCAAATTGTTGCAGTAATGTATATTTTTGTTATAGAATTTCAGCATTAGTTCACATGGACTAATCTGTCTATTCTGTGACCTTTGTCGACTTTTGTCAAGCCTCAAGATATAATAAACTACACCAGGTAAAAGCGGCGGGCCAAGCCATGTTAAAAGGTGTGTTCTTCATTAGTTGAACAGCTAACTTCAAGACTGTAATTGCGCCCAGCGAAGGCTCTGATCAGCCTGCGCGTCTGGCTGATCAGAGTCTTCGCTGTCCGCTTGAAGACGCTTTGAATCATTGACTACCCACAGAATGCTCTGCGAAAGCTCTGATCAGACCGTATGGATACACAGGCTGATCTGAGTCTTTGCTGGGCGCACATGCGATCTTGTAGCAAATGATGTGACTGAGCTAATATACTGTGTACCCCCTCCCCCCCCCCCCGCCCCCACATTCTCTCATAATTCTCTTAATATATTGTGAAAACAGGGGTTTGCAGGGGTCTACACTATTAGGTGGAAGTTCAAAATTTTACAGATTTTTAATCCTGCATTTTTTTTTTGTTTTTGTTTTTTTTTTTTTGTTTTGTTTATTAATTTTTACAATATATTTACTGCATTAATCAGTATTATTCTGTTAAATTATCTAAAGTTTCCTCATATTCCATATCACATGGTGAAAATGTCATGGGTGACAGTTCTAAATAAGAAGGTATAAAGGTAAATATTTTTCTCACTTCTTAAAAAACATATGAAATGAACATGCAATAGAAGCGCCGCTCCGAGGTGCTTCTAATGAGTACTCACAACATAAGCTTTAGTGGTGAAAAGAGAAAATATCAATAATATTTTTTATTATTATTATTTTTTTTTTTAAACAGCTAGCTTATCCAGAACTATGACTAAGAAGAAAACATTTTACATAGACCTTTACTTGTGGGAGGCCCATATAATTTGCTAAACTTATGTTTTTTGCATGTCAAATGGAAGTCAGAATAAATATCTTTAAACCAATCATATGATTAACCCATTTATGCCTAGCGTCCCATAAAAGAACCATTGACAAACAGTGTAGACGCAGATCAGACGCCACAGAACGCGGCGTCTGATCAGTGTCTACATTGTTTACATTTAATATAGGAATTTCTAGAAAACATATCTACCAATAAAAAAACTAACCACCAGACACCCCTTCTATTGAAAATGGACCAGTCCAAAGAGTTTACTCGAGTAGAGTCCACTCAGCATAAATGCCAATGCTGCTGTAATTTTTTTTTTTTTTTTATTTTATTTTATTTTATTTTATTTTATTTTTTTTTATTATTATTTTTTTTTACACTTTATTCCTGCTATTTTACAGCTCATTACACATTTTCCACCAGTCAGATGTTTGGCTTTTACTTCAAAATCATAAATTAAATTGCAAGAATTTCTGCTGTACAACCTGTATTAATTTTGGGAACAGTTTTAGAATGTGTCCGCTATCTTACCATAACTGTTTGTAAAAAATCCGAATATACGAGGTACGCTAAATAAGCCCTCAGCTATTCTAACCCTAACCTAACCCTAACTATCAGTATCATCACGAAACCTGCCTATATAATATTGACCCTCTTAAACCCCACTTTTAAATAGAAACTGGGGTTTACAGGGGTATACATTATTTTCCTTATTTCTGCCCAAAAACATAGATTGTGGGTACTCGCCGAGGCGGTTCTAACGTGTACCCACAATCTATGTTTTGACCAGAAGTATGAGAAATATCCGAATTTTTATCTGAAAATTTTCATTTTTTAGTGGTTAAAATGTTCAGTATATTTGAATAGGCGTGTTTTCGTAATGCATAACTCTGATTTCACTCTAACTTTTTGTGCAGTTAATGGGTATGCGGACTCTTGAGCTGAAGTCAGTGAGTAATTTTCGGACAGATTCCAGAGTCTAGCCAAACTGACCTAAGAATAAGATGCTATTTCTGGTTAATTTTGGAAATTTACTGACTTCATGAGTTGGAGTTAACCTGGAGAAATTCAACAACATAATTTTGCGCTCCATCCGGTCGCTTAAATTATGTCGTTTTATATCTCCAAATAAGCAAACAACTACATGTCATACTAAATACCTAGTATAGCCAAAAATATAACCCTGTCCGGTAATCCTAGGCTTCTGGTTCCCAGCTGTCAAATAGAAAATTGAAACCAGAAGTCACAGGTAACCGGACAAGGTTATATTTATTCATATAATGAAGTATATGAATGAAAATCGCTGAGTAAATCCATTTCATTTAAGGAAGTGTGTAATTAATTAATTTTGCATGATATGTATAACTTGATGAATGGGAGAAGTAAAATTAGCTCGCAGCGTTGAAAGTTACCATTCCACCTTAACGCTTAGCACTCTGGATAAAATTGTCAGCAGATGGTATACTGATATATTTTTTCTTAATTTTCCCAAGGAACAGAATTTGACAGTTCTCCAGTGGAGACAATTTGCATGAAATGTCAAAACTTGTTTTCTGGGAAAAATAAGAAAAATATCAACGATTTGTCGTCTGCTGAATTAGCCCACAGAATGATAAGGGTTAAACTTGTTTATGTCAGGGTAAAATCATTAATTAGATAATTTTAATTAATATTGGCTTATCTTAAAAATGACATTGAAGCTAAACCTAACAATTCCTACCATTCCCGTAAAAGGGAATGCACTGGCAAATCGTGTATATCCAGATGATACGCCACAGAATATGATGTGTGATTAGCAGTTACACTGTTTTCATTAAACACGGAATTTCTATTAAGAAATGAAAATAAAAAAAGTAATAAACAAACCAACAAGCCATTTAGTTAAAACAGACCTTTCCAAAGAGAGGTAGAACCCAGCTAGCATTCTTTAAAAATCTATAGCGGGCCGTTATCGGCCCGTCAGGGTAGCTGACGGGTCGATAACGGCCCGCTATAGATTTATAAAGAATGCTTACTGAGAAGGTACACTTGGCATCCACGGACTAAGTGGAAAAATGCAGAAAAAGCTTAACATTCAACTATAGAGACAAAAATACATTTCATCCCTTTTTTACTTTTCTTTCTTTCTTTTCTTTCTTTAATCAATTGGCTTATAGTTTTAAGGAGAAAAGATACTCTTTCGGGTGCCCTGGCAATTCTGTGTAAATATTTTTGTCCTCCCCCAAACCTGTAAGTGGACAACAAAGGCACTGATCAGAATGCGCAAATGTGCTGTCTGATCAGTGATTTCGTTGTCTGTATATGCAATATCGACCCTTTACTCAGTTTGGCTGCAACTCAAACGTAAACCTTCCGTTTGTTTGTTTGTGTCGAGGTTTTACGGCCCAGTCAACCCAATGAGGTCATGTCGAGCGCGGTCAGTTTACCTAACCACACGTTTACTGGGCAGGCTTAGTCCTCTAAGCGGTTAACCAGTATTGTGCACATTCTTTCGCCAGAAACTGACAACTGCCCTTCTTGAATGAGCGGAAGGGAGAGAATGACCATAGAAAATATTTCATGTCCAATCTCCACGAAAGAATGTTGCTGACCTCGGCGGAGGTTGAACCCGCGACCTCCTGATCGCCAATCGGACGGCGCATAAACCTTCTGTTAACGAAAACATAAGAAACAATGCGCGCATTCAACCTGAACTACTTTCGCTTACACATGATTAACTAAAAGCGAAGAATCTGCAGACAACAATTTAATGACGTTATCTTATTTTTCATATAAAATAGCGTTAACATTTTGATGCAAATTATCCCCTACTAAGGAAATAAATTGTCAGAAATTTCAAGCCGATTTTTGAAAAGAAAAAGAAAAGAAAACGATATTCTTAAATATTGACTTCTTTTATTTAAGTTTTGCAGGTTGAAAAAATTAAGGATGATATAATAGATGAATCATCTTACCTTTAAAACAAACTTAGTTATCAATTAATAATCCAAACAATTGATATATGCACTCACAAAAACTGTGTATTGAACGTTTTACTTTTAAATTTCAAATCAATATTGAAATTCGAGTGCTTCCGATTATTTATACTGTTATCTAGTTAAAACTGACGCATGCGCAATAGTGCAGATCTCCGGCCAAAGATATATTTAATATATAGAAACAAGAAAAGGCGTGTATAGAAACACGAAAATGCACATGTAAAGTTACGGATTTGTTTAAGTTTTTTTTAAGAAAAAAAAAATATTATTTACACATTTGTACTTTAACCTTTAGCAATCTCTGCACAAATTTAACAGACGACAAATTGTTGACATTACGAAAACAAGCCTATTCAAATATATAGAAAAATTCACCTCGAAAAAATGAAAATTTCAGATAAAAAAAAAACTGATATTTTTCATATTTCTGCTCAAAACATAGATTGTGGGTACTCGTAAGAACCGCCTCGGCGAGGCGGTTCTAAAGAGTACCTACAATCTATGTTTTTGAGCAGAAATAAGAAAAATAATGTATATCCCTGTATACACCAGTTTTACTATATAAAAGAGGGGTTTAAGGGGGTCACTATTATATAGGCATGTTTTCATGATGCGAACAGGAATCACCCAATGTACACACGTCTCAGGAACTTCTACCTACGTCGCGAGGCTGAAACAGTAAACACACAACGTCGTAGCAACGTCGACGTCGCCGCAACCACGACATAGCAGTAACGTCAAAACGACTTAGGCTAACAACACCGCATTTCCATAGTAATCATAGTTTAGTGGCATTTGTCTTTAACTACTGGATATTTCAGGCAATCGATTTATGGTTTTCAATTACACTAACGCGAAACATGCAAGTGTCACAAGCAACTACTGTGTGATTGTTAAACACTATATCCCAATCTATATGCGTGTCCCTCTAAAACGCCAAACTTGAAAAGGGCCATAACTATCATACAATTAATCGTTTTTTTTTATCAAATGTTTATCAGGTGATCGATTCCTCAGCCCCTATTAATAGATTCAAAAAATAATGACCGTTGTGACACACTCGCAAAACTAGAGTAATGAATTTTGAGCCTGCGCATGACAAAACCTACAAAATGGCATGTGCGCCCAGCGAAGACTCAGATCAGCCTGGGCATCCGCCCAGTCTGATCAGAGTCTTCGCTGTGCGCTCAGTGGGTAGCTAAGGACCAAAGCTTTCTTCATGCGGACAGCGAAGACTCTGATCAGACTGGGCGGATGCCCAGGCTGATCTGAGTCTTCGCTGGGCGCACATGCCATTTTGTAGGTTTTGTCATGAGCTTCCTCATTTCATATATGGGTTCGTATGGAGAATTAACTGACCCTTATGTTTTTCATTATTGTTTGTTCCTCATTTCTCTTCTTTAGGTGCCTCGGGAAAGCCTTTCCGAGGCAGGTGCCTAGACCTTCCCGGGGCACCAAGATAAGAGAGATGAGGAACAAGCAATAATAAAATAAAAGCTACATATTAAATCACGGACGCACAAAGAAAGAAGAACTGTAACAAAGCCCTTGCTCAAATACTTTCTGAGATGTTTTGCCTTTTTAAAGGATCATAGCTCCGAAACTATTTTAAAGTCGATTGGAAAAGAAAAAAATAAGGGTCAAGTAATTCTCCACATGAAACCCATGTATGAAATTTCATTACTCTAGCATAGACCCTTATTCAGTTACGAGACCTACCGAAAAGTGCGACGAACGAACGGACAAATAAACGGACGGATGAACGGACGTACGAACGAACGAACACAACAAAAGCAATATGTCCACCATCCCCAACTCTTTCGAGGTTGGGGACACGATTAGGCAGAGAACAAGGCTTTATTTGCCAAGTTTTCAATAGCAAGGGAGAATACCGAGCAATCATACAAGAAATACAGTCATTCAACATCACGAAAACATACCTATATAATTTTGACCCCCTTAAGCCCTACTTTTATATAGTAAAACTGGGGTTTACAGGGGTATACATTATTTTTCTTATTTCTGCTTAAACACATAGATTGTGGGTACTCGTTAGAACCGCCTCGTCGAGGCGGTTCTAACGAGTACCCACAATCTATGTTTTAAGCAGAATTATGAAAACTATCAGACTTTTTTATCTGAAAATTTTCATTTTTTGGTTGTGAAATTTGCAATATATTTAAATAGGCGTGTTTTCGTAATGAGATGTCATCATTTGTGATTTTGTCTCGGTACAGAGACTTTCAACAACTACATTATAATGTATGCCTGGTTGACTTTATCAATCATTACGAAAACAAGCCTATTCAAATATACTGAACATTTTAACCACAAAAAAATGAAAATTTTCAGATAAAAATTCGGATATTTCTCATACTTCTGTTCAAAACATAGATTGTGGGTATCGTTAGAACTGCCTCGGCGAGGCGGTTCTAACGAGTACCAACAATCTATGTTTTTGGGCAGAAATAAGAAAAATAATGTTTACCCTGTTAACTCCAGTTTTACTATATAAAAGTGGGGTTTAAGGGGAGTCAAAATTATATAGGCATGTTTTCGTGATGGAAAAAGTCAGACTTTTTTACTGTATTTTTATATTAAAACCTACAAAACTCAAAAGACAAAAAAAGGAATCATTGCAAATCTGCATAGTTAGCAGTTGATTGTCTGGGCAGTTTAAGTTCATATTATACCAAGGGATTGATTGCAGGTATACCATGTTATTGTAAACAATGCACTTTTGATAAAAGTGCAAGAGAATTGATGTAGCTTTTCATTTTGGTTGGGTGTATGACAAATATCCGGATGAGTTTTTTTGTTGTTGAACGAAATCTGTTTATTCCTTAGTCAAACTGAGTGATATCAAACCGTTGTGCAATTGGTCAATCGTCTTCATATCCGGACATCGCATGTTGGGTATGCATCCTATAAGAAATCACCTATTGCATGATTGGGTATTAAAATTGTAAACAAACAACTCGGAGATAGACAAATAAACAAGGTGAACCATATTAACCCTAAGTGTTTGGACAGAAAGCAGTGTAGACCCAGATCAGACACCGCAGAACGCGGCGTCTGATCAGGGTCTACACTGTTTGCCATACGTATTTTAGACATACCAAGAGGTAGTAGAATGGACTATTTCAAATTTTAGGACAAGTATGGTAAGCAAACAAGGTGTCCCAATACTTAGGGTAAATACAGTATGAATGGTGTAAAGTGAGGTAACGGAGTAAGTCATAACGAGATTATTTGCTAACGATGATAAAAGAGGATCTACATTTTAACCCGTTACTATTTTCATGCTTTGCATGCTGGGTAAAAAAAAAAAAATCAGCAGGCGACATTTTGAAATATTTGCAATTCACAGAAAACAGGCTTTGACATTTTATGCAAATCGTCTACTGAGCCATTTCATGCAAATTGTCTCCTTAGGAGAAAATTTGCATGAAATGTCATGTCAAAGCCTATTTTCTGGAGAAAAAAAAATATCGCCAATTTTTTGTCTGCTGAATTAGCCCTGAGAGTGAAGGTTTAAATTCGTCATGACGTCATCAATATACTTAGTGACCTGTTCTGTTTAGGCACTCTGTAGGTGTAATAAGTATACGGTATATAAGTGAATCATTTATTGTTGTTTTTCTTCCAGTAAGAAAAGTCTATGTATTTCTTTAAATTCATCTCCTTGTATCCAACATGATATGGGATCCATATTCTGGGGTGGGTACGCAACAGAGTTTAAATGGGGCCTTCTAAAATATAAATTAACACGCCCTTAAATGTAGTTTTAGATATAAAAAATGTGATAACCCAATTACCTAAAAATAAAAATACCATTGCTGAAAAATGGAACATTTGTTATACTAATACGTAAAACTTTAAAGAGCATTGCTGCGCTTTCAGGGAAGGCAATTCTGTCAACATTGTTTTTGTCTCCCTTCTGAAAAGGGAGCTACTCTTAAAGGAAAGAATTTGCTCCCCGTGGGAGCAAATTCTTTCCTTTTAGAGTAGACCTTTTTTCAGAAGGGTATTGACGTGAAGGAAAGCAGTCAGGAAGTCATAAAAGTTGCATCCCTTTTCAAAAATGGCGGGAAATCTACCAAGTGTATCGAGTCTTCTTGAGGTATATATAGTCTGTATAAATGTACTATTGTAAGTATATGTAGCTGTGGCCTGCACGTGCACAACGGTGACAGACAGATCATTTTGCGGGTTGATAGGCCCTACATTTCGCTGAGGTACATCCCTGTGAGAGTAAAAAAAAAAATAAAATAAACAGTGAGATTAATTATATTATTATGTAATAAGTAATAACTTTTTGACGAAAATGAAATGCATATGGCTGAGTATAATATACTCACAAAAAAAAAAAAAAAAAAAAAATGACAATGATCGAACCTGCATGTAAGAAATCCTCGCCCTTCGGACTTGTTATTGGACTTGTTATAAGCACCTTCCTTGGGACTTGTAACTTAAATACAAAATAAAATCGTGCTTGATCCCTAATATGTAAAAAATATAGTACAAGCATGTCTGAGCCACCCGTGTACATGTAACTCCAGGAAGGGCTTGTTATTCAGTCAGCATTTTTGGGTCGATTGTTTGCAATCGATCCAAAGTATACATACACCTAAATTTCCTTACGGTTGTTGTACACGTAATTGTCATTGACCAATTAAATCCAACCGCGCGTTTGTACGAAAACCAGTTGACGGTTATTCATAAACGCTCTATTTTTGTCACTGTGACGTCAGAGTGCCGTGTAAAGAGGGATATCTGTAAAACCTTGACTGGGACATTGGCAAACAGTACAGACCCAAATCAGACGCCACAAACGCGGCGTCTGATCACAGTCTGCACCGTATGCTTTAATTACTGGAAGTTTAATGTTAAATGAAACAGTCTTCAGTGCCCATTCAGGACAATTTACCAGCCCACACTCAGAGACAATAGATCCACTATTGCTGTCAGTACTTTGATTTGATATATCACCAGATAGTCAAATGTTTAAGGGGAATAGATGCGCCTTAATTTCAAATTGTTTTAATCTGTCTTCTGGTTGACTTTTACCAGTTTCCTTCAAACTTAAGGTAACAGGCTAACTTGGTACATTCCGCCATATTTACAAGGGAGACAACTTTTTCGAGAAATATGTGTACAGTAAAGGCCCAGATTGGCCTGCGCATGCGCACAGTCTGAACAGTGCTTGCTTTTGTTATGAGCTACTGATGGTTCAAACTGCAGAATTTGTGTGAAAAATTCAACAAGAAATTCGCCGAATGGCTATGTCGCGACCACTGGTTGTGTTCAAGAAACGTAGCCAAAAGCACATACTAAAACATTGTTCAGCAACGGGTCAAAAAAGTAGGTCAAGGTCAGTAAAGGTCGATGGCGGTGGGCAAGATGCATCATGGCGGGTGTGTGTATGAAGCTTCATTAGCCTAGAAACCTTGGTGTTTGAGAAACGGAGCTAAACGCACAAACTTAACATGGCGGACGCAAACAACGACAGTGACGCCAACGACGACGCCCTATGCCACCCCTGCTTGTTTGAGCAGTCCTGATAAAAATGAGACGCGATATGAGAAAAGACCTCTTCGGAGTAAATGCGAACAGTAAAGATCCAAATCAGCCAGCAGAGACATATAGTCTGATCAGGAACTTTACATCACGAAAACATGCCTATATAATTTTTACCCCTTTTATATAGTAAAACTGGGGTTTTCAGGGGTATACCTTATTTTTCTTATTTCTGCTCAAAAACATAGATTGTGGGTACTCGTTAGAACCGCCTCGCGGAGGCGGTTCTAACGAGTACCCACAATCTATGTTTTGAGCAGAAATATGAAAGATATCAGAGATTTTGTGTCTGAAAATTTTCAGTTTTTGGAGGTGACATTTTCTATATATTTGAATATGGTGTTTTCGTAATGCTATACTTCGTTGTATTCTACAATACTCAATTATCAATGATTGTATTTAAAGACTTCACGGTGAAACCGGAGAATTAAGATGCAGACAAACATGGACCTTGAGTTTCAGCGAAAGGCACTTCTCGGGCACTTCTTTGTACTAAAACTGACAATGACCGAATTATCATCTTGAACTCGGCTTGATCTTTCTGAAGAAGTATGCATTTTGAAAATAAGAAGAAGAAGTAGAAGGAGAAGGAGAAGAAGGTTATAATGATGTTGATGATGATGATGATGATGATGGTGATGATGATGATGATGATGATGATGATGATGAATAAAACCAGCTATTTTGAGACATATTCCGCAGGCGTCCAGTTTTGGGGTACTGAAAAAAGTACTAAAGGCCATAGGCGGCCGATTTTATTTTGCCATTTCATCTTTTATTTGTTCATATTAAAATTTATTTGCTGAACTCGAAATTAGCTAGGCAATTATGATAATGCATATCTGAGGTTTTGACTAGCCAGGTCTATTTTATTTGTACCACGGTCCGCGAAAAAAGGAGCTGAATGCACACAGTAGTTATCTTGATTTAAGTCTTTGCTGGTCACAGAGGTTTTGTAGCCTTTGTCGTGCGCTGGCTCAAATGTAATGTTGAATGTAAGAAGTCGGACGTTAGAAGTACATGAAGTCGGAAGTTAGACGTAGAAGGTGGGAGTTAGAAGTAAACTTAAGAAGTTAGAAGTGGGATATGTTAAGTAGAAATTAGATGTCGGAAGTTAGAAATATAGGAAGTCGGAAGTTAGACGTAGGGGGTAGGAGTTAAAAGTAAATTAAACCTAAGAAATTAGAATTCGGAAATGTTAAGTACAAATTAGAAGTCAGACGTTAAAAGTATAGGAAGTCGAATGTTAGACATAGGGTGTGGGAGTTAAAAGTATACTTAAGAAGTTAGAAGTCGAAAATGTTTAGTAGACATATGGAGTCGGAAGTTAGACACAGGAGGCGAGAGTTACAAGTAAATTAAACTTAAGAAGTTAGAAGTCAGAAATGTTAAGTAGAAATTAGAAGTCGGAAGTTAGAAGAAAGAAGCCGGAAGTTACTGAAGTTAGAAATCAGTAATGGGTTGCAACCAAGCTGGCACACAACGTTGAAACAACGCCAATTCAACGTTTGATTCAACGTCAAGACGTTGATTCAACGTTGAATCGACGTTATTTCAACGTTGCGTGTCCGCTGGGAAGCTGTGAAGAAAAAAAAGTGCTGAAGTTTATAAGTTGGAAGTTATGAAGTTAGAATTATGAATTCCTGAAGCTGGATGTAAGAAATCAGCAGACACAAAGTACCGTATATCTTTTGAGCCGGGGCACAGCATTTCCTACAAGATTGCATCTGCAGCAGTGAATACTCCGATCAGCCTGCGCATGCGCAAAGTCTGATCATAGTCTGCACAGGACATTAAAGGTAGACAAGGATCCAAAACATCTACAGACGGACAGCGAAGACTCGGATCAGACTTCATGGATGCGCAGACTGAGCTTAGTCTTCGCTGGGCGCACAGCGTGATTTTGTAGGAAATGTTGTGGCGAGGTTCATTATTATTACTCAGCATAAAGCAATCTCACTACTTCTTATGATTATGCTATGGATTGCAAATCAATAATAATAATAATAATAATAATAATAAATACAATAATAATAATAATAAATACAATAATAATAATAATAATGATAATAGTAATAATAATAATGATTATAATAATAATAATTATAATTATCAGTATCATGTTATGGATTGCCCATATCGTCTAATAAGGGTTTTGTTGTTTGCGAATATATGTTCTGATACGATTAAGGGGATTTTATCAAGGCAGAACATCGCAATTTGAGATAAAGAGTTGCATTCCCTTTACTTAAAATTCGAATGGGTTATGCCGAATAAATTCCTAAACGAAAGCAGGCGTTGGACAAATCTTTTGTCGAAATCTGCAGACAAAGTCCAAGCCACTGCGTTAGAAGACTTTTTTTCATGCTCAGCTCAGCTGTGTATGAAATTTATCCTGCTAATAAATCTCTAAAAATACTAGCAATTGCAAATTCTTTCTTGCTAAATATAGCTGAACATGATTTCTGTGCTAATAGGCCTAAATATGAAAATGCGAACTATTGTCATGCTCAGCCGAGTTTTACTAAACTCGGGGACAGATCCCACAAGCGTACAAGGTGATCGTAACCGGAGAGAATATTAAAAATAATTGGGTCGATTGTTTACAATCGAGACCAAAATTTCCTAAAAGTTGTTGTCCACGTGATTACCATTGACCAATGAAATCAAACCGCTCGTTAGACAAAATTCGGATAACGGTTATTTGTAGCCGTTATTCTTGTCGCTCTGACGTCAGAGTGCTCTGTAAAGAGGATTATTTGTAAAACCTAGACTGGGCTTATTGTTGGAACATTGGCAAACAGTACAGACAGATCAGGGTCTGCACTGATTGGTGAAATAACAGAAAGTTAAAGGTTGAATGAAACAGTCTTAAGTCCCCGTTCAGGACCACTTCCCAGCCTACACTCAGAGACAATCTACCCACCAGTGCTGTCAATGCTTTGAATTTTTTAAGGGAGTCTGATGTTCTTGTCATTCTATATGACTTTTTTCCTGGGCCGCGCCAAGTGAAAATATGTCTTCGAGCATGCGCGAAATGCACAGATTCAGATTCATCCCACGCATGCGTCAAGTCTCATCCGGGCATTAGCTCTCCATTGATGCATTCTTTAGTGTCCAATAATTCTCTTACCGGACAGCGAAGGTCCTGATCAGACTGCGCGGATGCGCAGGCAGATCTGGGCCTTCGCTGTCCGCATATGCCCGAATACACATTTTCGCATAGGGCGGCCAGTTTAAATTTGCTATTGTCGCAATTGTCTGAGCTATCCTGTACAGAATCTATGCATGGTTTAGAGCCGCCATCAGATATGATGGTCCCTATGTATTCTAAGCTCTTTACTATTTCTTACTCGGTCCCATTGCCAGTTGCTTGCAAAAGTATGTACACAAGCACTGGTTAACCGCTTTGAGGACTAAATCTACCCATTAAAATGTGAGTAGGTTAACAGATCGGCTCGACATGACTTTAACGGTGTTGACTGGGCCGTAAACTTCAACTTGACATGTTAGATACTTTGGTGATAATGCATAACCATATGAAGATGTAAGCACAATTGAACCGCATCGTCAAAAAACGTACTTTCAAAGATTCAGCGGATAATATAAGGTGCAAGGTACACCAAATAATTACTAGGTCCTTCTAATTGGAATACTCTGATTTTTTTATAGGTCCTCAGTGGAATTTAAATGATTTTTAACTTATAACTTGCCACATCCACACAAAAGTTTTTAACATTATATATTAGATTGCACAGAAAATGTTTTTTATTGTTGTTGTTGTTGTTGTTGTTGTTGTTGTTGTTGTTGTTCTCTTCTTTTATTAGATATTCTGGATGCTTGGAATCAGAGGAAACCAGATGACTGGACCCGGTTGTTTATAGAGAGTACTCAGGGGGAATTAATTGAATGCTGACTGTTGGCTGACCGGGGTTTGCTGTCATTTCAAAGATAGTACAGAACTTTGAGAAATGGTGATTTTTAGAAGGGTGACTGTTGCTTAGGGGTAGCCATTGGTTTACCGTACCAATCATTCAAAACAGAATTAGCATTCATCTCAACACTATAGAAAACATCCTTTGTTTAGACATTACGGTAAATATTTCATATTGGAGAGACAGAGAGACAGAAACAGAACTAGAGAGAGAGAGAGAGAGAGAGAGATGACGATATTAAAGCAATATGGCGATATGGCGATAATAAGGAAGTAATCTATTTACAAAGGATACAAATGAAAGGAAAAAGGTCACCATTTTCATTTTAGAATTTTCTTATCACAAAAGCGCTTACATTTTTTTATCAGTTTGATTTAGAATAGAAATTTTAACCTTTATCACTCTCATGGCATATTCAGCAGACGACAAATTGCTAACATGTTTTACTTCTTTTTCCCAAAAATAGGCGTTGACATTTATAAGCCTATTTTCTGGGGAAAAAAAATAATAAGCATATTTCAAAATTTCGTCTGCTGATGTTTTCTTTTTGTTTTACCCAGAATGCTAAGCGTAAACCCTTAAAGCGCCAAGAAAAACTACATCTTAATATGTCGTCTGCTGAATATTCTTGCAAACTTTTCATTCAAACCTATTTGTGCATACCGACAAACAGTGTGGACCCGGATCAGACTGCTCCTAAAGCCTGATCTGGGTCCACACTGTTTGCAGAAATGACTTTTAAAATCACAAGCAGAAGACAAAGCAGACGATAATTGTTGTGATTGGCGCTGTAAGGGTTAAGAAAATCATTATTGTGCAAGCGCTCCCTGTGTTCGTTATCAGTTTTGGAGGAGTCGTAGGAAGTCGACCAAACCCATTCTTTTCAGACACTATCACTTGTTATCTGGCCCTACGATATATCATTTTGATAAGAAATGATCTAAACTTTGTAGTTGAAAGAATTTGGGAAGTATAAACGTCTGTGATTTTTTAAAGGATAATTAAACAAAAGTAGGTAGAAGCCGCATTTTTGTTTACAATATTGTTGTTGTTGTAATTATTATTATTATTATTATTATTATTATTATTAATTATTATTATTATCATAGGAATGAATTTTATATTTGTGGATTTTATCAATGTGTAATCTCCGGAGAATCACTCCGAAACCTAATATAAAGCCCCTTCGGCTTTTTGTTAAGTTTGTGAAGAAAAAGAAACTATCTTGAAAAGATGGGCTGAACACTTTGATGGTGTCCTTAATTGGCCATCATCTATCAATGATGAAGCTATCAACAGACTACCACAGGTGGAATGTAATCCGCTGCTTGATGAGCTCCCAACCGTCTCTGAAACAGTGAAAGCAATAAAACTCCTGTCATCTGGCAAGGCTCCAGGATCAGATGCAATACCGGTAGAAATCTACAAAGCAGAAGGTCCTCCAGTTGTAGAGAAACCGACAGAGTTATTTCACATTATGTGGAGAAAAGAAGCCATCCCTCAAGAATTCAAGGATGCGTCAATTATCCACCTATTCAAAAGGAAAGGGAATCCTCAAGTCTGTGACAATCATCGAGGCATCTCTTTATTGTCAATTGCTGGAAAGGTCCTTGCTAGGGTCCTACTGAATCGATTGAATGAACCCCTTGAACAGTCAGGGCTTCTACCAGAAAGGCAGTGTGGATTCAGGAAAGACAGAGGGACAATAAACATGATCTTTACAGCACGACAGCTTCAAGAAAAATGCCAGGAACAGAATGTGGACATCTACATGACCTTTGTCGACCTTACCAAAGCATTTGACATCATCAGTCGCAAGGGACTTTATGAAAATTATAGCAAAGTTTAGCTGTCCTGCCAAATTCATAGCAGTGGTGCGGCAGTTCCATGATGGTATACTTGCAAGGGTCCAAAATGATGGCGAGTTTTCTGATCCATTCCCTGTGACAAATGGAGTTAAGCAAGGCTGTGTACTAGCTCCAACACTGCTCAGCATGACGTTTTCTGCTATGCTCACAGATGCTTTCCAGGATGGTGACAATAGTATACCTATTAAGTATCGCTTTGATGGGAAACTTTTCAACTTAAGAAGATTGCAAGCTAAATCCAAGGTGCAGACAGAGGTGCTAGATGAGTTCCTCTTTGCTGATGACATGGCAAAGGGTGCTCCAACAGAAGAGAAAATGCAAAAAGGTGTGGATCAAGTATCTGATTCATGTGACAGCTATGATCTCACAATCAGCATCAAAAAGACTGAGGTAATATATCAGCCAGCACCTGGAAAGCCTTACAAGGAGCCTACCATCACAGTGAAAGGTCAACGACTGCAAGTGTAGACAAGTTCACCTACCTTGGAAGCACATTGTCTAGAGTTGTGCACATTGATGATGAAGTCAATGCTAGGATTGCCAAAGCTAGTGCAGCATTTGGCCGGCTACGTGGGACCGAAGTGGAATCAGACTTGACACAAAGCTGAAAGTATATAGATCGGTAATGCTGCCAACACTATTATACGCATGCGAAACTTGGACAGTTTACCAACGGCATGCCAAAAGACTGAACCACTTCCATACAAGCTGTCTTAGAAAACTTCTAAAGGTCAAGTGGCAAGACAGGATTCCAGACACAGACGTCCTGAAAAGGGCTGGGATGCAGAGTGTACATACTTTTCTGAAATTGGCACAGTTAAGATGGACAGGCCATGTTACCAGAATGCCTGATGAACGTTTGCTAAAGAAAATCCTCTATGGAGAACTACAAGTTGAAAAACGCTCCCATGCATGGTGGTCAGAAGAAGCGATACAAGGACACCCTCAAAGCCTCCCTTAAAGACTTAAACATACCAACAGAGTCTTGGGAACAAATTGCACATGATCAAACAAAGTGGCGAGGCCTCATAAGAAGGGGTGCTTGTGAATACGAAGCAAAAATGATCAGCGAAGCCGAGCAGAAACGTGCACAGCGGAAAGCCAGAGCTAAGGCATCACCAACAGAGCTTTCTTCCTCAGACCTCTCTTGTTCTATCTGCAACAGGCAGTTTAGAGCTAAGATTGGTCTCATCAGCCATCTTAGAACACACAAATAATAACACATCACACAGTTTATTAGGATTGGTCATTGTCAGTAATGACAGACGAACGAAGTTTGTGAATGATTCCCCGGAGTTTACACATCGATAAACTTCACAAAAATAAAATTCATTTCTTATAATTTAAAATGCTACAAAATGTTGACAAAAATGTCAATCTTTTGAGATGGCATAATGACAATAGATCCCATGGATCTGCACTTTTTACTGTAAAACCTATCCTTCAACCAATCAAATTGCGTAAAATGCGAACCTGAGGAGCTGGAATTATTATGGTATATTTTATATCCATTCTGTGGCTTTCACTTTAGCTAATGTGCAAATTCCGATGTTCAGATCATAAACTGCCATTTGAACAAGGTCCTTTTTTGGCGGGGGGGTGGGGGGGGTGGGGGGGGGGGGCGGGTGGGAACAGATAGAAATCAGCGTTTTCGTAACCTTTGTAATTCGAACCAATTAGGCGATGAATATCATTATGTATTTCAATGCAACTTTTTTGCTACAGACAGACATAGGTATCTTCCGACATTTTGCCATCAAGCTGTAAATACCTGTTTCTCTTATGAACTCTACAGACGCAACTGTTCTAGTGCCGGCCTCGGTGGCTCAGTTGGATGCGCCGTCCGAATGGAGACCAGGGGTCGCGGGTTCAACCCCCGCCAAGGTCGACAACATTCTTTCGTGGAGATTGATCATGAAATATTTTCTACGGTCATTCTCTCCCTTCCGCTGATTCAAGAAGGGCAAGTTGTCAGTTTCTGGCGAAAGAATGTGCACAATACTGGTTAACCGCTTAGAGGACTAAGCCTGCCCAGTAAACGTGTGGTTAGGTAAACTGACCGCGCTCGACATGACCCCATTGGGTTGACTGGGCCGTAAAACCTCAACACAAACAAAAGCAACTGTTCTAAAGAAACTTGCACTGTTTCTTAAAAGTACTATGTCCAAATTTCAATAATGTGTTCAGTATGTCATCTTTTCCTTAAAAACTTAACACATTTTTCAAACAATTTTGTAATACTTTCTTGATTGTTTGCTGTACATGTGTATTTATGTTCGATTTTACTAATTGTCTTGCTATATGTTTGCTTGTTCTAGTCAACCCTGATGCCCATATGGGACCAGGAGTAATAAATCTTGAAAAATCTTGAAAATCTTGGCATACATGACTCATTTATTGATAATTACAATAGCTGTACCTCAAAGAGAGAGAACTCTCAGCTGAAAGGTTTTGATTCTCTTTTCAAATGGACACCACATCAACAAAAAGACCTGACACATAAATCTCTCTCTCTCTCTCTCTCTCTCTCTCTCTCTCTCTCTCTCTCTCTCTCTCTCCTCTCTCTCTCTCTCTCTCTCTCTCTCTCTCTCTCTCTCTTCAAAAGGGCTACTTTTACAGGAAAGAATTTCCTCCCAGTAATTTAACACTTACCACGCTATTGGGCAGATTCAGTAGACGACAAATTGGTGATATTTTTTCTAATTTTTTCCTACCCAAATAGAATCTGATACTTCATGCAAATTTTCTCCTAAGGAGACAATTTGCATGATGTGTCAGATCCTATCTTCTATAAAAAATAGGAACAATATTTCAAAATGCCGTCTGCTGAAATTTTTACCCAGCATGTAGAGTGTTAAAAAAAGGAATTAATCTAAGATGCATCAGAGGAGAAAACTGTCAACAAAAGTAAGCTTGTCTCCCCCTTTGAAAACGTTTGAAAAAGAAAGAATTTGCTCCCCCTGAGAGCAATTTCTTTCCTTTAAGAGTAGACTCCTTTTCAGAAGGGGACTGGAATACAGATAAGTGAAGTGGAAGTCATAAAATTAGCAAGGTGATCACAAATGACCAGGGCCCAGTTGTTCAAAACTAGTGATGTCGTTTGTTAACGTATCGTTGAAACTTTGATTTTTAAATATGGCATATACGCTAATATTTTTGCTGAAAAAAATGTGAGTAGCTTTTGCATTTGTTTATAGTTAACAATAGTTAACATTTTGACCATTAACGAGTTCGTTAAGCTAACGACGCTTTGAACAACTGGGCCCAGGTGATAATTAAGACCTGTGAAGTACGGTGGTCAAACGGTATTTAACACCAGCTGTAATGAAGGAAAATAATGTCTGAAAAGAAGGATCCTTCACAAGTAAAAACACATTAAGTAAATGAAAATCACAAACTCGATTTTAATCGCCTCTGTTCATGAACAGTTATGTAACGTGCAATGTAGACTGGTTACAATCCCTTCAGTAAGTCCCTACCTGTAGTTCATCAGTCCCTACTTGTAGTTCATATATGAGTATATATATATATATATATATATATATATATATATATATATATATATATATATATATATATATATATATATATATATATATATATATATATATATATATATATTGTTTTTTTTTTTTTTCATAGAGATCATTTATGTGGATTTTTTTGGACGAAACCAGTCTACGTGCAATAGTAGCCGCGCCTCCTAGCCCACGGTTGATCGATATTATATTTCCAAATCGATTAGGAATAGCTGAGTAACCCGCAAAGGACAGAAAAGCAAAGGAGATCAGATATACATTTATTACAAAGATTGGAAAAAATACGGTCTCTTTAGGTCTTACATATCTCTGTCTGTTTGTCCGTCTGTCTGTCTGTCAGTCTGCGTGCGTACGTGCGTGTCTGTCTGTCTGTCTGTCTGTCTCTCTCTCTCTCTCTCTCTCTCTAACAATACTTTATGACTACTAGAATAATTATATTATTACTTTCAGGTACAAAATATGAATGTGTTTATGCTTGTAACATTGGTGATTTCCACTAAAGTAGCTCTAACGGATGCCCAATCGCTATCACCATCAACCGCAACACCAAACACAACGTCAACCACAACGCCAACCATATCTCCAACAGAATCACAGACGTCAACAACATCATCGACTTCATCTCCAACGACAACCGTAATACCAACCATAACGTCAACAACAACACCGACCTCAACACCAAAAACAACACCAACTACAACAACAACAACACCAAACACAACACCAGACACAAAGTCAACCACAACTCCAACCACATCTCCAACAACATCACCGACTACAGCAGCAACACCGACTTCCACTCCAACGACAACCCCAACCCGAACCAGAGCGCCAACAACAACACCGACCTCAACGTCAACGTCAACCACAAAATCAATCACAGCGCTATCCGCAACGTCGACCAAAATACCAACTACAATACTGACTACAGCAATGGCAGTGATTACAAGAACTGAAACCAAATCAACACTATCAGCATTATCGTCGACAAAAAAGCCAACTATGAAAATACCCACAAACTCATCTTCTTCCAAAAAGCCAAACACAATATCAGCTTCATTGCCAACCATAATTACAACATCAATCCAATCGACAAAAACTAAGCCAGCCGCATCATCTCCAAATCCCACAAATACTTCATCATCCTCTAATGCGCCATCTGTTTCTCGATCCAATATTTCATCATCTGCGACTGCTGGACCAACACAGTCACCAGACCAAACTGTGACACAGACACAACTGTCCACAGATACTTCTCAATCGTCATCTCCGACACAGTCAACTAATAAAGATTCATCTACAGAGGCGGAGAGTTCCAGCACAGTAACGCATGTGACGTCAGTGAAAACGCCAATCCCAACACGTTATCCTTCGGTGCAACTAAGAACAGGTAGCTATAGAGCCACTGAACTAACTATCGCCATGACCTTTACGTTTAGTATTCACATCACGAAAACATGCCTATATAAGTTTAACCCCCATAAACCCCACTTTTATACCGTAAAACTGGGGTTTACAGGGGTATACATTATTTTTCTTATTTCTAATCAAAAACATAGATTGTGGGTACTCTAACGAGTACCCACAATCTATAAAATTGTAATAATTTTTATCTGAAAATTCTCCCTGAGGCGATTCTAACAATTATCTTAAACATGTTTAATGAGGAAATAAGAATAAACGCTGCGTCCGATTAGGGTCTTCGCTGTTTACAACTCATCCTGCATTTTTCGACGTATCAACAGATATCATTGCATAAAAAGCAGTGCCGTACGTTATTAACAGCCGTGCATTAACCGGCGAAAAGCCGTGTATTAACAAGGCAATTCACGGCTACGCAACTTTCAATATGCCTGTACCGGGGCCACAGAATCGCTGCCATCACGTGATGTGTAGTGCCCGGCCCTAGACCGAGCATAGCCCGTGGAAATTGCGTTCGCGAGACATCAGTGAAAAGGCGAAACGAAATAGTTCTGAAATAACGCGAAATTAACAAATGTTTTCACTTTTTATTCAATAATAGCGATCGAGCATGCTTTTTCAATTTAGTAACATTCGCCTAGTCGCTTGGGAGGTGTTGAAAACCGCGGCCACCGGCCTTGGTTTTCAACACCTCCCTCGGCATGAAAAACTATGTTTGATCCCTGTAGTAAAATGGACTTGTTCAAAATTTGGGACAAGTATAGTACTGTAAAACAGCTGTTTTAAGAGGTCACTTTATTTTTGGCGATATTGGCGTTCTTGGCAAAGACCGCCAAAATAAAACTTCTCAAATATTCAGATTTCAATAAATGTATACAATATGGCACACGCTTGAAAGTATGAATGCGCCAAATTAAAATGCTCAAACAAGTCCTTACATTCAAACCACCAAATTTTTATGCCCGCACAGATATTAAGTATTTTACAGTAAATGGTTATGGCGTTCGAATACTCTCCTTCAGTGGCTACTTTTTTAATTCCAGTTCAACATGCTTACACTTATTTAGCGCAATCTGACTGGTCGAGAGCAATTTGAAAACTGTATCTATACTTCGATAAATCCCTTGAGTAAGAATTTCGGAACTATTTTCTTCGCACAAATTTCTAAAATAGGCTTTTTACACATATTTCAAAAGTAGATATGACTTAGCTGGAACTATAAGATATGAAATTTACTTTAGTGGATTTTATCGATGTGTAAACGCCGGTTAAACACTCACAAACTTCAGTTTGGATTTTATCGATGTGTAAACGCCGGCTAAACACTCACAAACTTCAGTTTGGATTTAATCGATGTGTAAAAACCGGCTAAACACTTACAAACTTCAGTTTAGATTTTATCGATGTGTAAACGCCAGCCAAACGCTAAACACTCACAAACTTCAGTTTGGATGTTATCGATATGTAAACGCCGGCGAAACACTCATAAACTTTAGTTTGGATTTTATCGATATATAAAAATGCCGGCTAAACACTCACAGACTTCAGTCTGTATTTTATCGATGTACAAACGCTGGCTAAACACTCACAAATTTCAGTTTGGATTCTATCGATGTGAAAACGCCGGCTAAAGACTCACAAACTTCAGTTTGGATTTTATCGATGTGTAAACGCCGGCTTAACTCTCGCAAACTTCAGTTTAGATTTTATCGATGTGTATACGCCGGATAAACACTAACTTTACTTTGGATTTTATCGATGTGTAAACAGCGGCTCAACACGCATAAACAGTTTGGATTTTATCGTTGTGTAAACGCCGGCTAAACGCTCATAAACTTCAGTTTGGATTCTATCCATGTGTAAACGCCGGCTAAACACTCCTAAACTTCAGTTTGGATCTATCGATGTGTAAACGCCGGCTAAACACTCAAAAACTTCCGTTTGGATTTTATCGATATGTAAACGCCGGCTAAACACTCAAAAACTTCAATTTGGATTTTATCGATGTGTAAACGCTGGCTAGACACTCACAAACTTCAGTTTGGATTTTATCGATGTGTAAACGCCGGCTAAACACTCACAAACCAGTCTGGATTTTATCGATGTGTAAACGCCGGCTTAACACTCACAAACTTCAGTTTGGATTTTATCGATGTGTAAACGCCGCCTAAACACTCGCAAACCTAAGTTTGGATTTTATCAATGTACATCGACAAAATCAAAACTGAAGCTTGTGAGTGTTTAGCCGGCGTTTCCACATCGATAAGATCCACAAAAATGAAATGCATTCCTATAATATTTTCTCCTGACTTTCCAGATATTGCTACAATTTCTGACGCACTGACTGTCAGTCTCCAGCTAACGGAAGATTCACCAAATTGTTCGAACTCGGACTTGGGTAGAGTATGTATCCTTATTACTTTTCAACGCATACGCATTAACCCATTTACGCCTAATGGACTCTTCTGTCCAAATCTACGTACAGGTCCAGCTCCAATTTAAGGGGAGAAGGGGTCTGGTTTATTTTATTTCTATTATGTTTAACAAGTATGCCCTTTTCTAATGCTTGAGACAAGACTGGAGTCAGTTATTCATCTCAGCTAGGGTAAAACGCCCACAAAGTTTCAAAGTAACGACATGACTGAAATATTGTTGACTGGGCCGTTCAACATAAAATCAACAAGTCGCACAAACTTCAGCATTCGCACAGACTGATCAAGGTAGTTATTTTCCGCTTTCAAAACCTAGACGAAGACTGCAATGGTTGACAGTGAATATAACGAGCAGAATGTGTAGCTCTCTTAAGGGAAATTGATACGTTTCCCAGGGATGTTACAATGCAAAAATGTGTTCGCCACCCTACTGAAAAGCAATCTACTCTAAAACGAAAGACTTTGCCCCCTTTGGGTTGACCCATTTCCAGAAGGGGCTTGGCGCACATGAAGGCAATCAGGTAATCACAAAAGTTGTCTCCCTCGAAAAAGAAATGAGAAAAATCTTACAAGATCGAGTATCCTGTTAAAACAATGAATCTGGGCCCAATTGTTCAAAACATTGTTAGCTTAACTAGCTCGTTAGTGATCAAAATGTTAACTGTTCTAGTAAGTATGATATCTAATTCACAGGTATTTTTGCTGAAAAAAAAATGAGAGTAGCTTTTGCATATGCAAAAGCTACTCACATTTTTTTCAGCAAAAATAATAGCGTATATGCCATATCTAATGGTTAAAGTTTTAATGATACGTTAACTAACGCATCTTTAGTTTTGAATAACTGGGCCCGGATGTATAATATTTTAGTAAAAAATCCGAGTCATCATATGAGAAAATATACCTTATGACAGATGTTACCAGCGAGTACCCAGAATAGCATGCGCATGCGCACTGTCTGATTAGTCTTTACTGTCCGCTTGAAGAAAGCAAGCAACCTTGGCTGTGAAAAGGGTACCAGCAAGACTGATTACATTGTTTGGATCCCATTTCTCCAGTTTCTAAGACTTTCAATTGCCCATTTGTATTCAGTTCCATTTTTCTAATTAAAAGACTAAGCCATTACTCTGTATGTTTTAAATCTTGATTGACTGATTGACATTGGTTGGTTTATCGACCGATTGACTGATTAACTTTGGTTGACTCATTGCTTTTTCGATCGATCGATCGATCGATTGATTAATTGATTGATTGATTGATTGATCGAGCAATACATAGATAAACACATTCGCCGATTTATCGATCTATTGTCCGACCAGCCGATTTATCCATTGATTTCAGTGTATTGAAAGATTGATTAACCTTATATTGATCGATCGATTTATTGATGGATTGATTATATTATTACAGATTACAGATATACCGAAAAGTCTTGATCACACTATAGAATCAGTAACAGCTGACTGCAAGTAAGTTAATGTTTGTGTTTATAGAACATAGGAGCATCTACGTCAGAAAACGTACCTTCGGACATGTGCGCCCAGCGAAGATTCAGATCAGCCTGCGCATTCGCGCAGTCTGATCAGAATCTTCACTGATAGCAATTTGGGTAGCCAGTGATGCGAAGTTTCTTTATGCTGATAGCGAAAACTGATCAGACAGCACGGAAGCGTAGGCTAATTTCAGTCTACGTTGGAATGTACGTTTTTTCATATTTTGCTTCATATAAAGCTAGCCCCTCTGTTCTTTTTTTTTTCTTTTCTAATGAGGTAAACTGGGACCCCCAAATAGGCGCAGTAGGAATCAGCATCCAATGGTATTTCAAAGGCCATATGCTAGAACTGAAATTTACAAGTACAGTTTCTTCCCAGACACCGTTAGGGATTGGATTGCACTCCCTCCTTTCATCTATAATATCCTCTGCAGAAAGTTCTGAGGACTCTGTCGCTAGATTCACATCACTTTTGAGATCTACAGACTAATCTTCGCAATCGTTGGCCCTTGTGAATGAATGTCTATTGATGTATCACCAGTAAAATATTCTGATTCTGATTCTGGGAGCGTAGGCTATCTTTTGTCTTGTCTGTTCGCAAAAACGAGAGAAAGAAATAGAGCAAAGCCATCCAGAGGTATATACCGAAGAAGAGACATCACGAAAACACGCCTATATAATTTTGACCTCCTTAAACCCCACATTTATATAGTAAAACTGGGGTTTACTGGGGTATACATAACTTTTTCTTATTTCTGTTCAAAACCGTAGAATGTGGTTACTCGTTAGAACCGCCTCGCCGAGGTGGTTCTAACGAGTACTCACAATCTATCTTTTGAGCAGAAATATGAAAAATATCAGAATTTTTATCGAAAACTTTCAGTTTTTAGTGGTGAAATTTTCAATATATTTGAATAGGCATGTTTTCGTAATGATGAGGAACAATAACAAAACACAACGAAACAGTTATATCTATAGAACGGTCAGTGAAACATTCCAATAAAAGCACACATCGCAACTGCGGTGAAAGAAAGCAGATGCTTCAATGGCAATCTTAAGCCAGAGCAAAAAGAAAATCACAAGTTAGATCACGATAGGCACCGACCACAGACAACAATAGCCAGATGTCATCTTGGCTTGTCAAAGCTCATATGCTGTTATAAGCAAACTCTTTGCCTATATGTTGAAGTCAATTGCCTTAAATATTTTATTACATTACGAAAACATGCCTATTCAAATATAAGGATAATTTCTCCTCCAAAAAATGAAAATTTTCAGATGAAAAACTCTATTTTTCAAATTTCTGCTGAAAACATAGATTGTGGGTATTCGTTAGAACAGCCTCGGCGAGGCGGTTCTAACGAGTACCCACAATCTATGTTTTCAAGCAAAAAATAAGAAAAATAGCGCATACCCCTGTAAACCCCAGTTTTACTACATAAAAGTGGGGTTTAACGGGGTCACAATTATATAGGTATGTTTTCTTGATGATAAATCCATTTATTAATAGATGAATCAAATTAATCAATATGCCCAGAATATATACCTTAACTTTAAGAATACTAACTCACCCATTATTTGCTACAAATAAAATAAACATATTCGGAATACAATATCTTAATTTAATGATTGTTAACATGTCAACTTTTATTCAATGGATATTTAACACTGGAAAGTCACGTATAATTAAATCATAAAAATACTTCCTTAGTGCTACCGATATATCTTGGTATGCGATTTATTATCGTACCGGTCATTTATAACTCTTGTGTGAAACATAAGTTAACAGGGCTTTCATATGAGCCCAACCAAGCAAATGATATATGCATGAGCGGACAGCGAAAGCCCAGATCAGACTGTGTGGATCAGTGCCTCAACCGTCCGCTAACAGAATCATTGGATACTAAAGAATGTATGAATGGAGAGCAAAGGCCCGGATGATACCTTGCGCATGCGCAGGACGATCTGAATCCGCCCATTTCGTGCATGTTGAAGGCACTTTTTTCGCTTCATGCGGTCATATCAGCTTTTAACCTTCAAGTTGATACTTTAAAAATCTTTGGGTAAAACAGTAATGATAGACTGAGGCCCATAGTGGGAAAATATTATTCGGTATGCGAAGTGAGAAAATTCTAAAAATAAATATGGAGATACTTAGGGGATTTCATATTCATCCCAGTAAGCATCCTACATAAATCTATAGCGGGCTGTTATCGGCCCGTCAGGGTAGCTGGCGGACCGATAATGGCCCGCTATATATTCATAAAGAATGCTAGCTGGTATGGAACACTGCCCTCGCAAGGCACCGAATAAGTTTTATTTACATAACTGAACCCTTATCCCTGCGGAGAGCGTAAATATACGCTTTTGGGTGTAGGCCTATATTACAGCATCTCAGGACCTCCAGAAACAAGGCCCATCCTTTAGTTCTAAGTTGTCCGACAGGAGAGGGAATGTACTTTATCAAAAACCTAAGTTTGTCCGCATTCAAGGCCAATATATAAAATAATTATCCAAACTCAGTCATTTCACCATTTTCTGTAGTTTGTTTATGTATTTATTTATTTATTCGTTGTTGTTGTCATATCCCTTTCCTATAGATAGGCTTCTGTGCCGTAAGCACTTAATCAAAAACAGAATGAACAAAGGGAGAGGAACTGCCACAGAAATACCTCCTTTGACTGGTCAACAGAAAACTGTTATTTGGACCAGTCTGCCCAAAAATCATTCTACAAGAACCCTTCATTATGAAAGCGAGTGTTACAGACAATGATCAGATGTGAGAGTGCAAATACTAGAGTTTTGCAAACTGTTCGAAAACGTGGAATTATTAGCTTCCCACGGCGATCCTCGACTATCCTTTTATCTGAACAAATATTTGATAATGACAATATTTAAGAAATAAAGAAAAAGTTTTCTTCGTTCAGTTGACATACGTTATCTAATCATTTAATGCACTTAAGGACATTCCATGCCTTGTTGTTAGACCTTTATATAGAATTTAATAAATATTCATTTTGAACGTCAGCACTCAGAGATATTTTGTCGGTTTGACGTTGGTCGTCCAATAGTCAAACCACAACTCTTGCTAACCCCTTCGATTGATTTCAACGGAATTCAACAAAGCTAAAAAGGGATGGTTCTTTTTTATGAGCGACCGATCCAGTCACTTAGCATTATAGACTTATCATCAGAAATATGTTCTATGTCATGTTGTCGAAACTCTCTCATTTGAATTTTATGAAAGTTAAGGCGAATTAATATACCTAAACATAGAGCACTCTATGCCGCAAAGGTTTGCCTCCCTTTTAAAGGGAAACCTTTCTAAGAAAATGAAATTTATTGCCCTAGTATAAAAAGCCGTCGGGGCTTATCTTCAAAGAAAACATTCCCGTCACACACAAATAATGATTAATTTATTCCGGGTAACTGAATAAAGCAACGGTTCACTTATAACGTCATCAGCATGATGTCATTCAAAATGGCGTCCGACAATAGTAGAACGCGGAATATTCCATTCAAAAATAATTTAGCGATTATCTGACTGGTACCAGAAAAGTTTGAAGAAACAGACGGGTAAATTCAAAATATTACATTGTTGTTTTGTTTGTTTTTTTGTTTTTTTTTTGTTGTTGTTGTTTTCTGCTCAGAAGTGGTATATTTGTTATTGAAATCCACATAATTTTTGCACAAGAAACTGAAATGCATGTCCATTAAAATTATCACGAAAACATGCCTATATAATTTTGACCCCCTTAAACCCCACTTTTATATAATAAAACTGGGGCTTACAGGGGTATACATTATTTTTTTTTATTTCTGCTCAAAAACATAGATTGTGGGTACCCGTTAGAACCGCCTCGTCGAGGCGGTTCTAACGAGTACCCACAATCTATGTTTTGAGCAGAAATATGAAAAATATCAGAATTTTTTATCTGAAAACTTTCGTTTTTTGGCGGTAAAATTTTCAGTATATTTGAATAGGTGTGTTTACGTAAATGTTAATTAGACTAAGTGCGGTATGTTTTCGTTTCTCCACAGGTCAACCACAACCATACTGGTCACGATGACATTGTTCGCTGGAAATTTAAATTCAGTAATGCCAGAAAGCCTGCTTCAACGTTTCGACAACCTGCAAAATTATCATATTAACAACTCTGCGGATGCAAATGCAACGGTTTCAGCCTGTTAGTATAAATTGCCTTAAATCTTACCACTCGATATGTTGTTTTCTTCTTCTTCTTCTTCTTCTTCTTCTTCTTCTTCTTCTTCGGAGAAAATTTGCATGAAATATCAAAGCCTGTATTCGTCTGCTGAAACTTTGACTTAGCATGCTAAACGTTAATACGCATGACAAAAAAGACGCACCACGAGAAAAAAGATTATGGGGCTGATGCGGACAGCTCTGACCCGAAGAACCACTGCGGGCGCACAGTCTGACCAGCACTTTCGCTGCCCGCTAACTGAATTATTGATTACTATAGAATGTATAGATATATACATCACGAAAACATGTCTAATAATTTTGACTCCCTTAAATCCCACTTTTATATAGTAAAACTGGGGTTTACAGGGGTAAACATTATTTTTATTAGTTCTGCTCAAAAACATGCATTGTGGGTACTCGTTAGAACCTCATCTAGGCGGTTCTAACGAGTATCCACAATCTTTGTTTTGAGCAGAAATATGACAAATATCAGAATTTTTTTATCTGAAAATTTTCATTTTTTGGTGGTGAAATTTTCAATATATTTGAATAGGCGTGTTTACGTAATGGTTATGGCATTTTAATCGTTTGTGTGATTTAGCTAGCTTATCTGGATCTTTACTGTTTGTATAACCCCAAAGACCCATTTCACATGGCGAGAATATATTTGACATACGGGACCTTGTCCAAATACAATATTATTTACCATGTATGTATGTATGTATGCAGGCTCATGCATGCATATATATGTATGTCACTGCCTGCAAGAAAGGAACTATAATGCCAGTATGTACTTGTGGACTGATTTCACTGTCTGCATATAATGACTTCCAAGAAAGCGCGTACTTAATGCTGTCTGGATTTTTTGTAGCCTAGATTTAGGTCTGTCTTTCAAATAAACCCCACCTTTAGTTTATTTTATATTGAAACCTAGACGCGAAACAGCATTCTAAAAACAAAATTAATTAAAATCAAAGTTTAAGGGGAATGGATACACTTGGTACAGTCCCGACAGCGGTTAAACTAACTATTTTTCCGTCATTTTACACTTGGGAGACAATCTTTACGACGTCTTGTTTGCTATACTATACACACAATTCACTCTGAAAAAGTATCTCCTCTAAAATGAAAGAATGTGTTATTGTTTCCTTTACTGTACACTAAATCCTTTCTGAAAAGAGGTCTTCTCTAAAAGGTATGAATTTGCTCCCAAGCGGAGCAAATTCGTTCCTTCTAGACCCTTTTCAGAAGGGAGGCAAAACAAGTCTACCCTGACAGTGTATCTGTTCTCTTAAAAAAGTCTGGATATATGGAATTTATTTATTTATTTGTTGTTTACAGTCCTAACGCAACATGCCGACATATGCATGGCAAAAGACATATGCCCTAAAGGATACAGATGTGACAAAAAGGAGAAATTATGCATACATCTTTGTGAAGATAAAAGCTGTCAAAATGAGGGAGTGTGTCACGTGATTGTTGATACTTCCGGTAAAACTACGGCAGAATGTAGGTTCGTACTTCTCATATTATCTTGAATGTCAGTCAAAAAACTAATACAGAAATATTTATCTGACAACTCGTCTGAGCGCTAAAAATGTCTGAAAAAGTTTATCTGAATAAATCATGTATCACTTTATAAGACGACTGGTTACAACACGGTTTCGGATATAACTTAATTTAAAGATGGACTCCAAAATGTTCCAATCAAACAAAAATATATTGATCATATAGAAAAATGATCATTCATATTTTGGACCACTTAGTTGTATACCTTACTACATTATTTACCATTCAAACGCAAACCAGCCGCCTCGGTGACTCAGTCTAATGCGCGTCTGACTGGTGATCAGGAGGACGCGGGTTCGATCTCGCCGGGTCCGGAAAATTCTTTCGTGGAGACTGATAATGAAATACTTTCTACGGTCATTCTGTCCCTTCCGCGGATTCAAGAAGGGCAATTGTCAGTTTTTGACGAAACAATGTGCACCAGTTCTTGTTAACTGCTTAGAGGACTAAGCCTGCTCAAGAAAATTGTGATTAGGTAAACTGACCGCGCTTGACATCATCCTAATGAGTTGACTGGGCCGTAAAACCTCAACTCAATCAAACGCAAACGAAAGTACAACTGAAGTTTCTACATTTTATTCCGAATCAGAAACAATGCAAATTAGAAAGTCACACCACTAACATTTACATGGGTAGTCAAAAAAGTGTCCGAAGTGTCAGTAGTGCGTGTATCAACCACTACTGCGTCGGTATTCACAGACTCTCAGATCAGCCGCAGATTAGTCTGTGTATTACATGCTGTGTGATACAGCTCTTGGTCATAAGTGCTTGAAATGCATGGATTAAAACAAAATGCGTTGCATGGCTGTGGTAAAAAAACAAAAACAAAAAAAACATGCATATCTGAGTGGGTCTGGTCTCCATGATCATTAAACGCATGAGATTTAAAGTGAAATGGTATGTTGCTGCCAGATCACATGATAATGGTTTCAGAATTACACTTTGATTCAAGATTGTTTAAGATAACAGTATAAATTGAGACATGGATTACTGAGAGTCAACAATTTACTGCAAATTTTTGGTCACTTTCTTTTGACGTCCCATTGTATTTCGAAGCTTCGTCACGCTCTACTGATTTTGCTTACTGAGAGCCTAAACTCTGAAAAAAAGATATCAAAGCTAATAAACCTATAAAGCAATATCTACGATATGTTTAAATAACCAGATTATTTGGTATAAGTGGCCCAAAACTTTTTCCCAGAATATACTTCCGTTTGGATACAACCCGGTTGTTTTGCTTAGGATCCCAGCTCTAGAATTATAATGAGTTCGAGTGTTTCTGCCCGATCATGGACCCAGATATCTAGTACTCTTCCATCTGAAAGATCCTAGCCCCCAAGCTTGGAGTAATCCTAAAGTAAGAATACCTAGATGAAGGAATTCCTCATCTACTCATGTGATACATGTTTTATAACTGGATATAATGGAGATTTTTGTTGTTTGTTTTCAGATGCAAGAACGACGATGACTATGTATATAGTGGCGCCCTCTGTGAAGAATCGTCATCTAGTAAAGAACGACAAAGAAAGATAACACTAGGAGTTACCATCCCTATTATTGTTATATTGTTTATGCTGGTCATAATTCTATGTGTAAAAGTAAATTATAAAGGGTGCGTACGCTAAACATTTATTTCTGAACTACAACCTGTACCATATGACGTGACGATTGTTCCAATTCAGTCGTGAGTAAACAAAATCAGATAATGAAACCTGTCCAAATGAGAGACACATTAGCAGTTCATTCGTTCTGCCCAGACTCAATTGCGCAGTAGCTGGGTTTCATTCTTTTTCTGTCAATCAAGCTTCACGGAAGGATGTTTAGAAAACACGCTGTTTTATGAGAAAGTGCAGGTATCTGACCTCGTCTGAAGTTTGTCCTGACATAACAGATATCATCGTCGCGGTTTGTTGATATAGATTGTATTCAAATGGAATGGATAACAAAACAGATTTAATGATTTCATGCGACGCCATATGCAGAACAGTGTGAGGTTACATGTTGACCAAAATCATTTTCATTGGAAGGCTGAAATATTGTTATACCATTTAGATCATTTTGATATTATTTATGGCGCTTACTTGGAAATTTCACTTTCTATATTTGATATAGTTTTGCGATTTTTTATATACGTTCTTCGTAACAGAACCTTATTGCAAGGTACATGTAAGTATTCCTTTTTAAGCCTTAGATACGAGTATTACAGAAATATATATGAAGTTGTTGAATTAGAAGAATTGATATTCGTAATGTCGCGCAGGCTGATTAGGACCTTCGTTGCCCGCTAACAGAATCAATTGATTCTGTAGTATATGTCGACGAACAGAGAATGTCCAGATCAGACTGCACCGATGTGTACGCTGATCTGGACCTTCTCTGTTCGCATATGACATAGGGGCTTTTCCCCACGTTGCAAATCATTAATAATCACTGTTTGTTGTGTTACCATACTAAGTCTTTAAACTTTTTCTCTATCTAGATTCAGCAACATCTTTGTATTATAATGTTATTAAATGGATGTTTTCATGGATTTTGTCTTGTTTATTTTTCAGAGATGGCGGGGATTCCAAACAGAAATATGATATGAGTACATTTTGAGTACGGACTGATAGTATGTATATATGGAGATAGAAATCGTCATTCATCCAGAGATAAGAAGGATAAGTTCTATTCAAAAACATGCTTGGATCATCCAGTATACATATCTATGAGCCGCTTCGTCAGAAAACGTCCCTTCGGAGATATGCGCCCAGCAAAGATTCTGATCAATTTGCGCATTCGTGTAGTCTGACGATAATCGTCGCTAGGCGTTTTTTTTGGATAGTCAAGAATGCAAAGTTTCTTTGTGCAGATAACAAAGGCTATGATCAGACTGTGTGGATGCGCAGGCTGATTTGAGTCTTCGTTGGGCACACATGTCCGATCGTACGTTTTCTTGCTTTGCGGTTCCTGTCATTCAAAGTGATATGTATGCATGTATTTATTTTCATATAAAAAGAGAAGATAGATAGCTGAGTGCTTGACTGTTAGAATATTGTGATAACTTGTCAACAACATAAGAGACGACAACTGAAAGTGTTTTATTTTGATATAATTCGAACGCCTCATCTTTATACATATTTCACGCAACTTCATTGGTTGAAGAAAGAGATTTACAGAAATCAACCGAAATGCTAATCTTTTGAGATGGCGGAAAGAAAGTAGATCCAACGGATCTACTTTCCTTCCGCCATCTCAAAAGATTGGCATTTTTGGCAACATCTTGTACCGTTGTGATGACAACGTTGGAATTATAAGGAATGAATTATTATTTTTGTGGATTTTATCGATGTGTTAACTCCGGTGAGTCATTCACAAACTTAACATAAAGGCCTTCGGGTTATATTCAGTTTCTGATTGATTCGCCATAGGGTTTGATTGTTAGAATACTGGGATTGCTTGTCGACAAAATAAGAGAAACACTCATCTAACGACCACTCAAAGTGGCATATATGCATGTGTTTTATTTTGATATAAAGTAATAAGTGGGATAACTGAGCGTTTGTCTTAATTTTTGGATGGCTTGTCATTGTGGCACTATGTGTATTATGTAGTGTTTCACTTTCTAAGGTTTTTCTTTCAACACTTATGTCAGTTGATTATATATTCAGTTAAGTCTGGGTGACAGAGTTCCCACCTATGTTTTGGAAAGAGTTGCTAACTCTGCTTGCCATCTGTTCTCATTTTGTGGCTGCTTTACTGTATTTGTCTATCTTTCTCTTTGGTGTTTGGGGCTTGATATGGATCTGATTGTATCAGTTTCTGAGTTCACTTATTTACTTTGTCGACGAGATAGCAGAAACCACTTAACGACCAACTTTCGACTCGAGGAGAATATATGTAAACCAAGAGTGGATGACGAAGAAACTGTGCCGATTTATCCGACTATCATGTCAAGATCGTAAATGGCCCAGCTAACGTTCTACTTAAATCTATATCGAACCACTATCGGCTCCTGTTGGGCCGATAACGGTCCGATAAAGATGTAAGTACATATAGAACCCAAGTACATGTAGAACCCAGTTGGGGAGTACCCAGTTAGCATTCTACATAAATCTATAGTGGGCCGTTAAGTTGATTTATGTAGAATGCTAGCTTGGTAACGGCATTATTGTAAAACCTTCCCATGTTATACAGTCGACTCTCGTTATCTCGAACTCCAAGGGACTCTTTGAAATACTTCGAGATATCCGTACCTCGACATATCAGATTTGCAGAATTGAGGAAAAAACTAATTCGATTAACCACATTTAACAAATATATGTGTAATTTGACTCTTGAAGTTAGAGATATATTGAAAATATTGTGGAAAAGAGGAGAAATTGCTCCTTAGGAGTAATTTCTCCTCTTTTCCACAATATTTTTAACATGTTGTTAGATTTTCATGTTTAGACAGGGACCAGATTTTCAGTTCGAGATAAGCGGTTATTCGAGATAAGCGAGGTCGAGATAACGAGAGTCAACTGTACTTATTTTAAGCTAAATTCCTGTTAAACAATAATCTTTTATTTATTTTGCTATTCATTTCTATACATCTAGCTTCATCCATTTAAAAGACGTAAAATTTGTTTTTAGTGTTTGTATTGTACGAATGTTAGTAGTTTCAAGAAAAAAGAAACAGATGGTATTTGTATTTTCTTTTCCGACAGATTTGTATTGTAAGATAGGTCTTCCCTAGTGAGCATTCTATATAAATCTATAGCGATCCGTCATCGGCCCGTCAGGGTAGCTGACGGGCCGATAGCGGCCCGCTGTAGATTTATAGTGAATGCTAGCTGGGTCTAGATAACTCATTGAATACATCAAAACTATATGTTTAATTTAGTTTTATGTGTTTAACATTTAATTTATATTGTAATCCGTGTATATGACAGTTCATAAATATAGGCGCCCTTTAGCAAAATTTAAAGATATCAAAATATCACTTTTCATCAGTTGAACAAAAGTACTTTTTTTTCTTTTTGAGCTATGATTTCACGATGAAAATCCCACAGATTTGTTACATATCTTAGCAAAACTTATTTTTACTTCTTACATTCTTCCAGTTGGCAATCCTTGTATTATTGAAAAGCTAAATAAATAATGTAATGTATACGTGTTTTTTTTTTTTTTTTTTTTTTTTTAATTTATCAACCGTCTAAAAACGCAAAAAAAGTGAAATATGTCTGAAAACTTCTGCCCTCGATTATTGCGACCCCGCCATTATGACGTCAACAGCAAAATAATTATTATAAACTATAAATTGTTGGCTTTGACTTGTTTTTCGACTGTTGCAGAAGGGAATAAATTTTGCGCTTTTCTTGTTTATCTACCTTTCCAACAATGAATGATTTATCACAAAATATAATGTCATTTACAAGTAAATAGAAATAAACGTGAGAAAAATTCTATGGGAGTCTTCTGTTTTTGTTTTTTTTTTTTGTTGTGTGTGTGTGTGTGTGTGTGTGTGTGTGTGTGTGTTTTGTTGTTGTTGTTGTTGTTTTGTGTGTGTGTGTGTGTGTGTGTGTGTGTGTGTGTGTGTGTGTGTGTTTTGTTTTTCGACATTAATTTAGCATGAAATTGTGTTGTTTCAGTAAAAATAAACTATAAACTTGTCTCCTGGCTTCAATTATTTCCTTTGAAATCCTCTCATTTTCATTTGTTTAAAATTAACATAAAATTCTGTCCGTCAGCCTCAGAAGCAAGTGCTCTTACAGCAACTGGACTACTAGTAGTGCTATGGTCGGGGTCGTGCCTAAAGCAATAGCTGCAAAATGTAAGTAAAGTTGCATTCTTGTTGGAAGTAAGTGAGCTTTTGTCTTCGACTATGTCCACTATTCAGACTGACCCACTGAAATCATCTCATCTCGAAAACATACCTATATAATTTTGACCCTCTTAAACCCCACTTTTTAAAACTTTGGTTTACAGGGGTATACATTATTTTTCTTAATTCTGCTCAAAAACATAGACGGTGGGTACTAGTTGGAACAACCTCGCTGAGGCGGTTTTAACGAGTACCCACAATCTATGTTTTGAGCAAAAAATATGAAAAATATCAATTTTTTTTATCTGAAAATTTTCATTTTTTGGTGGTGAAATTTTCAATATACATGTATTTGAATATGCGTGTTTTCGTAATGAAGACACGTGAAAATGAACCTGAAAGTAAAATGTGCGCGTACGTGGCTGACGAGTCCATTGTTTGATCGGAATAATCTGTCATATGTTGTATAGGCTAGATTCTGAGAATGACAGAGCTAGAGATGCTACTGTGGCTCTTGCACTGTGACAAACGGACCCTTTTCGATTAGAGCATTCCATGTTGAACATTGTGTAACATCACTCTCCTAAGAATCGGGTAATTTAATAATGTCCTTCAGGGAAGCTTTCAGATTGTTGTAGTAACGTATATATAACAGCCAGGTCATTTTCCATGTTCAAGATTATTGGTACATCTTTGAACTCGTGAGAGAGTTTCTTCTTTCTATAATAACCCTTGTCCTGCTGAACCCGAATGCACCCAGCCTTTGCAAACAGTGTAGATCCAGATCAGTTGGCTTCTCAAGAAGCCAACTGGTCTGGATCTGCCCTGTTTGCCATTAAGTATGTGAATTTATAGCAACAATCCGGATCAAGTAATCTGATCGGTTGAAAATCAGAAGTAGGCGTGGCACCTTAATTTATTCAACAGGACAAGGGTTAACATCGTTGTAAGGCGGTGGTTCTGGTGGTATTTTGGTCTTTGTGTGGCCTTGTGGTTGCTCCCTCCGGGGCTGGCTTTTATTCGTGTTTTGTTCTGTTCATTGTCGTATTGTTGTATTTCGTGGATCCTGTCTAGCATTGTGATCACATTGTTGGGGAAGAGGGTGCGGGTGGCTTTGTTTTTCTTTGGTTGGTGGCTTGTGTACAGTCTGTAATGGTTTGTTTTCTCTTCCTCTTGGTGTCATTGGTAGGCTGTGGTCTGTGATTGTGGCTCTTCCTGTACATCTTCTATACTATTTCAATCAAAAAGATCGACTTTTTCAGTACATATTTAGTGTCCAAGAGATGTGGGCCCAATAATAACCAATGCAGATAAATGAACTGCGTATCGAAATGTTGTCCAGCTCGTTTCTAGATCTAAAGAGAAAAAACTATTACCACTTGTCCGGTTGCACATGTTAAAAAGTGGTTCCCAGTAAGCATTCTTTATAAATCTATAGCGGGCCGCTATCGGCCCGTCAGGGTAGCTGACGGGCCGATAACGACCCGCTATACATTTATAAAGAATGCTAGCTGGGTTGCCGCTTGTTTCAGCTTGGAAGATCCACGTTGACTCGTCATGACTAAAGTACAGTTAAAACCTGTGTTAAACAAGCAACTATGAGAAAGCCAAAAACTTGTTGCTTAAGACGGCTGCTTGCTTAATACAGGTAGATTTCCACTTGATTGTCTTTAATGGGATCTGAAATAGTGGCTTTTAAAGGCAGGTGATTGCTTAATACAGGTGTCCTTTAGGACAGGTTTGACTGTATTCGTATTTGCTCTAATATTCAGACAGAGAGTCATGAAGAAAGTATAAACCGCTTGGAATATTTTTTATAATTTTTGACGTACTGATAGATATCAACAAGATCTAACCGCTGCGTGCAAGAGAGACAGCTGTTACTTCCTTCGTTATGAACTTATCTCCCCTGAAGCCGAAATTTTGTGCTGACTCAGATCAAATGCCACAGAAAGCATCTTCAATGATCAGAGTCTGTGCTATTTGCCGCCGCTCATCCATCAGTTTATAGATGTTTAGGAGTTCGAATATTTAGGGTAAATGGACGTTAGAAATATAAATGAAATTGTCCTTCAACTCAACAGTACCGTTATAGGGGCCTATCCCTCCCATCATAGAGAACAGATAATTTACAATAACATTAACACTTACGATGCTATGGGCAAATTCAGCAGACGACAAACTGATGATAAATTTCTTATATTTGCTAGAAAATAGGATCTAACACGCCAAGCAAATTGTCCTACTAAATAGGAACTAACACGTCGAGCAAATTGTCCCTTCGAAGACAATTCGCATGACGTGTCAGATCCTATTTTTTAATCATAGTAAAATAAGAAAAAATATTTCAAAATGTCGTCTGCCGAATACCCAGAGTGCGAAATGTTACGTTAATTAAGATAAGTTTGAGTTTCTATGACGAAAGTTTGAGTTTTCTTCCTCATATTTTGAGTGATCTATATCTAAAAATAATTCATAAAAATACTATAATTGCGATGTCAAGGAAATCCTAAAGACCAGATTGTGTTGCTTGGTGATGGGTAATATTCATCCACTGTGAAGGCTTGCAAGTTCACTAATAAATCCTGAATTATCTTCCTCACAGCTAAATGATTGCTACATGGTATACAGTATGTGTTGAGCTATTCATTAAAATTAGCAAGATACAAAAGTTATCAGTTTGAGTTCAAAGGACTCACTCGCTCTTAGGAGAGAGAAAACTTCCTTTCGGTATTAATAAATGTCGTTGCATAAAAATTAAGTACTTAAACACTGGGAAGTGCATGTATGAAAAAGATGAAAATACTTGTGCAGAGTTAAAAGGACTGGACACACTTACCAAATTTTCCACATTTTTTACAAGGTAGACAACATTTGTGACTTCCTGTTCGCGTTACTCCATGGTAAACCCCTTCTGAAAAAGGATATCCTCTATATGGAAAAACGTTGCTCCCTCTGGGAGCACATGTTTTCATTATTAAGTAGACTCCTTTTCAGAAGGGGACAAAAACAACTTTGACAGAGTTGTCTTCCCAGAAAATGTATCAAGTATAGACTGCTCTACAGTTCGACAAATTTACTATCATAAAGAACGCTCGGGGGCGGGGGGATAACTTCCCATATACGGCATAGTACGGATGTGCGTGCCGAATAGCCCCCTTTTTCAGCGCTGCCAGGTATATGATTGGCCCCCTTTTTTCAACAAAAAGTATATGAATGGCCCCATTTTTCTGGATTCCTGTGTGAAAGGTCCCATTTTTCTGACATCCTGGTATATGCACTTATTTTTCGCTCAGAGATTTTTCGAGGCTGCTTTTCCTCTTGGTATTACATGAATTGACTATGATATTTGTGTAATAACCAGCAAAAAAATGGGTACAAAAAATCAAAGGGCAGTATATGAATAGGTCAACATTTTGGATGATCAAGTAAATGAATGGGTCCGTTTTTTCGAAGGCCAGGTATATGAATGGGGTAGGTTTTGAAATACTGGCTCGCACACCCATACCAAAATTACCCCTAAGTTACCCCCACCCCCCCCCTCCCCCCCCCCCCACCACAGAGAAAAAATGAGGTCATATGGAGCAGTTTAAAACGAGTATTGACAGCGAAGGTCTGGAGATGCAGTTCTTCTTGGGTTGTATGTCGGTTATTGCCACTGTATTGTTGTGTATTGTCATCGTTCTTCATCACTTCTTTTTTTTCGGTGCCTCACGAAGAATGTGCTTCGCGATTGCCCAGTAAGCATTCTACATAAATCTATAGCAGGCCGATATCGGCCCGTCAGCTACCCTGACGGGCCGATAACGTTCCGCTATAGATTTATAAAGAATGCTAGCTGGATTTCATTTTCATGGATTTTAGCAATGTATAAACATCGGAGAATCACTCACAAGCTGAATAGAGCCCGAAGCTTTATGTTAAGTTTGTGAGTGAGTCGCCAGCGTTTACACATCCATAAAATCTACAAAAATAAAATAATCTCCTTATAATTCCAACAATTACGTCGAAAATGCAAGAAAATAGTTCTGGGATTTCCGCTCGTTGGATTTATTGTGATATAAATCCCGTTTTTTTTTGTTTTTTTTTGTTTTGTTTTGTTTTGTTTTTGTTTTTGTTTTTTTATCAAATTGCTCTCAGCCAATAAAATTGCCCTAAAAAGTTGTAAGCCTGTCGGGTTGGAATTATTTATATTTGCATCTTTCAGTTAAGACATTCTGTGTGTTCAAAAGTCACCATACTTCGTCGAAAGTTAGGATTTATTTTCTTTGGCTTCCTCTATACTGAAACTAATAAACATACTGCTCGTGTTTGTGGCGCAACTTGAGAAAAAGGCCTTTTTCGTTTCTCCGGGCCAAAGAAGGCTCTGGTTAGGCTGTGCTTGCGCGAAGACTGATCAGGGCCTTCGTTACCCGCTCACAATATCATTAGGCTCTATACAATACAGGTTAACAGAGAATGCCCTAACAAGACATCATAGGAAAGAAACTAAATAAGCTCTTCATCACGGAAACACGCCTATATAATTTTGACCCCCTTAAACCCCACTTTATATAGTAAAACTAGGGTTTACATGGGTATACATTATTTTTCTTATTTCTGCTCAAAACATAGATTGTGGTACTCATTAGAACCGCCTCGACGAGGCGGTTCTAACGAGTACCGACAATCTATG
The DNA here is from genome assembly GCA_964016985.1 of Anodontia alba. NCBI lineage: Eukaryota > Metazoa > Mollusca > Bivalvia > Lucinida > Lucinidae > Anodontia > Anodontia alba. The sequence goes on along the minus strand of OZ024837.1, from coordinate 784,953 downwards.
TTTTGAGGAGAAATATGAAATATATCAGAGTTTTTTTTTTATCTGAAAATTTTAATTTTTGGTGGTAAATTTCTCAGTATTTTTGAATAGGCATGTTTTCGTAATGATGCTTTCGTTCTAATCCTACTGTTATATTTTTGTATGTGTTGTATATGTAAACATTTCGGAAATAAATATGCTTAAACCAAGACTGTGCAAATGTGCAGGGTGATTCAGATCCTTGCATTTACGAAAACAAGCCTATTCAAATATATTAAGAATTTTACCACCAAAAAACGAAAATTTCAGATGAAAAAATCTAGTAGTTTTCCTATTTCTGCTCTAAACGTAGATTGTGGGTACTCGTTAGAACCGCCTCGCCGAGGCGGTTCTAATGAGTACCCACAATCTATGTTTTTAAGCAGAAATAAGAAAACTAATGTATACCCCTGTAAACCCCAGTTTTACTTATAAAAGTCGGGTTTAAGGGGGTCAAAATTATATAGGCGTGTTTTCGTGATTTTTTCTTTTTTTTTTTTTTTTTTTTTTTACATAAGACACTAGAGAGATGGACAAGTGGATCACGTATAACCCCCGCCGGCGTCATTCCATCGAAAGGCCTTAATGATATAAACTCATTAAACTTTGACTTCAGCAGAAAAAAAAAAAAAACTGTTGTAGAGAATCCATACACTCATCATCACGAAAACATGCCTATATAATTTTGACCCCCTTAAACCCCACTTTTATAGAGTAAAACTGGGGTTTACAGGGGTATACATTATTTTTCTTATTTCTGCTCAAAAACATAGATTGTGGGTACTCGTTAGAACCGCCTCGGCGTGGGTACTCGTTAGAACCGCCTCGGCGTGGATACTCGTTAGAACCGCCTCGGCGAGGCGGTTCTAACGGGTACCCACAATCTATGTTTTGAGCAGAAATATGAAAAAATATCAGAGTTTTTATTTGAAAATTTTCAGTTTTTGGAGGTGAGATATCCTATATATTTGTATAGGTGTGTTTTCGTAATGATTAGCAGGTCAAAATAGAAAGGTACAAAGGACTGCTGCATGTCCGTTATGAGCTGATGCCCTAAAGTATTATTTTCCCCGGACTATTCCTGTTTGCCTCCTAGTGTCGTTGCTGCAGAGGCCATAAAGGAGCTCAAATCCCTCACTTGCTGTGATCAATAGTAGTAGTAATAATAATAATAATAATAATAATAATTCCATTTAATTCAATTCTTCATTTTCCCAAAATATGGAGAATAATACAAGACACAAAATACAATATTTTAAACAATTTATATACATATACTGATAAGCGAGGTCGAGACAAACATTATTGACATTTGTCACAATAATACGGGTGTAGTTCGAGTACACGCAAGCATTCTGCTCGGAATTTAACAGCTGTTCATTACTCGTGGTCGCATCTTCAACGTCAACATCTTTATTTTGATCTATTTTGGCACTGACTGTACAAATTGCAACCAGGACCTTTTTTTTTCATACCTGTGTGCAAAAATATACATTAGCCTAAATTGGTTGTCCAATCCAGATCAGCATGTATCGATTAATTCAAGTAAGACGCATTCTGAAGTATTGGTTCATGTGAATTTATTCAGTATTTTATTTATTTATTTATTTATTTATTTATTTATTTATTTTAGTTCTTTCTTTGAAGGCAGCCTTTCCTAACTACCAAATGAAAGGCAACACCGATGAAAGAACCTACTTTTTTGGTATTTATTTGACCACAATGTACAATAATAATAATAATAATAATAATAATAATAATAATAATAATAATAATAATAATAACAATAACAATAATAATAACGTACTTTCCGTTTCTTAGTGTTAAAACTTTAGTCTTTGCTTAAGAACAAATTTTTGTTGTTTTGTTTTCTTTTTCGAAAGATAACTTGTTTTTTTGACATTTACTCCCGCCAAACTAGTCTGGCCATGCACATTATATTTTGTAGGGATACGATCTGATCAAAATATAAAATGAATATACGATAGCAAATACAAGTCAAATAGTAATTACTTAAAATAGTGTACAACTTCTTCCCTAAAACGTTATATTACATTTTGAACCGTTGGACAGAATAACAGTTATAAACTAACATAGAAGCATTTATTTTCCCTACAGAAAAAAATCGATTCGTCTGTCCTGACGTCACACGCACCCAGCAACGACAAACAATATGGCGGACTAAAGAGCAGTCTCGTGTCAATAACTTTGTTTATTTTACGTTGGTCTTATCTCTCTTCAGTTCATTGGATTTAAAACAGATATTATTCAAATTTAGACACTCTTTTTATATATGCTGACAATGTTTCACATTATGTACGCTGTTTGAAACTTAAAATATGACATGAAATTTGAGTTTCAATTAGTTCATTGTTTAACCAATTAAGGATCATTTAATAGTGACCTATTCTACAGCTAAGCAGGGTCTGTTTTCTATGTCGGGAGGAGCGCTGCACCTGTCCCTCTTAAGCAGGGGGATAGGGGAAGTGAGCAAAAATGGTCATGAAAAGGTGGATGTGATACTTGAACCACAGGTATAGAAAAGATGACCTTGAGTCCTAATATCTTTTTTTTTTCTCTATACTATATAGTTGGAAGTTTATAACTGGGTATGTACATGTGTGTGGTATATTCCAAGCCAGACAAAGTTATGTAATCATTTACCACTTCTATGCTCTAAAGAGTATCATGTGTAGGTCTTAAGCAGAAAAACCAGGATCACCTTACAGCTTTACATTTCCTCATTATTGATATTAATTGTCACTTATGTTTACCAGCTGTACTCAGCCATATTAAAATACACTGGCAGTTGTTATAAAAACGCATTTTATTAAATTGCATTGTCTTTGTATGTTTCTTTGTATTAGAGGATCATAATTTAACTTGGCTGTTCTCCATTAAACTATGAACTTTAAAAGATCCGAACATGCTAAAAAGTCCATCATGCAAAATTTCAAACAGTTTCAATGTTTTAATTTTTTTTCAATGTGGAAACCTGTAGACTCCCAAGTTTATCTTTCTTTTGTGTCATAGTTGAGTTAATGTTAATTGATAGTGCAGATCAAGGGTTCGCAAGTTTTGAATTCCAGTTTGGCCGCAAAACTTTTATGGCAGTTGATTATGAATTTATTTCTAGTCATTCTCCCTCTTCTGCTTAAAGTACTGTGTAACTGTTTAGAGGGCTATGCCTGCCCAGGAAAAATGATTAGGTTAACTGATTGGTTCAACATGACTTTAAAAGTGTTGATTAGGCAATATAAATCCCAATCAAATCAACTTAGAAAATCATATGTTACTTTGGGATTTTAGTCATGACAGAGGCATTTCTGATGAGTACCTACAACATGTTTTAGTGGAGAAATAAGAAAACTGCAAACTCATAAGAATTTACTAGAACGTTTGAAATTTAGTGTTGGGTAACCAGCTCAAGACATCAATTTGTAATTAAGAAGCTGGAACTGGCAAGCTCAGTTGAAAAAATACCTTATCATCATATGCTTATTTGAATAAAATACCTTTTTTTTGTATGTGTACATTATATTATTTCTAATCAGAAATGGTATGCATAAGTCAATTGACATTTGACTATAATCAATATTTTTCATTACATTTCATCTTAAGACTTTTACCTTTAAATACTTGACTAACGGTTTCCAGTTACGGTATTTACCCTATAAATAAGGACAGAAGGTTTTGAAAATCGTAGACCATGCTCAATTGCATGTTTAATCAGGATCTCCACTAGGTTCTTTTTGTTCTTATACTTTGTTAATTTAGTCAAAAAAGCTTCAGAATGGTATTACAGAAGGAGAAAATCTACAGGGACAGAACTTGTCAAAACTGTTGATAGTTGAAGAGACTATCAGCAATAGTTATTGATAGTTGAAAGCACTATCACAATAGCATTATCATGGCAGTCACCATCGTGTTGCCTCGATATACTGATGTATCATTACATCCCTAGTCTGCACTATTTATGATTCAGCAAGCATCTTATTCTTAGACACACACTGGGCAATCTAAAGTCATGCTCATGCAGTTCTTTTAGCAAGTATATGGTAATAAGGTGTCTAGATAAATAAGTTATTTATGGTCATTTATTGCTCTAGATAAGGTCCTTTTCCAGTAAAAAGATATTTATATTTTCATGTGTCAAAGTTGCAGATAAGAGGGGTGAGGCACTTCTAATGAGTACCCACAACATGTTTTCCAGGAGATACAGAAACTATCATTTCTGTTCTGTTGAAAGAAGAATCTTATCTGGAGCTATGTTGAAGTCATATTATCCCTTGATGCATGCAGCCCATTCATTTATTACAGACACAACTGATTTGTAGGCCATGCTTTGTTGATTCTCAGTGTCTTGATTATTATCATATCTAGACAATTATCATATGAGTTGCAGTGTCAAAAATGTACCTTCTGACATGTATGTCCAGTGAAGATTCATATTAGCCTGCATATTTGTGCAGTCTGAAATGTGCAGGCTGATTGGGATCTTCACTTGACACATTTTGGATAACCAAGGATGCAAAGTTTCTTCATGCAGGCCACAACAACTCTGATCAGACTGTGCAAATGTGCAGGCTGATCAGAGTCTTCATTAAATGCATATGTCAGAAGGTAAGTTTTCTCATGTTGCGTCTCATATGAACTTAAAACTATTCTGTGTAATCAGTGCTGTCCTGAGAAAAGGGTCTTGAAACAGTGATTGATTGATTGTGTTGGGATTTAATGACATGTCAACCCTTGTGGGTCATTTTTTGTGGGATTTAATGACACGTCAACCCTTGTGGGTCATTTTTTAGATGACAAATTGATTATATTTTCTTATTTTACCCAGAAAATAGACTTTGACATTTCATGCTAAGGAGACAATTAGCATGGAGTGTCAATGCATATTTTCTGGAAAAAGTAAGAAATATGTCATCTGTAAAACTGTAAAACTAATTTCATTTTCAGGACTATTTCAACTTTGTGGATGAGGAAAGCGAGCGTCCATTCTATCTACCTCCCATTCAGCCCAAATATGGTTACAGTGATCTCTCACAGGTATCGTCTCGCTACAGTTCGAAAGAGAAGGTTTACTTGCCCAAAACCTTTACAACGAGGAAAGGGGCACTACTTCTCTTCTCCGAGGACATGGCACACAGGACACGTCAGACTGAAGCAAAGAGACACAGACACACATACAGGGAGGAAGGCTCACCTGAAGATTCTACCTTGTCTGATTCATCCATTGATAGGGATTTAAAGACTGTTGATGACTTGGCCAGGTGTATCTTGTCATATGGAAGCCATTTTGGGCATGTAAGTGCAAAAATAAAAATAATGTATTTAGGATAAATGTCCAAATATTTTGTACACCAAAGGTTCTGACAAAATGCCATATACAAACAGTACAGAAACAGATCAGACTGCTACTGACAAAGCAATTTCATCAAGGCCTCATGTTTGACATTCCACAAGGTATTTTGAGAAATAATGGTGGTAAAAGCCATCATTAACTCTTTGCATGCTGGGTAATTTTGCATGCATTTTTGTTGTCCGTGGATTTTTTAAACTTTTTCAAAAAAATCTTCGAGGGAAACCATGAGAATGTCAAACAGTTTGATCAAGATAAGACCCAACATTTCATTTTGCCTGATCTGGGTCCAAACTGTTTGCAAAAGTTATCAGCAGACCAGAAACAGTCACCACTTAGGAGTGGAGAAAGAGTTAAGGTCAATATAATATGGAATAAAGTGTCCAAAATTTTAGATTGTTTACAGTAATTTGAATAGTGGTACTATTGTGACTGATCAAACAGTATAATCCAGACCAAACTGCTCCAGAGATGCAGTTTGATGGGGGTCTGCACTATATTTTCATTGAACAAGAGCATTTGTAGACATATCTTCGGATATGCAAAGCAGTGAACTCGTGCTAGCTGATTTAACCCTTGTCGTGCTGAACCCGGATATACCCTTCCTTTGCAAACAGTGTAGATCCAGATCAATTGGCTTCTTCAACTGATCTGGATCTGCACTTGAGGACTAAGCCTGCCCAGGAAAAGTGTTTAGGTAAACTGACCAGCTTGATATGACCTAAATATTGTTGACAGGGTCATTAAATTCAAACCCAACCAAAACAACTTTAGCATTGCCATACACATGGTAAGAATTAAATCAATTTTGTTTTACAGGAAAAAGATGGAGAAGTAAATCTGAAATTTGTCCACGGAAGACGAAGGCCTTACTTTGACAGACAGATACGTCCAGGGTTCTCAGCTAAACGCTACCTCTCCACTTGGACAAGAAGCTGGGACGATGCTGTACTTGAAAAAGTTATAAGTAAAGGTAATAATAAAAAAAATAATAATTTTTGTCCTGCTGAAACTGGATATACCTTGCCTTTGCAAACAGTGTAGATCCAGATCAGTTGGCTTCTGAGGAAGCCAGCTGATCTGAATCTGCACTGTTTGTCATTCAGTATGTAAGTTTTTGTCAATAATCCAAATTAAGTAATCTGTCAATTAGAAATAGGTGTGGCATCTTAATTTATTCAGCATGACAAGGGTTAATGAAAGCAAAAAGAAAATCTATTCATTATACTCTTGGAATAAAATGTTAAGCTTGTAAGGGCAATACTCTAGAAAAGCAGAGGTATCAATTAATAGTTTTTCTTATTTTTCCACGAGTACTCGTAAAAGCCCATCCTTTTCTTCTTTCTCCACAAAAAGAAATATTTTGTGGGTACTCATTAGAAGCACCTCATTGAGGAGCTTCTAAAGAGTCCCCAGAAATATGTTTTCATGGAGAAATAAGAAAACCATCAGTACTGTTTGTTTGAAAAAATGGGCTGTATATATCTGGAGCTAGATATGAAAGAAACTTGAATGCAAGATTTTTTATTGTCATATATATGACCTAAAATTATGCTTAATAAGCATTTTCTGCTCACAAAATTGATGTTTTGCTATTTATACATATACCATAAAAATGACTTCTTAGTTATTCTACTATCTTTAATGACACCAAATTTTGCTTCAAATGTACGTTAAGTGATATGGTATAATGTTATAACATGAAGTCATTTATGCATTGATAATTTCACACCAGGAAATATTTCCCAGTAGGAAATACCAACTATATGTTACCCGGAATGCTTTGTCATTATCCGTAAGATATGTAACATATCAACTTATGGGTAGCTCTGTATATTATTACTTTTCAGGATATTTGACAGAAAAATCTTTATTTTACTACAACCCGCTACTGCCACATTTGACTCGCCGACTGAATGACGACCTGTCACATTTTCCTACACCGTACAAACTGATGAGAAGTATGCTGATGTCTCCTGGAAGTTTATCTGGTTATACCTTCTACAGAGTGAGACCAGAGTCTCAAGAAACAGGTAAATTATGCTCTGCTTTGCTAAAAGGTCCCTTCTTGCATAAATACAGTAAAACTCCAGTGACTTGAACACAGATGGCTCGTTTATCCTGGTTGATTTTTTGAGTCCCTAGGAAATCCTTAAAAAAACAAATACAAACTATATAGCTGCATTTGAAGAGACTTAATAAAACCTAAGTCTACAACTTTTTCTCTCATTTGCATTTTCTTTGTTCCAAAGACAATGTTTTAGATCTTTATTATGGAAGTGTGCCTTCATGGCATATGCTTACAGTGAAGACCTAGATCTGCCTGCAGATTAGAGCAGTCTGATCAGTGCCTTTACTGTCTGCCTACAAAATAAGATAGAGGAGAATATATCAATGTATTGCAAAGGCTCTTATCAGATTGATTTCACACATTTTAGTCTTTTAGTCCAAAAGGGTAATTGGCAAACATTGAAAACCTAGTTCAGACACCACAGAGTGTGGTGTCTGATCAGGATCTACACTGTTTGCATTAAACACGGGAATTCCAATAAAATATAGTAATGATATTCAAAGCGCTGACAGCACTGGTAGGTCAATTGTCTCTGAGTGTAGGCTGGGAAAAGGTCCTGAACGGGGTCTTGTTTTATTCAGCCCTTAATTTCCTGTAATGTAAGTAAACAGCGTAGACCCTGATCAGAGGCAGCCATCAGTGGCATCCTTCAATCAACAGCACTCTGACATCACAGCACCAAGAGTAGCATGGCTATAAATAATCATTACCTAGATTTAGTCTAATGTACAGTTTGATTACATTTTTCAATGATAATCATGTGGACAATAACCTTAAGGAAATTTGGCATTTGTATACTATCATCCGATTGTACACAGTCGGCCAAAAGCTAACCAGACACCCTGTTGCTGGAAATAGACCAGTTCAGAGAATTTAGGTAGAAAAGTTCACTCGACCTAAATGGGTGAATGATCCCATATACCTGGAAAAAACCTTTTCTCATGGCATGACTTGGTTTTAAAATAATAGTTTTTATTTGTCTTGAATTATTGATAGAATAGATTTTAATTTCAAAGAACTAAGACTATTTTTACATTTAATGGTTTTAATAGCTTCTAGAGTCTTGGTCTACATTCCAGTTAATGAGTTAAGATCATGAATGGATCAGGGCCCAGTTGTTCAAAGCATGGTTAGCTGAATGAGCTCGTAAGTGGTCAATATCTAATTCACAGGTATTTTTGCTGAAAAAATGTGAGTAAGCTACTCACAGTTTTTCAGCAAAAATATTAGCCTATATGCCATAATTAACGATCAAAGTTTTAACGATACATTAACTAATGACATCATTAGTTTTGATCAACTGGGCCCAGGTCGTCAGAAAAGGGGTCTGTTTACACATATAAGTGAGGTTCAAGGTCATACAGCAGAATTTGTTTTATAATATTTGGTAGGGATTTAGGTTGGGTTCCTCAACGAAATAGGTCGGAGGCATATAGCCATCAGCCTGGCATCTGTTAGTCCCTCTTTATAGTTCCGCTTTGCTGCTTTGAAAAAGTGGGGCTATACTGGATTTGCAATGTCCTTCCATCACTCTGTGATTCCGTGACTCAGTGACTGCAACATTAAAATGCATTTTGCTTAATAACTTTTATGTTTGTGGTCCTTCTCCATTGGATTTTTATCCGGACAGACTGGGTTCCAGTCCCAGGATAGGCAGGAAACTTTTTAGCTGCTTCATTTCTTTGTTACGACTTTCATATTGATGAAACTTATACCACACTTGGTCACTAAGGTAAGGAAGGTGTAATAGTAAAATTAGTGGCCAAGGGCCAATAACTCTTGGAGTTAGGTCCCTTGGTAGGTTTTCAAATTTTGCCATTATTGAAAATTTTTGTAACAGATTTCTCAGGAACTATAAAAGCTAGAAAGCTCTGATAGCACTGCAGCAGGACTATAGTTAGAGCCTCTGACAGCTCTAGTACCGTCCTAGTGTGCTTCATGACACCCACACCCACGTTCTGTCTTACAGATTATGAGATGCTTGAAGAAGAAGAGCTGTCTCGTCGTTCTGTGAAGGTGGTTAGTACACATGATGGTGTTCAAAAAGAGGTTCACTATGAGGCTCTGGATCATAGGGGTCAGAAAGAGGTCCTTACTGACTTACTGGTGAAGAGTGCTGTTCATTATGCTATGAAGAAACAACAGGTAGGTACATCATTACAATTTCCATCCCATATACATTTTAACCCTTAAAGCACTAGTCAGCATTGTAGCAGACAACATTTTAAATTTATTTTTATTAATTTTCAAAGAGAATAAAATAAGGCTTGACATTTCATATAAATCATCTGCTAAGCAGATGATTCACATGAAATGTAAAGCCTTTTTTTTTCTCTGAAAAACAAAAAAGAAAAATATCAAAACATTGTCTGCTACATTTCTGTGGTTGATACATTAAGGTCTGTCCTTGGTTGCATGTCTATCAGTGTAAGATTGTGGACTCAGGAGTGACATGCTTCTAGATGTTTTTGTTAGATTTTCATAAAAATTTCACAGAACTGGTCAGTAAGAAGGTGGACTGTGGAGTGACATGCTTCTGTACTTTTTGTTAGATTTTCATAAAACTTCACAGAACTGGTCAGCAAGATTGTGGACTGTGGAGTGACATGCTTCTGTACTTTTTGTTAAATTTTCATAAAACTTCACAGAACTGGTCAGCAAGATTGTGGACTGTGGATTGACATGCTTCTGTACTATTTGTTAGATTTTCATAAAACTTCACAGAACTGGTCGGCAAGATTGTGGACTGTGGAGTGACATGCATCTGTACTTTTTGTTAGATTTTCATAAAACTTCTCAGAACTTGTCAGCAAGATTGTGGACTATGGAGTTGACATGCTTCTACACTTTTTGTTAGATTTTCATTAAACTTCACAGAACTGGTTAGCAAGATTGTGGACTGTGGAGTGACATGCTTCTAGAGGTTTTTGTTAGATTTTCATAAAACTTCACAGAACTGGTCAGCAAGATTGTGGACTGAGGAGTGACATGCTCCTAGACTTTTTGTAAGATTTTCATAAAACTTCACAGAACTGGTCAGCAAGATTGTGGACTGTGGAGTGACATGCTTCTAGAGGTTTTTATTAGATTTTCATAAAACTTCACAGAATTGGTCAGCAAGATTGTGGACTGAGGAGTGACTACTTCTAGACTTTTTGTTAAATTTTCATAAAACTTCACAGAAATGGTCAGCAAGATGCATAGCAGTGTGCAGCAGTAAACTTTTATCATCAAGTTTAGTTACAGCACTGAGAGTCCTGATGGAGGCAGTTGCCTGAAATTCTATAGGCATCTAGAACTTATTGGGATTTACGCTAAAATTGAAGTCTTTTGGGGTACCCGTTTGTCCCTGTTTGGTGGAAAAGATCCTTTTTGATGTTAAGTAGGATTGCAGATTTGGCAATGTTTTGTACTGAACATTACTCAATACAATTAAAATCTTGTTTGGGGTGGTTGGGTGAGGCAAAGGGTCATGTATCTTAATGTCACCGCAGTCCCCAACTGATATTGCCTTACAGTTGAGTAAGGCCTGCTGTCCTTGCTGCAGATAAGGGTAGAAGGGGCATGTTCTTATTTCTTCTGTTTTGTCACTATCTTTCATTTTCCTCTTTCACCCCTATCCCTTTCATCTCCTATACTGTCTCTTCTATTTCTTTTCTCCCTTTCTCTGTTTCTGTTTATTTAGGAATATGTGTCAATATATGTAAGCGTCTCAAATTTTAGAAGAAAAAGGAAAAATGGTACTCGTCTCCATGATTATTTTAATTCCATTTTAATTTTGATCTGTTTTCATTTACAGATTTTATGTTTATTTTAGGTCTGTCTTTCATTTGGTATATTTTTGTTTAAATAGGAATATGTGTCAGAATATATGGAAGAGTCTAGAATTCCAGAAGAAACTGAAGGAGAACCGAGACGAATTACGACCTTTGACATGAAAGATGCTGTTGAGGTAGGTTCTGTACATATGCATAGTCTGTTCTAGTATTGTTGCCCTGTATACTTATGCCCCAAGGAAGCTCAAGTTCCCTTAAACTAGGTATATCAGGATAGGATTATTCATACAATGACTTCAGGTTTAGTTTTTTTGTCTGTTTTCTGTGTTTCTGCAATCCATCCACCCAGTCCCTGATCTGTCAAACCCAGCCCTTCCAATACACTTGTTACATGTTCAGATAAATTTCTTATTACTTCCAGATAGCTGAAGTCTGTATCATTGAGTGAGAGTTTTAGCATGGGTATGAAGGGAGATAATTCCTGTGGGTTTCTTTAATTTATTGTCAAAATTTTCTCCCTTCATGAAGTTGTTAATTGTTAACCCTTACCTCTCTGTGGGCAAATTCAGCAGAGGACAAATTGATGTTTTTCTTATTTTTCCCCAGCATATAGCCATTGGCATGTCATGCAAATTGTTTCCTAAGGAGACAATTTGCATGAAATGTCTTATTTATTTTCTGGGGAAAAATAAGAAAAAAATATTTCCAAATGTCTTGTGTTGAATGTTTTACACAACATGCCAGGCTTTAAATATTGGTGAGGCATTTCTGGTGAGTACCCATAACATATGTTTTCGTGGAGTAATTAGAAAAATATTTACCTGATACCCACTCTTATCTAGACCTATGCTTTTCATCCTAAATATTGGGACACATTAACTCCTAACCATGAGATTTCCTTAAATTTGATAAACTCTGTTTTCACCTGAACAGTTTCCTCCAGAAATGTCTCTCTAGCCTGGAGGAAATTTTAGCAGAGATTGCATTGAGACAAAGTTCCTAGCTGTTTGACAAAGTTCCTAGCTGTGCTTGACCTGTTGGTGAATCTAAGACCTGCTAGATTAGTGGCAAACAGTGTATACCCAGATTAGATGCTGCATTCTGCAGCATCTGATCAGGGTCTACACTGTTTGCTGTTGGCTTCAGTGGCTCAGTTCGATGCACATCATGAAAACACGCCTATATAATTTTGACCCCCTTAAACCCCACTTTTATATAGTAAAACTGGGGTTTACAGGGGTATGGTATACATTATTTTTCTTATTTCTGCTCAAAAACATAGATTGTAGGTACTCGTTAGAACTAACGAGTACCCACAATCTATGTTTTGAGCAGAAATAAGAAAAATATCAGAGTTTTTCATTTGAAAATTTTCAGTTTGTTGGAGGTGAAATTTTCTATAAATTTGAATAGGCGAGTTTTCGTAATGGCCTGCTACTGGTGATCAGGAGGTTACAGAATTGACCCCCACTGGGTCAGCAACATACTTTCGTGGAAATTTGATCATGAAATATTTTCTGTGGTCATTCTCTATCTTCCGCTGATTCAAGAAGGGCAGTTTTCAGTTTCTGGAAAAAGAATGTGAGGTGTAAGACTGCCTTGTAAAAGGGTGGTTTGGTAAACTGACCATGCTCAAAATGACACCAGTATGTTGACTGGGCCGTAAAACCTCAACACAAACAAACAATACACTGATTGCTGAAACCTGTCTGCCCCAATATTTAAGAAAACTATGGCAATTACAGAAAAGGGTTCAGCTATATGAATACTTAGGGAAATTATGGTATTGTATTTTTGTTAGTAATAATTAGCAGCTGATTTTATTTTGTTAATAAATTTTTGCAGCACAACTGTACGTTTTCAATAAAAATGGCCAGTTTGTATAAGCATGGAAATCAAAATATTTTGTTGACCTTAGAATAATGAGAAAGCAGATCAATTGAAAAATGGTAACTTACCTCAGAGCTCTAGATAAGAACAGTATTTAGATAAATATTTTTCTTATTTCTCCACAAAAACATAAGTTGTGGTATTCATTAGAAGCACATTGTGAGGTGCTTCTGATGAGGACCCTAAATTCATTTTTTTAGGGGAAATCTAGGGGAAATAGAAAAGTATCAACACTTTTTTTTTTTGTAAAAAAAAATTTAGTGCCTTATCCACTAACTTTCTTTTAACCTTTACCTCTCTGTGGGCTAATTCAGCAGAGGACAAATTGATATAAGTTCTTTTTTTTTTCCCAGAAAGTAGGCTTTAACATATCATGCAAATTGTCTCCCAAGGAGACAATTTGCATGAAATGTCAAATCCTATTTTCTGGGAAAAATATTTCAAAATGTCACCTTCTGATGCTTTTACGCAGCATGCTAAGCACTAAAGGTTTGAAATGAAAAGATACATTATTATAAACTCAAATGTTTGGAAAATTATCAGCCTGCATGTAAATCTGTGTATTCTTAGATTCTGGGATGTTCTCTATATATACAAGGATGGGTAAATGGTGAGGGAACATGCGAAGAATGTGTGAACTTGAAGGCTGATCAGAGTTTATGTTTTCAAAGTTTTAGATATGAGGGGGTATCAGGAAACTATTTTTCTTATGTTGTGGGTACTCATTAGAAGCGCCTCAGTGAGGCACTTCTAATGAGTACCCACAATATATGTTTTGGTGAAGAAATAACAGAAATATCAACAAGTTTTTGGTAAAAAAAAAAGTGCCTTATCTGGAGCTATGGCTTGTACATAATATGATAAAGTACCCTTTTTCATATATATTATTCAAATATCAGGTGTCGTTTTAATGTGTTTTGAAATCTTTGTATCGCGAAGTTTGAAATCAAACAAACTTTGGTCAGTTTGCTTGTATTGAATTAACTTCGGAATGGTGTTAAGAGAAAATTGTTTGATTATCTTATCAGTGGCTGTAGATTTTTATAAGCCTAGATTTATTTATTGAGACCAGTATTATAATTTCTTTTGACAGTATAACTTTTTGAAATAATATTGTGGCAGTTAGAAAAGTGTTCAACTATTAATTAACCCTTGTTCTGCTGAACCTGGATATACCCTGCCTTTGCAAACAGTGTAGCTCCAGATCAGAAGCCAACTGATCTTGATCTGCACTGTTTGCCATTAAGTATGTGAATCTATAGCAACAATCTGGATCTAGTAATCTGATTGGCTGAAACTTAGAAGTGGGCATGGCATTTTAATTTATTCAGCAGGACAAGGGTTAAGCGAAATAGGCCTCTTGTTTTTATTTCTTCTGTTTTTTTCACTTTCATTCATTTTCCTCTTTCTCCCTTGTACCTCTCTTTCATCTCCTCTATTATAATCTCTTCTGTTTCTCTTCTCCCTTTCTCAAGGAGAACGGGGGTGGTTGGGTGGTGCGAAGGTGCTGTGTATCTTAGATCACCGGGGCGTCCAACTGATATTGGCTTACAGTTGGGCAAGGCCTGCTATCCTTGTAGTGGGTAAGGGTAGAGGGGGAATGTTTTTATTTCTTCTGTTTCTTCACTTTCATTCCTGTTCCTCTTTCTTCCCTGTCCCTCTCTTTCATCTCCTCTACTCTCTCTTCTATCTCTTTTCTCCCTTTCTCTGGGAGACGACACAAAATGACCCTCAAGGGTTGACGTGTCGTTAAACCCCAACACAATCAATTCTCAAGGAGAAGACACAAAATGACCCACAAGGGTTGGCGTGTCGTTAAATACCAACACAATAAGTCAGGTATGATAATAATGCAGTGTCTGATCAGGGTCTCTCCTGTTGGCCACTAATTCAGCAGGTGTTTTGACACATGAACAGATATTTACATTTTTAGCACCAATCACATCTGCAGCAGACGACACTTTTCACTTTTTTTACACAGAAAATAAGTCGACATTTCATGTGAATAATTCACTTGAAAAGTCAAGACTTATTTTCTGTAAAAAATATAAAAATAAAGTTAGAATGTCTTCTGCTACAAATTTTGCTTGGCATTTTAAAGTTAAGATACCGAAAAAATTCTAATTATCACCTGGCATTTATTAGAATCATTATCCATCATAAAGAGGGAGGTGGCATTTATTAGAAGCTACAGTGTTTGATAACAGTTGGAAAAACTTCCAAATATTCATATTTTCCTCTGATGACAACCATATAGATATCAGAAAAGCAAGTATATACTAGTGTGACAACGGACATGTTAAATATAGACTGGCATTATTAAAGATGTGTCAACCTCTATAGGAGAATTGTACTACATGGCGGAGAACTAGAAATCCCATGTTCATATCTTTTTTTTGGACTAAGAGAGAAAAGGGAGTTGTTTGTTTGATTATTAAGCAGTAGATTTTGTAACTAACCCCATGAGATTGTAACAATACAGTTGACTCTCGTTATCTCAAACTCGCTTATCTCAAATAACTGCTTATCTTGAAGTGAAAATCTTGTCCCTGCCTAAACATGAAAATCTAACAACAAGTAAAAAATATTGTGGAAAGTAGGAGAAATTGCTCCTAAGGAGCAATTTCTCCTCTTTTCCACAATATTTTCGAACTATCTCTAACGTCAAGAGTCCAATTACATATAAATTTGTTAAATGTGGTTGTTTGAATTATTTTTTCCTCAATTCTGAAAATCTGATATGTCAAGGTCTGGGTATCTCGAAGTTTTTCAGAGAGTCCCTTGGAATTTGAGATAACGAGAGTCGACTGTATTTTTGTTTTCTAAATTGACTGTAGGGTGTTTATTTGAGGCTGGTAGTTCCAAGAAAAATGATATTGGGGGGGGGGGGGGGGGGGGGGGGTAGGCATTTATTAGAACTTTTATGGTACATATAGTTCGAACATTTTAGGACAAGTATTATAGTTAAGAGTTAAGGTGGTAAAATAAAGTAGACATTTTCAGTAATCCTATCTCATATTTGTTTATTCAGTGTGATCAGTTGTTAAAGTTATGATAAGGCATACACACATATTGAAAATACTGATTTTAGATCTAATTTTAACCCTGGTCCTGCTAAAACCAGATTTGCCCTGTGTTTGCAAACAGTGTAGATCCAGATCAGTTGGAGCAGATCTGAATCTGCTTTGTTTGTCATTTAGGATGAGAATTTGTATCAGCAACTGAAATTGAGCAATTTGATTGGCTGACAGTTAGATGTGGGCATGGCATCTTAATTTATTGAGCATGACAAGGATTAATGATTGGCTATGGTTTTAGTTTATAAGTTTGACCATTATAGCCCTAATCATATCTCCAATTTCTATGTGGCTCTGCTGCCTGGCAGCGTTAAAAATCTGAATCTGTCTGTCTTTCCCTAATCATAGTGGTGCTGCCTCTATGTGACTCAGTTGCCTGGTAGCGTTAAAAATCTAGATACATGTAGACTAGACCCTAATCATTACTACAGCAGAGGACACCTGGAAATATTTTGCTGAGATATTAAGGCTTGACATTTCATGTGAATTGTCTGCCTAGCAATAAGTTAGAGCTCCTTAGGAAACTGTCTCTTAGAATCACTTTATTCTTAAAATGCTATTTAAAGTAAATTTGTAACAGACAACATTCTAGGACATACTGTTATTTTTGAGACGGTGTCTTTTTTTTTTTTTTTTTTTGTCTCCAGAGAAAACAAGTCATTTAGGCAGACATTCACATGTAATGTCAAGTCTTATTTTCTCTGCATTACAAAAACACTCCTATTCAAGTATATAGAAAATTTCACGTCCAAAAACTGAAAATTTTCAGATAAAAACTCTGATATTTTCTTATTTCTGCTCAAAAACATAGATTGTGGGTATGCGTTAGAACTGCCTTGGTGAGGCAGTTCTAACAAGTACCCACAATCTATGTTTTTGAGCAGAAATAAGAAAAATAATGTATACCCCTGTAAAACCCAGTTTTATTATATAAAAGTGGGGTTTAAGGGGGTCAGTATTATATAGGCATGTTTTCGTGATGGAAAAAAAATCATAATTAAAAAAAAATTAGACTGTCATCTGCTACAACTTTGCTCAGCACGTTATGGGTTGCTGGAATACTCAAACATGGAAAGTTAAATAACCATTAAATCAGGTCTCCGACCATATAATATAATACTTAGAGCTGAATTGATATTAAACAAATAAAGTTACTGGTGAATTTTAGTGTACCTGGAATGTACAATATACGCCACAACCTCTTTATAACACTATTGTTGGGGTCCATAGCATAAACCGTGTTAGTTAAACAACCGTGTTTTATCCAAACAAAAATGTATAGATTATATTGAAAAATGACCATTTATGGTCATTTTTCAATATAATCTATACATTTTTGGGATCCATCTTTGAACCGTGTTATATCCAAAATGGTGTTATAACAAACCGTGTTATAAAGAGGTTGTAGTGTATTGACTTTAACCTAGTCATGCTGAACAAATTAAGTTGTCACACCCACTTCTAATTTTCTGTCAATCAGATTACTTGATCCAGATTGTTGCTATAAATTCACATACTTAATGGCAAACAGTGCAGATCCAGATCAGTTGGCTTCTGAAGAAGCCAACTGATCTTAAACTAAACTGTTTGCAAAGGCAGGGTATATTCAGGTTCAGCAGGACATGGGTTAACTTAGCTGGCACCATTAATTAGCAGAGTAACCTGTAACACTCAAAGGCAAATTCCTGCAGACAGCAAATTGATATTTTTCCTGGAAGATAGGTTTTGACATTTTATGCAATAGGAGACAATTTGCAGGCGGGACTGTCAAACCATATTTTCTGAGGAAAATCAGAAAAAAAGTTTCAAAATGTTGTCTGCTGAATTTTTTACCCAGCATGCAAAGCAATATTTTTAGAGCTCTTTTATACCAGAGACATATGTTTTTGTAGAAAAATAAGAAAAATATGAAGACTTTTTGGTCGAAAGTGGTACTAGAATAGGTTTTCTACTGAATGATCTGTGCTGGAAATATTTAGTCCAGATACTTGTTCATTATGAGAGCTAATATGATTTTAATTTGAAATTTATCAAGTATCTAAAATAAGTGAGTTATTTTTCTTTTGAAATCAAAATTGATAACATTTGCAATTAAAAATATAATTTCACTGCCTAATTTTTACTTTGTAATTCATGAAAACTCAAGTGCGAAGAGTTGATATGATTATACTGAATGATCTGTGCTGGAAATATTAAGTCCAGATACTTGTTCATTATGAGAGCTAATATGATTTTAATTTGAAATTTATCAAGTATCTAAAATAAGTGAGTTATTTTTCTTTTGAAATCAAAATTGATAACATTTGCAATTAAAAATATAATTTCACTGCCTAATTTTTACTTTGTAATTCATGAAAACTCAAGTGCGAAGAGTTGATATGATTAGTTTTAGAGCTGGTACCTGCTGACTTTTTACCTTAGAGTTTAACCTGTTGAATTTAACCATAAGTGCTATACAAAAATTGTAACATTTGATATTTCCCATTTTTTTTTTTTTAATTTTTAGAGAGGACTGTAAATATGTTGAGATCTTGTGGTCCAACCCATTTACTTCATAATTAAATGGGCCATGAAATATGACAAATTGTCTTTTTTTTTGTCTTTTTTTTTAGAAAAATTTGGCTTTAGATTTCTTGTGAATTGTCTGCTAGGCAGGCAGTTCACAAGAAATGTCAACCTTATTTTCTCTGAAAAAATTACAGAAAATATTTCTGAATGTAGTCTGCTGCAGTTGTGATTGGCACTTTAATCAGTTTGGTACCAGAAGATGACAGCTCTAGAATATATATTTTCTTTTATCTTATTTAGGTCTCCAAAAAAGAGGATTTGAATGAAACATAAAGCACTATTTTGATCCTTGTCATGCCAGATAAATTCCGATTCCACGCCCACTTCTAATTTTCAGCCAATCAGATTACTTGATTTGCGTTGTTGGTACAAAATCACGTACTTCATGCCAAACAGAGTAGACCCAGATCAGTTTGTTCTTCAGAAGCCAACTGATCTGCATCTTCCCTGTGTACAAAGGCAGGGTATATCCTGGTTCAGCAGGACTAAGGTTAATTAAAAAAAATGTGTATTTATATTTTAATACTTAAAATTCAATATCAATTTTGGTGTCATATGAGAAACAAAAGAATTTTACAGTTGAGGTAATTTCATTTAAAGTTTATTAAACATGTTGGTATTAACTCATTTTAGTCTGGAGACCCCCAAAAGGGTAATTGGCAAACAGTGCAGATCCAGATGAGATGCCACATGTGTCATCTGGTCAGGGTATATACCATTTACATTAAATGCAGGAATTTCTATAAAACATAGCAATAATAAAAACTAAACAGACACTCTGCTGTTTAAAACAGACCGGTCCAAAGAGTTATGCTAGCGAGTTCACTTGGCATTAATGGGTCAGTATAATAAAAACTTGTAAAATAAAAAAAAAAATTGTATTACTACTCAGATCCAGGCATTAAAAGGCACTCAGTTGCTTTATATATACAAACAATTCTAAATTAAGAGAATCCCTATGATATCTTAGTGACATTTACTTTCAGATGAAAAGTAAATGACTCAAAAAGCTTTAACATTCAGATTCTGCTGTCCTTTATTTGCATAATTACATGTAGGCTAACAATCTTTAAGCACTTCAGTAACCAAAAGATAAAAAAAAAAAAAACTTTTAAAAGGTCCCAAAGAATGGCCATTTACTGACCAAAATTTTGCTCTCTTGACTTCATGAATTTTAAATCAACTGGTGATGGATTTTTCTACAGGTGAAAATGTTTGTTGTAAAAGCTTATCAACGCTTAGCACTCTGGGGAAAAAATTCAGCAGAGGACATTTTGAAACATTTTTTTTTTTCGATTTTCCCAGAAAATAGGCTTTGACTTTTTATGCAAATTGTCTACCATTACGAAAACATGCCTATTCAAATAAATTGAAAATTTCACCACCAAAAACTGAAAGTTTTCAGATAACAATTCTGATATGTTTGATATTTTTGCTCAAAACATAGATTGTGGGTACTCGTTAGAACTGCCTTGCCGAGGCAGTTCTAATGAGTATACACAATCTATGTTTTTGAGCAGAAATAAGAAACATAATGTTTACCCCTGTAAACCCCAGTTTTACAATACAAAAGTGGGGTTTAAGGGGGGGTCAAAATTATATAGGTATGTTTTTGTGATGCATTGGTGCCTCCCACAAGTATATACCAGCACAGCCTTTTCTCCTTCAGAATGAGTCCAGATTCTCAATCCAAGCTACACAAGTAGCTCACTGGACCTGGTGGTGACAATGTATTGCGGCTTGACAATGCAGATCTGTCTGATCATTGCACTGTCATTCCGCTGCAGACCTTGGAGGTTTGGCAAAGTCAATGGCCAAATCTCACTGGCATGGAGCATTGCACTCCACACACGAGCTGTACATGCAGCCACGTGTTTTGAAAGAGAGTGGTGGGAAGAGAAAACTAGTAGCAGCTCCTTGGACTTCTTTCAGGTGGTTTTCACACATTTTGTGGTTGGTAGTTCACAGCCACTGGCTGCTGAGAGCATGTCTCCTAGGTAGCAAAAGGAAGCTACCACCTCCAGCTGACAACTGGCTGCTGAGAGCATGTCTCCTAGGTAGCAAAAGGAAGCTACCACCTCCAGTTTGTCAGGTTTGATTTGGACTTCCGTCTGTGGTCTGCCATCCAAGGGGCATGCAGTTCCCTGGCTCTGTGTACATCTGTATTCAGGGTCCTTTGTCAAGCACTTGTGCCCACTGCATTTCTTGTGCACCCATTGCTTGCAGCTGTTGCAAAAGATGCTGTTGCTGCCCACTCCAGTGCTATCTAAGCACACAGTGCAGTTATTGGTTGAATACAGTTTGTTTTCTATACTTTTTAGGTGCAAAAAAAAAAAAAAAAGCATTATAATAACCTAGATCTGGATCTATGAATTAACCCTTAAAATGCCAAGAAAACTTGCATCTGAAAATGTCATCTGTTTATGTCGTCTGCTGATTATTCTTGCTAACTTTTTAACCCTATTTTTGAATACAGGCAAACAGTGTGGACCCAGATCAGACTGCTCCTCTAGGAGCAGTCTGATCAGGGTCCACACTGTTTGCAAAAATGACTTTTAAAATCACAAGCAGATGACAAAGCAGTGATTGGCAGTTTAAGGGTTAAATGGCTATGCAACTCTTTATTTCTTTTTTACTGATCTTAGATTGATTTTTACTGGTATTGAATACAAGGTTACACATAAGTTATTTTGTGGGTAAAGATATTTAAGTCCAAGAAGCAAAAAGCTTTCAGTCGTTGATAAAATATTTTCCTGTCATATTTAGAGTGCATGTGTGTCTCTAATCTTGACCTGACTTTTCATAACAGTCTTTCAAAACAGGCCAGAAACTGTAGGTTTGATACAACAGTTTTAACCCTTGTCGTGCTGAATAAATTAAGATGCCATGCCCACTTCTAATTTTCAGCCAATCAGATTACTTGATTCAGGTTTTTGACATAAATTCACATACTTAATGGCAAACAGTGCAGATACAGATCAGTTGGCTTCTGAAGAAGCCAACTGATCTGGATCTACACTGTTTGCATAGGCAGGGCATATCCGGGTTCAGCAGGACAAGGGTTAAATGCTTCAGAAAATAGTGGCTAGTTATACTTTATGTCTATAAAAACAGGCAGAAAGCTATAGGTCTGGGTTTAGAGGTTTTAAAGGCTTCGAAAATTAGTGGCTAGTTTGGAGAACAACAACTTTTGTTGGAATAAAATAATATTTTTACACTTTACAGAATGATGTCTAGGATTGAAAGGAATAGTCTTACACCATTGATTTTTTTCAGTCATTACAACTAGAATAAGTACTGGATTTAACTCTTGCCTTGCTGAATAAATTAAGATGCCACGCCTACTTCTAATTTCCAGCCAATCAGATTACTTGATCTGGGTTTTTGATAGAAATTCACATATTAAATGACAAACAGAGCAGATCCAGATCAGTTGGCTTCTTCCGAAGCCAACTGATCTGATTTACACTCACCGGTTTGCTAAGACAGAGCATGTCATGTTCAGCAAGAAAAGGGTTAATCTCTAATGCTTACCTTACAGGAACATCCCTGAGTAAAACATACCTCATGTCTGCTATACTTTATACATAAAAAAAAGTATCTCTTTGATGAAAAATATCTTGTATGGGAGTTACTATTTTATTACATTATAATGTCTAATTTGGACCCCCATGTTCCCCTATAATAAATACTGAAAACCAAGATATACAGGGCTATTCATAATTATGCAAATTAATATTCCCCCTTTTTATGAATTATGCAAATTTTCACAGTATTTCTGTTCTTAATGGTTAGTTCAATTTGTAATTTTTATCAGCCATTTGCACTGCATAAATCTATATTAGGTAATTTACCAAATCTTTAGAATTATAAATCTGTTTAGGCATGCTGACATAATGTATATAGAAAGTGCATTGACTAGTCAGAAACCATTCAGAATGCCTGGTAAAAGGAATCTGAATAAGCCTTTAAACCTTTTTGGATAACTATCTATTCAACTTAATTACCACACATATCCCTATAAGCACAAAGTCAAGGAATTTCATAGTCTTCTGATTACAGCCTGTGTTCTTTTAAAAGCATATGGTTTGTTTGTGTTGAGGTTTGAAAGCCCAGTCAACCCAGTGAAATCATGTCGAGCGTGGTCAGTTTACCTAACCATACTTTTACTGGGCAGGCATAGTCCTCTAAGTGGATAATCAGTAGTGTACACATTCTTTCGCCAGAAACTGACAGCTGCCCTTCTTAAATCAGTAGAAGGCAGAGAATGACCATTTCATGAAAATATTTCATGATGAATCTCCATGAAAGAATGTTGCCGACCAGGCAGGGGTCAAACCCGCAACCTCCTTATCACCAGTCTGACGGGCATCCAGCTGTGTCCATTTGAATTGCCTTGACAAGATGAGGCTATTCAGATGAACCAACAACATGATTTTGGTGATGAAAAAACACATAAGCAGCATTAAATATACCTAGCCTGAAGTCCTGTACTGCCCTAAGAATATTATTTTATTACAAGTCAGTAATTTTGAAAAATCCAAGCACACAGTGCAGTTATTATGTCAAGTAAAATATGCCATGGTATTCTGGCATTTACAGTAGAATCTCTATAGCTTGAACACCGATGGCTTGTTTAATATGGCTAATTTGAACTGGTTTTTGAGTCCCTAGGAAATACTTCCAATCTCAAGAGAACAAATATTTAGGGAAATTTTCTTATTTTATCATGAAATTGTATTTTGTGTGTACTCATTAGAATTGCCTCATCAAGGCAGTTCTAATGAGTATTCAACATACCATCATTATGCAGAGGCTCAAAAAGATATCCCTACATTATTATAGGGATCAAACATGGTTTTTCATGCATTAACATACGCCAGGTCCCGTGGGAGGTGTTGAAAACTGAGGCCGAAGGCAGTTTTCAACACCTCCCAAGGGACCTGGCGAATGTTAATGCATTAAAAAACCATGTTCGATTGCTATTATTGCATAATAACTGAAAACGTTTGCTACATTTCGCGTTATTTCTTGCACTGTTTTGTTTCGCCTTTTCACCGATGTCTCGCAAACGCAATTTCCACGGACTATGCTCGTTCTAGGGCCGGCCAGTACACATCTCGTAACGGCAGCAATTCTATGGCCCCGGTATGAGCATACTGAACGTTGCGTAGCCGTGCATTAACAGCACGTGAATTGCCTTGTTAATACACAGCTTTTTGCCGGTTAATGCACTGCTGTTAATAACGTGCGACACTGCTTTTTATGCTTATAATGTTATTTGCTTCCTGATCAGGCACCATGATTAACTCTCAGTAACTAAAGCTCAAACTACTCATATCTCGAAAAATTGTCCATGGTCTCAAAGATGTTTGAGCCATTGAAGTTCAACTGTATATAAATGAAATTTTAAATGCTAAGAAGTAATTGTGATGTTCATTGTGGCAATAGTGAGGACCCCTTCCTGGACAACCATGAGACCTGGCCAGGATATTTATCTTTAGCCCTTTTCAGGGCAAATTCAGCATATGACAAATTGAAAATAGTTTTCTTAATTTTTCTCCAAAATTGGAGTTTTACATTTAATGCAAATTTGTTTCATTTACAGGAAATGTAGACAATAACTATTTTAATTTTTAAATTTGTTCCATTTTATACTATCATGCATACCTGACTCATTATGATAGCCATTTCAATACCAAACTAAGTTGATATACCATTTTGACTCAAATGACCCTCATAGCTAGGTTGATGCATCATTAAACCTTAAACTCATTATTAAAATGTCATCTAATGAAATTTTTACCAGCAATTGATAAGAATTTATGTTTGTCTTTGATGAATATTAAAAACAAATTTGAACATTAAAATCTTATTGATTCAGGTAATGGAACTTGCTTGTATTAAAATTCATCAACTCAAGAAATCTTAGAATCCTAAACAATAGATCTAGAGTACTGCTTATGGGACCTTGTAACAAAGAATTGAAAAATGGCAACTTTGAATTATGCTTTTGAATGCTGCTGCCAACATATTTGCTCTAAGTATTTCGACACCTCGTTTCCATAGGTGTCCTAAAATTTCAAGAATTACATTATGCTGTAACCTGTCTAAAAATTGCTGGATGAGTTACAGACAGAGTTGACCCAAGTTAGACATATAGTTCTGTGGTACCTGGCATAGGTCTACATTGTTTGTTCCAGTCAGTCTGTTCAAATACTTAGGATAAATACGGTAATGAAAAGTGTCCTGTGGTTCTGAGGATGTTTACCGTAATGAAAATATTGGAAGCTACTACATGTTATTAAAACTTCCGTAACTCCAGATAAACAAAAACAAAAAAAAGACACTATTTCCAAACGAAAAGTTGTTATATATTTGTTATTTCTTGATGAAAACATATGTTGTGGGTAATCATTAGAAGCACCTCGGCGAGGCACTTCTAATGAGTACCCACAACATGTGTTTTCATCGAGAAATTAAAGAAGTTACAATTTATGCAGCTTATATACTCCTGTTATTCAGAGTGATGTAATTATTGGATATTCATCGATAACGTGCAGTGTTGATGATTCTTTGCAAAATACAAATGAGGGACAACTTGAGAAAACGAACCCTCTGACACGTGCCTAACGAAGACTCAAATCGGCCTTAGCGTCAATGAGTCTGATCATAGTTTTCCTTGTCTGCGTGAAGAAACTTTGCATCCTTGATAATCCAAAATTTACCCAGTGAAGATTCTGATCAGACTGCATGAATGCAGAGGCTGATCTGAATCTTTGCTGGGCGTACATGATGTCCAAAGTTACATTTCCTAACGTTGCGGGTCTAATAACGAACAATACAAAAAAAAGGGAAATTATGCCATAGATAAACAGCAAAGGGACATATTAGCCCGTGTCTCTGTGCAATCTAATTAGAGCCTTTGGACTGTTTATCAATGTTTTCTTAACCCTTGTCCTGCTGAATATATTAGGATGCCATGCCCACTTCCAATTTTCAGCCAGTCAGATCACTTGATCCAGATTGTTGATATAAATGCACATATTTAATGGCAAACAGTGCAGATCCAGATCAGTTGGCTATTTCAGAAGCCAGCTGATCTAGATCTACACTGTTTGCAAAGGCAGAGTACATCCGGGTTCAGCAGGACAAGGGTTAAGTATCTAAATTATGTACACCACAACCTCTTTATAACATTGTTGTTTGTGGGGTCATGTTAGTTAAACAACTGTGTTATATCCAAACAAAAATGTTATATCCAAACAAAAATGTATAGATAAATGGTCATTTTTCAATATAATCTATACATTTTTGGGGTCCACCTTTGAGCCGTGTTATATCCAAAACTGTGTTATAATGAACTATATTATAAAGAGGTTGTAGTGTATTGGTTCTGTAAGTGGACAAGGAAAGAAAATGCACCATCAGATCTGACATATGTCCTTCATATAGTTCTAGATAGATAAGAGTGATATCCAAATCAATATTTCTTTTATTTCTCCATGAAAACAGAATTAATGTTTTAATCAAACTTGGTATGTGCATTGATATTGTGGAGATCTGGTTTGGGATTGCTAATGGGCAATTTTATGACAGAGTTATTTGCCAGCCACATGTCCTTATTTTCATTTTTGATGATAGCTTGATTAAATATCAATGGATTTTCAGGCCGGTTTGGGATAGCTAATGGGAATTTGACAGAGTTGTCTGCCTGCCACAGGATAGTGGTGGATATTATTGTTTCATGTTGTTGTTTTTTTAACTTCATTTGCACCACAGTATAATAACCAAATCCTTGTTCTTGCTTTCCATTATGGCTGAGAAGACCACATGTTGCATTGAGAGCAAATTTTCCTTTTGAAGCAGACCCCTTATTTTGTTGTGCCAGTAAGCAAACCAAGGTTTGCTCCCTTGTACAAAATAACAAAAGATCTACCAAGCATTTCCTGCTTTTTTTTTAAAGCATCTTCCAAAATTATAGCAGAAAATATTTTGAAACATTTTACTTTAATGATACTTGCTGGGCAAATTATTGTCATGAATTATCAAGCTTTATTTTGTGCAGAAGTAAAAAAAAAAAATAAAATACCATATTTGACCTAATTACCGCATTGTGCGCTTAGGTTTTTCAAAATTACTGGGAACACTCAGTTGTGGTAAAATCTGTATCTACCTACTAAGGATACACTATAAAAAAGATCAGAAAAGGACCTGATGATGATTATGTGTTTTTTCTGGTTTTTGTTATAAAGGCATATGTTGTGGGTTTTCATTGAATTCAGATGGGTACCCACAACATATGCCTTTATAAAGAAGTATAGAAAAAGTACACGGCTGTAATCTGAAGGCTAGGGAATTTTTTGACTGTGCGCTTAAAGGGGTATGTGGGGTTATTAGATCCAATACGGTATTTTTTAAATGTTGTCTTCCTCTGTTATAATTTCCTCCTTATGGGTTAATACTTAGAGAGCATATGTGCTGAGGTACTGTACATTATTTGCTACCTTGACACAGATACAGTAGTACTTACGGCAGCCTACTGTACCTCCTACAGTCAACAACACTATAAACATTTTATCACCCTATCAAATATTTTTTGTGAACGCTTTGCAATCTGGATCAGCAGATAATTTTTTAAATTAATTTTCTTGTTTTTCCCAGAAAACAGATCTTGACATTTCATGCAAATTGTCTCCAATGGAGACAATTTGCATGAAATGTCAAATTCTGTTTTCTGAGAAAAACAAGAAAATGTCATAAATTTTTCATCTTCTGAATTAGCCCAGAGAGTGGTAAAGGTCAATATTGGAAGTCATGTTTGTGATTCTGTGTCTTTTTATTTTGTAATATTGTAATTATTCATGTGTTAAAATGAAGCATTGTCATTTTAAATGGCACTAATTAAATGGGAGATCAAATTCTTAGCTGTTATCTTATGAGAAGTTTGGATTAATTTAAAATACAGGGGATAAAAATAAATATATTGACGTCAAGTGCCAGTTTGACTTAAATATTATTAGTATGAGCAAATTATTAGGACATGATTATAAAAAAAAAATAAGTTGTGAGAAATATTTATATTATTCTATTGTTTTAGTGGAAGTGTGATTCAGAGAGAAATCATTTTAGGGATTGTTTAGAAACCATTTAGGAATATATGATGTGAATTATGGTTTTGAAATACTTAATATGTGAAATGTTTCCTGGAATAAATATGTGAAAATACATGATGAAAGTGATAATTATTATAGTTATTTTTAAATAAATATTAGTTGTGTAAAAGTGGACTTTAGTGTCGAATGTTTAAGAATAAATCAAAGTTACATTACCGGTTGTACCAAGTATAAAAAAGTTCCCATATGGATGTCTGTGAAGAATAGATAATATAATAAAATTGAAAAAAAAAAAAAAAAAAATGATTGCATTTTTGTTTGAAATAATTAATTAAATCAGTACCCTGTTATGTTGATTTTTACTCCCAACTTTGAAATAGTTGAGGCATATACTGCACAAATACACATTTCTAGTTATTTTTTTACAGATGTTAAAAATTATTCTCAGTATGAGTATGTATGTAAGTTTTTTTTCATTGTCACTTGACTCCTTTTAGTATTTGTTATAAAGTATATAACTCTTATTTAAAGTGTTTGATTTAGGCTTTTAAATAGGCTGAATAAATATTGTTTATTTCTGAAATGAATGGACTTGTTCAAGAGACTTTATGCTGCCCATTTCTCACAGAGACCAAACCTAATACAGTCAACCCTCTTTATACCGACACTCTATACAGTGACAAAATTTGTTATAAGGACAATTTGAATGTCATGAAACCTTTGCTCAAGAGGTGATGGTTAATGAGAAATTATGCAAAAACATTGCATAAAATCTTCAAGCAACATATTTTTTGGATATTTGTTAGAATTGCCTCAGAGAGGCAGTTCTAACAAATATCAAAACTTATGTTCAAGTATGAGAAAATAAGAATAAAACAAGGCCTTTTTTTTACCTGTCATTCTGTCCATTAAAGATTCTTTACAACAGCAAATTCATTGTAATGGCAACGTCTTTGGGAACAAATGCTGTCGTTGTAATGAGGGTTCACTGTATTGATAATGATTGTTCTGACCAAATGGTAGATAAAATTTGTCCAAAACAACTTCAACTAAACAAAGCTAATTCTTTTAATACAGAGCCCCATTTTCAAGATTTAAATTTATTAATATGTAATGATTAATCCATACTAGAATTTATGAAAAGCAGGATGGCTTTAATATTGATTACGTCAACTTTTCTTCTTGACTGTCCAGATACGCAGGCTGATTTGAGTTGGCTGGTCTCACTAGTCTTCTAGTAGGTTTTTTCGTGCACTGGCTCATAATATAAACTAAATAAAATAAAAAAAAATAAATATTCACATATCTTTGTTCAGACAAAAAATGTCTCTTAAACCAATTAAACAAGATGATTTGCATGTAATGCTAACCAGTGTTATTGCCAGGAAAACGATAAGAAAATATTTTTAAATACCATTTACTAAAATTTAAAAGATTCAACAGGTTTAAGGCTAACCTGAATACTGTGCAACACTTAAGATAGTCTTTTTTATATTGTTACCATACTGATAAATTTGTTGATATTTACTTGCCAAAATCTTTTGTGCAAATGCCAACAATATCTTTGAAATGTTTACAAAGTAAAGAAGTCTTCTAGTATTCATTCATATTCTGTCAACTTATCCTCAAATCACTGCATTAATAACCCTTGTCATGCTGAACCTGGACATACTCTGCCTTTGCAAACAGTGTAGATCCAGATCAGCTGGCTTCTGAAGAAGAAACCAGCTGATCTGGATCTGCACTATTTGCCATTAAGTATGTGAATTTGTAGCAACAATCCTGATCAAGCAATCTGATTGGCTGAAAATTAGAAGTGGGTGTGGCATCTTAATTTATTCAGCATGACAAGGGTGAACATAGCTTCAGAGAAGACACTATTTTCAGCAAAATAAAATGTTGGTATTTTTTTCTTATTTCTGCACAGAAACATGTGTTGTGGGTACTCATTAGAAACACCTCATCGAGGCACTTCTAATGGGTACCCACAACATATGTTTCTGTTGGGAAATAAAAAATGTAATGTGGATCTTACCTGGAGTTATGATTTATTATGCTGAATGATTGGTAAATATTGACAGCGGAAAATAGCCCAGAAAAGTATTTTGTATGTTTGTGCTTCATTTGTGTACTATGATGTGCAGTAAAGATAATCTGATAATCTATTTGCCAAAATTCATTAATCCTTCTCCTGCTGAATAAATTAAGGTACCACGCCCACTTCAAATTTTCAGCCAATCAGATTACTTGATTCAGGGTGTTGAATCAAGTTTGACTACTTAATGACAAACAGTGCAGATCCAGATCAGTTGGCTTCTTAGAAGCCAACTGATCTGGATCTACACTGTTTGCAAAGGCAGTATAGATCTAGGTTCAGCAGGACAAGGGTTAAATACAAAAATGAAAAAAAACATTTTAGGATGCCTTTCTGAAGCCAAGGAATGCTTATGTGTTATACATGACATGTATTTGTGTGAGTGTGAATGTGTGGCTGGACTTAAATGTGCATGTGATCAAATAGTTTCACCTAGTATGTTTAGATCAGTTTCTCAGTCAGTATACATATTGGACATTTGTGAAAACATATTTAGTATGCCTTTCTGAAGCCAAGGAATGCTTGAGTGATACATGCATCTGTAACTGTGTGAGTGTGAATATGTGAGTGGACTTCAATGTGCATGTGATCATAAAGTTTCACCTACAATGTTTAGGTCAGCTTCTCAATCAGTATACATATTGGACATTAGTAAAAACATATTTAGTATGTGCCTTTCTGAAGCCAAGGAATGCTTGAGTGATACATGACATGTATATGTATGAGTGAATGTGTGACTGGGCTTAAATGTGCATGTGATCAAAAAGTTTCACCTACAATGTTTAGGTCAGTTTCTGATATTGGACATTAGTAAAAAATATTTAGTATGCCTTCCTGAAGCCAAGGAATGCTTGTGTGATACATGACATGTGTATCTGTGTGAAAATGAATATGTGAGTGGGCTTAAATGTGCATGTGATCAAAATGTTTCACCTACTATATTTAGGTCAGTTTCTCAGTCGGTATACATATTGGAAATGAGCTAATGTGATGCTTGGCCACAGAGGGCTATGCACTTAATATTTTTCTTATTTCTCCAGGAAAACATATGTTTTGGTACTCATCCGATATGCCTTGTTGAGGCACTCGTAATGAATTTCCACAGCAGATTTAGAGGGGGTTGAGGGTGGGGGAATGGGAGGGGGGGAGCAGAGGTTTGACTCCTCCCTTAGAATCCAAATTATTTCATTTTCATGGGGACTTCATAGGAAGTATTGGTAAAATGGTCAAATTGAACCCCCCAACCCCACTTCAGCAAATTTGAACTCCCTGTCCAAAAATCCTGGATCCACCCCTGTATTTAATTTTCATAGAAAAATATTGGTACTTTTCAGTCGAAACTTAATATGCCTTATCTAGAATTATGTTTGGCATATACCTTCATCTGTGGAAATCTGAATGTGACTGTGACCTAGATTTCACAGGTTACTGGATTTTAACCTTTATCCTGCTGAACCAAGATATACCCTGCCTTTGCAAACAGTGTAGATCCAGATCAGTTGGCTTCTGAAGAAGCCAACTGATCTGGATCTGCACTGTTTGTCATTCGGTAAGTGAATTTGTATCAACACTCTGGATCAAGTAATCTGTCTGGCAGAAAATTGGAAGTGGGCATGACATCTTATTTATTCAGCATGACAAGGGTTAAAATGTTTCACCTTTTGTGGTTAGGTCAGTTTCTTATAACAGCCATAAGTCCCAGAAACATCATACTTGGAACTTTCTTGTATCTGATGTGACAGTTGACCGAGGCAGTCCTAACTACTAGCATTGACAATTATAGTATTTTCTTTAAAAGGAAACTGAAACAGTTCTACTAATGTCCTAGAATCCCAAATGTATTTTGTGTGAATTACAGTGGCAAAGTTGTGTTTTTGAATGAAGCCTTTCCTGAAAACAAAGAAATGTCTGTACTGCCATATTAAGTGTATAGAAAGACTATTTAAAAAATAAACAACAAAATGACAGTTGCAGTATTATTACCCCAGTTAAGCCCTTTAAGGGTACGGCCATCAAAGTACAAAAACAAGCTTAGAAAGACACACTGTTATAAACTGCGAAATATAAAGGAGCAAAAAATCAAATTACGCCGACTTGGATCAGGATTTTTACCTCCACTAATGCCGGACAGCCTTATCTTGGATCACCTTTTACTTCGAATGCCGGTAATTTCTGTTAATTATACAGCTATATATATATTTTTATAAAAATAATATGTTTTTCTTGTGCCATTGTTTTCTGGAAATTTAACACAAAAAGAGCTAATTAAGTAAGTTGAAGCGGACAACATTCATTTTTTTTTTTTTTTTGTTATTTTTCAAAGAAACTAAGGCTTGACATTTCATGTGAATCATCTGCTGGCAGGTGATGCACATGAAATGTCAAGCCTTGTTTCTTAGAAAAATGAATAAAATAAATAATGATGAATAAAATGTTGCAACAATTTGGAATGGTGCTTTACAGGTTGACTGTACACTTTTTTCTGATAGAACAAAATATTTTTTTCATTTCTGATTTAGTTCTCTGAAAACATAGCTCTAAGTAGGGCTGATTTTCCACAAAAATTGTATTGATGTTTTCTTGTTTCTCCACAAAAATATGGGTACTCATTTGGAGGGCCTTTTAACACTCAGCACGCTGGGTAACTTTTTCAGCAGAAGTACTATTATATTTTTCTTATTGTTCCCAAAAAACAGTGTTTGACATTTCATGCAAATTGTCTCCAATGGAGACAATTTGCATGAACTGTCAAATCCTGTTGTCGGGGAAAAACTATAAGAAAAACGTCATCAATTTGTTGTCAGCTGAATTAGCCCAGAGAGTGGCAAAGGTTAAAATGGCACTTTTAATGAGTACACACAATGTATGTTTTTGTGAGAAATATGAAAAAAATAGTTTTCTGGGCCTGGATGTTCAAATCATCATTAGCTTAACGAGCTCGTTAAGGGTCATTTCGTTAACTGTTTTAGCGGATTCATTACACAATATTCTGATATTTTTTGCTGAAAAAATGTGAGTAGCTTTTGCACTGCAAAAACTACTCACATTTTTTCAGCAAAAAATTTCAGCATATTTGCGTATCACTCGATGTAAATTTTAACAAATCGTTAACTAACGACATCGTTAGTTTTGAACAACTGGGTCCTGGTTACTCCTTTTATCTAGAGTTATGAAAAATAAGAAAAAATATTCACTTTGCTGTTTTATGCCTGTATCTGGAGTGAAGAGTCATTTGATCAACAAAACTTTGAACAATCAAAGCACTAACAGCACTAGTGGGTCGATTGTCTCTGAGTGTAGGCTGGGAAAATGGTCCTGAACGAGGACTTAAGACTATTTCCTTCAACCCTTAACACTGTGTAACTTAAGCAAACAGTGTAGACCCTGATCAGATGCTGCATTCTGCAGCATCTGATAAGGGTCTACACTGTTTGCAAATGTCCCAAATGTTGCAGTCCAGGTTTTACTTGTAATCCTCTATCAACAGCACTCTGACATCACAGTGCAAGAATAGTGCAGCTATAAATAACAGTTTCCTGATTTTGTCTAATGCATGGTTTGTCAATGATAATCACGTGGACAACTACCTTAAGGAAATTTTGGCCTTTCTATATGGCTCGATTGTAAACAAATGACCTAAAAACTGGAAGTTTTCTGTTTCTCTTTCAGACATTGCTCTTAGACCACAAAGAAGTTCCGCCACAGTTGATTGAAGCAGATTTGCCTGAATTTGATGACAGGTCTCAGCGGTCTGGCTCATTAAAAGGAGGGAAATTAAGTCACCGCCATCCCAAAGACAAAGGTGAGGACAGGAATTTAGATTCCTAGAGATATGTCACCTGGTATGGATATATAGCACTTGAATTGCCTTTCATTACAAGCCAGCTTTTATATGTATATTTAGGATAAATAGGAAATACATACTTCATGTCTTGGCATATATGTAATGTGGCATGCAGTAATTTATGAGTATTGCATGACTGTCTATAATACAGTATATTATAAATATTGCATGACTTTATGAAATATAATACAGTACTTAGATGTTGTGTTATAATTGTTGTTAAGAGGCATAGTGGAGGAAAATTACAATTATTCATATGATTATGATCCTCCCAAAACAGAAGATGGCTTAATGTCAATGTATAGCAAGTTATTTTTTAGGGTGATCATTTAAGCCTGTTTATGCAGTTAGAATGAAAATGCAAAAAGCAAAATTGCAAAACTTTCTTACTTGATATCAAAAGTACTCCTAGGATGTTTTCCACCATTTGATTCATTTTGTGAAATGTACATGTACCTCATGTTTCCAGGGTCACCACTGGGTATTGCTGGAGATGTGGTTCCCACTGCTAGTCAAGGGATTCCTGGAATGCCAGTCTTGCCTCCGATTGGTCAGTCAAAGCTGACAACTATCGGTGAAGCTAGTCGAGAACATACTCAGGCGTTTTCATTGCCCATGCCACAGGCTGATGGTAATTTTTTTTTTTTTTTTTTTTGTTGCTGCATTTTCAGATTTTATTCATAACACTTTGCCTGCTTTAGGTGATAAAAAATTAGCAGAGAGATATTTCTGTGTGTTTCCCAGAAATATTTTGTACTTTGAATGAGAGGTCAAGCCCTTAAGCTCTTGTATATTGTTTTTTCAGAACAACTGCAGTTTCAGTTAAATTTGCAAGGACAAATAACAATAATGGGATAAATGCATATTTGTAAGAAGTTCTATGTTGATGAAGGGGATTGGGCTATAGGTATAAAGTGATAGAAGTACTTATTTTAAAGTCACTGTATTGCAACAACTTGTTTTGGTTTTCTCATGTAATAGGTCCAGTGGGGTGGTTGGGAGGTGCGAAGGTGTCGTGTATCTTAAATCACTAGGGCGTCCAACTGATATTGGCTTACAGTTGGGCAAGGCCTGCTATCCTCATAGCAGGTAAGGGTAGAGGAGGAATGTTTTTATTTTTTCTGTTTCTTCACTTTCATTCCTCTTTCTTTTCTGTCCCTCTCTTTTATCTCTTCTACTATCTCTTCTATCTCTTTTCTCCCTTTCTCTGGGAGACAAAACAAAATGACCCACAAGGGTTGATGTGTTGTTAAACCCCAATACAATCATAATGGGTCCAGATAGAGACAGAACTACTGGTTTTGAAATTAAAATGTACTTTAGCATCTTGGTGAAAAAAGTACCATCCAAAAGTGTCACATTTCTATGAGAATGTGACAGTAGGTGTATAGATGGAGGAGGGTGGGGGAGGTGTGATTTTTCCTATTGGAGCTGGGATTTATAATTAGGATTAAAATGATAATGAATGCTGTCAAAAAAAAAAATGTTTGCAGAGTGACCATAACAACTCACTTTAGTTGGACAAGTTGTTTTTGCATGACTGATGAGCATGTATGCATGTTAGTATAGACTTAATGCATGAAACTTTTTTTTTCAGCCTTGCTTGGTAATATTTGTGAACTGTCATGTATTTGCTTAAAGTTTTGTTTTAATTTGCTATCAGCACACTGGGGAAATTCCGCTGACAAATTTGTGATACTTTTCTAAATTTCCCAAGAAAAATAAGGTTTGACAGTTCATGCAAATTGTCTCCCAAGGAGACAATTTTCATGAACTGTCAACCTTTTTTTATGGAGAAAATAAGAAAAGTATGTAAGAATGTTGTCTGCTAATATTTTAACCCAGCATGCTAAGCCTCTATTGCATGTTTGCCTTGTGTACTATATTTACCCTAAGTAGTGAGACAAAAAGGGCCCAGCCAAACTTTGTAGCCTCTGTTCAGACTCCACAGAATGTGGCATCTGATCAGGGTGTACACTGTTTGCCGCTCATCCAGCTGTTTTTAGATACAGTAGTAAAACAGACTTGTTCAGAGTTTGTCAGTAGTATGATAAAGAGTTAAGGTTCAGACTTTTGTCAGTAGTATGGTAAAGAGTTAAGGTTCAGAGTTTGTCAGTAGTATGATAAAGAGTTAAGGTTCAGAGTTTGTCAGTAGTATGATAAAGAGTTAAGTTCAGAGTTTATAGTTTGTCAGTAGTATGATAAAGAGTTAATTTCAGAGTTTATTAGTAGTATGATAAAGATTTAAATTCAGAGTTTATCAGTAGTTTGATAACGAGTTAAGGTTCAGAGTTTGTCAGTAGTATGATAAAGAGTTAAGGTTCAGAGTTTGTCAGCACTTTGATAAAGAGTTAAGGTTCAGAGTTTGTCAGTAGTATGATAAAGAGTTAAGGTTCAGAGTTTGTCAGCACTTTGATAAAGAGTTAAGGTTCAGAGTTTGTCAGTAGTATGATAAAGAGTTAAAGTTCAGAGTTTGTCAGCACTTTGATAAAGAGTTAAGGTGTCAATTTTTAGGGTAAATATCGATTTTGCTGCAGCTTTGAAAATAATAGAAAGCAAGCATATGCTGTTGTGAGATGCATAATTGTTATATACAGTTCAGCCTTCTGCAATAATCAGAGACAACAGTATAGTGAATTTTCTGAAGATTAAGCAAAATACTTGCACCACTACCTCTTTATAACACTGTTGTCCAAAGCATAAACAGTGTTAGTTATTCAACATGTTATATCCAAACAAAAATGTATAGATTATATTGAAAAATGACCATTTATGGTCATTTTCCTATATAATCTATACATTTTTGGGATCCATCTTTGAACCGTGTTGTATCCAAAATGGTGTTATAACGAACCACGTTATAAAGAGGTTAATGTGTATTTAGAATATATCTCCAGATAATTATGCTGAGTTCATAATAAGGCAATCAAACCTAATAAATCAGACTAATTTTCCAATGAAACGTAAGATTTCTGTCTTTTAGAATCAAGTTTTATGTGCAGTCTAATATGAGATTTTCATCCTTTTATAATGGGTGTCACTAATTATTAGGATAATATTTTCAAAGAACAAAATTAATACAAGCAGTGTAGAATGACTATTAGTGACCAAAAGCTTGGTCATAAATTTGAAGTCAGTCCTGGTTGTGCTTAATATAATCAGTCTTTGCTGAAGGCAAGTACTTGTTTTGGGCTTGAATATGAAAAAGTTTGACAGATTTTGTTGTTGTTGTTTTTTTTGTTTTTTGTTTGTTTGTTGTTTTTTTTTCAAGAAAAAAAGGCCACAGAAATAAGACTTGACACACTAGCATAGCAGGTGAAATATTGAATATTGCAAGTTTTATTGAGAGTAACTTCTTGGAAGACATGCCCAGTTTTAAAAAATGTGTGTTTTTATATGATTTTAGCTTGTAATATACCATGCTTGCAGTAATCATATTACTGTTGCGCTTTTTCTGATCTACACAAGTTGGAATTAGTTTCAATCAATGTGATGATGTAAATAATGGTTTTAGTGAATGCCTGAGTGTATACACAATCAGATGAGGACCATTGCCATTTGCAAAACTCTTGATAAGATTGGTAGCCAGATGATTATTTTCCTAATGTTTGCTCCATGCTGACATATGTTGTGGATACTCATTAGAAGTGAGAGGGAGGCACTTTTGTAAAAATTCACAACATGTATTATCATGGACAAAATGAGAAAAATAAAATGAGAAAAATACATGTATCTGTCTGGATACTCACCCTAAAGACCACCTTTGTGACTGCCTAAAAGTGGTTTTATATGTGGGATAGTCTGTTAAATGCTCCATATTTCTCAAAAATAGACATCTTTTATCCAAGAAAGGTTTTAATAAATTTATATATATATACAGTGGAACCTCAATAAGTCATAGTCCAAGGGACCAAACAGTTTTGTTTGAATTATTGAGACTGTGAATAATTGAGGGTTAAAATGCATACATATATTTAAGTCGGGACTTCAAAATGATTTTGAATTATTGAGAATTTTGAATTATTAGAGTTTGAATTATCTAGGTTCTACTGTAGTATTAATACATTCATTAAATGTGGCATCAGACAGCCTGTAAAATTTCAGTTAGTCTCTAGTTTTTGAACTGGATCAAAAATGAAATGATTTTTTATCCTATCGCTGAATTAATGTTGGCATCATTAATTCAGAAATACGATAACTAATCATTTCATTTCAAGAATGATAGACTTAACTGAAATTTTACAGGCTGTCAGGTGCCACATTTTATGATTGTATTAATACCATATATCAATATATTAAATCTTTCTTGGATGATAAAATTGCTATTTTTGAGGAATATGGAACCTTCAATATTGAATATAGAATGATAAGGAAGAAACCATTTGTGACTAGCAAAAGCTGCTCTTAATAGCAGAGTGGTCTTAATTTTGAGTGGTCTTAACAGCAGAGTTTTACTGTAATCAGCTAGCGCTGTGAGATATTACAGTTTTATTTTGTATTGACCATAGTAGTGATTGCATAGTGTGGCTTATACCTAACAACTTGAGATTAAATTTTGTTTGTGATCAGCTGACTCAATGATGCCCCAAGTTAATGTTCTACCGTCAACGCCGCAGCAGTCTACGCTTACTAACCCGCCAACTACCATGCAAGCATCTTATGACAGTAACTTACAGTCTCAGCAGGAAATGCCAGGTTTGTTATCAGAATTGTAATTTTGCTTTTACATAGACATGTTTATTTGTAGAATAAATTATACACCTGAAAAAGACAGAAGCATTTCTAATGAATTCTGAGTTTATGCCTCCCTTTTGAAAGTTATTCTCAGCAAAGGGCTAGATTCACGAATTCTTGTATACTGCCCTGTTAATTCTCATTTTAGCAAACTGTAAAATATGCTTCAGTTTGTAAGTTTTTATATTATATAATATTTCGTCTTTACAACTATGTATGAAATATTTGGTAAAATCGCTTTGAATCTTTAAGAGCACTACCAAATCGGACCCACTAAAGCACCAAACGCGACATTTTTTCACATTTTTTTGTGTAAAAGGCAGCTGAAAAAATATGAAGCCCCGTATTCGACACCGTGATTTTTCGTGCAACGTTTCATAAACGAATGAAGAATATTTGGTAAAAAAATCAAGGTGTCGAAATTGTGGCTTCATGTTCAAATAAAATAAAATATAATTGAAGAGATCTCGATAAGACTCTTCATTGTATTCTGTTTGCGCTACTAAGTTTTTCTGCTTTTTGAAAGAAAGATAATCAAATAAAATGAATTTCGTCCAGGAAAAAGAAGAAATAATCATAGGTAAGCAATAAGTACGACATTTCATCCAGAAAGCCAATGAAACCATTGTTTTTCGACAGCAAGAGACCCGGCTTCCGAAATTACGTTACATGCGAAATTTGCGTTTTTACAAGGGACGCCACTCCAATAACCGCTGAGGGATGACAGTTCTGCGTTGTTGACAACGGTGGTTTTACAATAAAAAATCGGTGTTTTGCGTTCGTTTGTTCTACATTGGAGTTTTCTATATTTTTTCTCTCGAATGATAATTCCAATGTCAAAAATTCGAGGTTTCAATGGAAATAAAAACGACCTCATTCATGCGTTGCGGGCGTTTTTTTTTTTTTTTTTTTTTTTTTTTTTGTGTGTGTTTTGTTTTCTAATGCTGTCTGTAAACGATAAAACCGAGCATTTGAAAGGAAATGTGATGTACATATAACAAAATGGTACACAAAAATAAGAATTTTTTTACGGGAAAATTATTATAATCGGCTTGTGCATTGAAAAATCCAACCTATTATTATTGTAATTTTGACCATTTTTGTTACGTCATCTGTGGTGTAGTGGGTAAAACGCTCGTTTAGTATTCCGTGGGTCTCGAGTTCATAACCTGGAAAGGGCATTTTTTTTTTTTTTGTACTTTTTCATTTATTTTTCAGATAAAATGTCTTGACATTTCATGCAATTTGCAGACAATTCACATGAAATGTCAAGACATTTTTATAAAAATTAAAAGAAACATGAAATTGTTATCTTTCTTTTATGTTGAAGAGAAAATAAGTTGACATTTCCTATGAACTGTCCCAAGCAGACAGTTCACATGAAATGTCAAGACTATCCCCCTCCCCCACCAAAAAAAAATCAAATTGTCGTGTGCTTCAATTTTTCATGGCGCTTAAAGAGTTGATATTACAACAGGAGAGAGATTACTGAGCTTGTACACAAGTTTGGATTTTAATTTGCTTTTCTTTGCAAGACAGTTCCATGCATGTATATGGTAATCACAAACATTAGAATTTGCGAAGCGGCCGTGTGGCGGAGTGGTTAGTGCTCCCGACTTTAGAACACAATGTCTCGGTTTCGAATCGATTGGAGGCGGAATTCATCGAGCTTATACTCAGGCCAGTTTGCAAATACTATGGCGTCTGATCACAATTTTCGCATTGCAGTCTATGCTGAAGTAAAGACCCAAAGTTTCTTCCTACAGACAACGAAGACTGAATATGCTGTGCAGATGCATAAGCTGATCTGAGTCCTTGCTACGTACATGTGTCAGTTTTCAGGAATACCTGTGCTAAGGTTCCTAGCGGGCACATGACGAATGACATTGCATCACCTTTACTGCGACATTGTAGTCATGTCCTGCTGGACTTATATTTGTTCACAATAGGGTGTACCAGCTGGCCTTGGTTTCGTAAGGACAGATAGTTAAACACTACTAAATGGCTGCTATCAGTGTTGAACCTAATATTTAAGATGTTTCTATTTGCGTACATATTTGCACTTGTATGTACAAAGATGACGTTTGTTATATTATGTCCAGCAGGTTAATAGTGCTCTACTAAACTGTATCTTTAGAATGAATCCGGAGCTTTTTTCCCAGTCTGTTCAGTGTCTAGATATGTTCGATGTTTATTTTTGCATACTTGCACTACACATAGCAATATATTTTGCATGTCAACTATGGAAACCAGAGGACCAACAGTCCTGTAGCTCAACTGAGACCTCCGGTCCTGGGCGGGGACAGACAATCTATGGGTGACAGATCTTTGTGTCGATAGAAACCTTTTGCCATTACGACCACTTGATATAAGTTTCAAATAAATCCTTTGAACTGAGATTTTATACATTTTTTTTCAGGATTTTATACATGTACATAGCCCCAAAGCAGCGGCAGATAACCCCTAGGGAACATAATTTTTATGTCAAATGAATTCTTTTGTCATTATGGCCAACTGATGCAAGTTTGAAAGAAATCTCTTTGAAATGTGATTTTATACATATTTTTTATACATGTTGGTAGCCTTAGGACAGGGGCAGATCACCTCTTTGGGACAGGGTTTTGATGTCGGATGAAACCTGTTGTCACTGTGGCCATCTGGTGCAAGTTTCGAAAACAAATCTGATTGAACTGTGATTTTTTACATGTACATAACCCTGGAGCACGGGCAGATAAGCCCTTGGGGACAGAGTTTTGATGTCGAATGAAAGCTTTTGCCATGATGGCCAACTGGTGGAAGTTTATAAACAAAATCTCAGTGAACTGTGATCTTGTACATTTTTTTTTTCATGATTACATACCTGTACATAGCACAGGGGCATATCAACCCTGGGGATTGAATTTTTATGTCAAATTAAATTTTTTCTCACTATGGCCAGCTGGTGCAAGTTTCATAAAAATAATTTTGAACTGTGATTTGTGATTTTATATACAAATTTTCCATGATTTGATACATGTACATAGACAAGGAGCAGGAGCAGATCACCACCGGGGGCAGAGTTTTAATGTCAAATGAAACATTTTGTAACTATGACCAAATAGTGCAAATTTAAAAGTCTCTTTGACCTGTGATTTTATACATTTCTTCCAATGGGATCAAATATGACATTGCCATAAAATAGATCAATGATGAGCTGGCTGATCTGCGTCTTCACTGGCTCACATGTAATTTTGTAGCAGTCAGTATGCCGCGGCTGTTATCAGTACTAGCATGCCAATTAATGACATTCATGCCAAATGTTATGTGATAAATTTGTTGTTGGGGATACATAACTTTTGGTGACATGATACTTAACATTTTAACTGTATGCTGCAAACTGTGACAAACAAAAATATGCAGTAATGATACCAATACAGCAAAAAAAAACAAAAAAAAACATCAATCACTGAATATGGTCAAGCAAAAACAACATATTCTTGTAAGATAAATGTATCCTTTTGTTTCCATGGCAACAGAAAGTTAAGTGATGCGAATGCCACTTTTTACGCACAGTCAAATACTTTAGAACACATTTAAATCAATGAAATAAAACACACTTTACATTTCATGATTCAAATCAGTCAAAACCACATATTGTTTGGCTGAAGTAAATGGTTTTACAGTTTTGTTTCCATGGCAACAGAAACTTTA
This sequence comes from Anodontia alba, assembly GCA_964016985.1. NCBI lineage: Eukaryota > Metazoa > Mollusca > Bivalvia > Lucinida > Lucinidae > Anodontia > Anodontia alba. Next base: position 742,709 of record OZ024837.1, on the reverse strand, counting down.
GTCTAGTGTTTTTCTTTTCTTTTTAATGTGTCTCCCATTACTGATAATCAAAGTTTTATACTGTATGTAGTGATAAAGATAGAATCGCATAGTAAACAGAATAAATTAAATAAAACTGCGTGCTTTTTTGTAATAAATTTGACATATTTGTTGTCATGGTAACAGAAATTTCTGTGTTATGGTGATTTTTATTCATAACTTTGTGCTACAGTATTTGACAAATATGAAACTAACAAATGGGAATGCTTTTAGTGGCATTGCTCCTAAATTTCAGCTATGAAATTGATTAAAACAAACAGTTTTAAAGTACACCATGTAGTGTGTTGTTGTTACCATAGCAACCATAATGATTGGTTTTCAAACTTGTTGTTGTTGTTTTTGAAGATGTCCCATGCTGACTTATATTTACAAGCGTTTTGATCAATATATTGAATAGGGCAGATTTTGGTCATTCGTGAACCAAGCCCTTTTAGCTTTTTTGGTTTTTTTTTTTATTCCCCCCCACAAGATAGTGGCTGGTTATTATGGGTTCCCGTTGATTGTCCATGTGTCTGTCTGTCATACATCTACCAATACTATTTTTTATTCTGGACAATAACTTGAGTAAATGTCAATGGAATTTCACCAAACTTGGTACATGTATGTGCATTGATATTGTAGAGATTTGGTTTTGGATTGCTAATGGGCTTAAAATCTCGAAGACCAACAGCAAACCAGTAATTGTTGTGGCATGGTATTATGCTTACGTTGCTTTTCTTAGTGCTGCTAAAGAAGTTAGTTATAGAAATATGCCTATATTCAGCACACTAAATTTGGTATGATTTTGGTTAACCCATTTTAGACAGAATAAACTCCCCCATACTATATATTTGAAGACTCCAATTTCAATATTGGGCATGTTAGACTATGTGATTTAGATACTCCTAGAGAAAAATGGCTAAACAATTTGCAAACAGTGGAGACCCTGATTAGACACAGTATTATGCGGGCATCTGATCTGGGTCTGCACTGTTTGCCAATTATCCTTTTTGGAATTTCCAGAGTAAAATTGGTTCATCATTGGAATGAGAATCTGGTGCATTTTGAAAGAATTTGGTTGGCTCATTATTCTCTCTTTATTGGTTATAGAAGATGAGGATGAAGGCTGGGCAGGTCATGGAATGTCTGAGAGAGATGTTTTGTTGAGGACACAGAAAGAGGCAGAAGAGAAACGAAGAAGAGATGCTGAGAAACGTAGGACAAAAATCTCTCAGCAGAGTTTGGACCTAGAAGGTATTGTAAATACAATTTGACATAGCCAGATAAGGCACTTTTTTCATCAAAAAAGCACCAATATTTTTCTTATTTCTGCACAAAAAATTATGTTGTGAGTACCCACAATATATCTTTTTATGCAGAAATACCCACTCTTATTTGGAACTATGACTTGGAAGCATGTTGTATGACATTTCCTAAAGGTGAACAGTGACCAATAAAGCTTAACCCTTGTCCTGCTGAGCCTGGATGTACCCTACCTTTGCAAACAGTGTAGATCCAGATCAGTTGGCTTCTGAAGAAGCCAACTGATCTGGATCTGCACTATTTGCCATTATATGAAAATTTATATCAACAAACTGGATCAAGTAATCTGATTGGCAGAAAATTAGAAGTGGGTGTGGCATCTTAATTTATTCAGCATGACAAGGGATAAATTATATATGCTTGAAAAGTGCTTTACATTGCACTTCATTAAATTGATTGGGGCACATTTTATCAAAATTGTTTCAGTTATGATCCTTAAGATGGAAGAATAGATTGAACTCGTACAAATATGCATGCTTAACATTTGATAAAGATGTGAATTTGTTTGCTCAAAATCTTTAAGTAGAATTTATAGTCATTTACATTTTGCATAAGAGAAAAACAAACACTCTAAGAAATCTTTTTTGTGATAATCTGATCACTCAAGTTATCATAAATACCTTAATCATCAACCCATTGATACCTAATACATGTACCTCATAAAAGGTCAATATCAGAAGTAGCAGAATGCAGGGTCTAAACTGTTCATATAGAATACAGGATTTATTTTATAATCAGAAAAGTAATGCATAATTATATAAACCACACACTCTTAAGCTGGAGATGGACTTAGCCAAAGTATTGGGTAGAAGATTCCATTTTAAAATGGGTCAGGGATTACAAGTTAAATTTTTGCTTTAATTCTGATTGTTCAGATAGACAAACCAGAACAAGCAGTCTAGACAGCTCCTTAAGTGCCCCCCCCCCCCTCCTCCCCCATATAGAACTAGGTACATGTAGTAAAATGGGTGTTTAACCTTTGCAGTGCTCTGTGTGCATGTTTGTGCATGTATGTGTACCCCCCCCCCCCCCCACCATTAAATTGGCACAAGATATGTATGTTCTACCATGGATTATATGTAAATTATGACTAAGAATATATAATTTTGTTCATAATAAATCTTTTGTACATTGATTTTTCTACAAAAAGTTATAAATTCTTTCAGAATTTGTTGAGACATTTTGTCTCAAATGCTAGCATAACAGAATATATGGACTTTAACCCTGTCCTGCTGTTCAGATATGCTCTGCCTTTGCAAACAGTGTAGATCCAGATCAGTTGGCTTCTTCAGAAGCCAACAGACCTGGATCTGCACTGTTTGTCATTAATTATTTGAATTTGTATCAGCAACCTGAATGAAGTAATCTGATTGGCTGAGAATTAGAAGTGGATGTGGCATCTTAATTTATTCAGCATAGCAAGGATTAATAGTGGAATTTACCGAATTTCAGGTCCCACTGTAGTAGGAGGAGCAGCATTAATGTCAAGCAGTGAAAGTTTAGAACCAGGAAGTACTCATTCAGTGTCATCAGGATTCCAACCTACAGTTCATCGCCAGCCGTGGAAGGGATCAACTCAGAGCTTGAGAAGTCATGGATCAAGACAACCTTGTAAGTTTTATTTCTGTTCAAGTGAAAATAAAGGTTTTATAGGATCTCTTGATATGATATGCTCTTGATATGATATGATATTTGAGGGACGTTTTGTTATGCAGTCAACCCTATTTATACGGACACTCGATATAATGACAAAGTTCTTTATGATGATAATTTGACATGCACAAAACCTTTGCTGAAGCCGTGACATTTAATCAGAAATTATGCAAGAATATTATTTAATTCTTCAATAAAGATATGTTTTGGATTCTTAAATATCCAACAATTATGCTAAGAGGAAATAGGAATAAAACAAGGCCTTTCTTACTTATCATTCTGCTCAAGGATTCTTTACAACAGCAAATTCATTTTAAAAGTAACATCTTTGGGAAACAGTGCTGTTGTAATGAAGATTAACTGTATCACTGCAGAGTGGCATAGGGTTTCAGTTGGATCATTAAACAAATTGCATTGTCACACTTATGTATTTTTCTGTTTTATATACATTTACATCCAGATTGATTGTCTATATATTGTATATGAATATTGTCTTGTAGTTACACTGTCACATATATAATATTTTGAGAAAAGGTACTTATAAATTGAATAATTTGCATAAAAAACATTTCTGTTTGAGAAACAGATTTAGTATGCAAAAATCACAACATGTTGCTTAATGTAGTAAATTATAAATATGATATTCCTTTGTGATGGTGATTGTCAGTAAATTGTGGATAATATTATAATCATGTTACTTCCATTTTGTAAATGGCATGCTTTATTATTTTTTATCATAGCTCAAGATAAGGCAATTTTTTTCAAACAAGAAATATTGATTTTTTTAATTTCTCCACAAAAACATACATTGTAGGTACAACATATAATTTGTGCTTCTGTCATCACGAAAACATACCTATATCATTTTGACCCCCTTAAACCCCACTTTTATATAGTAAAACTGAGGTTTACAGGGGTATACATTATTTTTATTATTTCTGCTCAAAAACATAGATTGTGGGTACTCATTAGAACTGCCTCGGCGAGGCAGTTCTAACGAGTACCCACAATCTATGTTTTAAGCAGAAATATGAAAAATATCAGAATTTTTATCTGAAAACTTTCAATTTTTTTGTGGTGAAATTTTCAATATATATAAATAGGCATGTTTTAGTAATGTTGAGTATCCACATTATGTTTTTGTGGAGAAATAAAAAATATTTTAAAATCTGGATATTTCTCTTATCTGGGGCCATGTTGTTTATGTTGCTGACTAAGAGGGTCGTTCAAAAATATGTTGTCTGGTTGCTTGAAAGTTCTTAACTCTTTGCATGCTGGGTAATTTTGCATGCTTTTTTGTCATCTGTGGAGATTTTTTTTTTTAAATTAACTTTTTCAAAAAATCCTTCAGGAATACGATAAGAGTGTCAGATGGTTTGGATCCAGATCAGGCTCGACGTTTTGTCGGGCTTGGTCTGGGTCCAGACTGTTTGCAACTCAGGTTATCAGCAGGTGACAAAAGTTGCCACTAGCGGGGAAAGATTTAAGCTTTATTTTTAAAACTTTTTATGAACTTAATCTGATGTTACCTTACTGTTTCTAAGATATTATGACCATCACCACTTCATGAAAACATTAGACTAAAGGCTATTAACATATATTTGGTCATGAATTTTCATTATGTGTGAATGTTCTCAACAATGACAGTATGTCAGTACAACAAATGTACAAATGTAGATACCTTGATCTTTGCTACCACTGATGAATACATCTTGTTTCTCATCAAAATAACAAGAAGAAAATGAAGAAAGGCTTATAAGTTTTGAGAGGGTGATTTTCACTATGATTTAAAATACTCATCTGTTGTTTTATATAATGTAGACTATGCACTTTGAAACTCGCATGTGTTCTTTTTTGGAACTTCATCTTTGAACAACCCTCATTTCCCCTGTTACTCTTTTGTTTCATACTGCTACATGTAACTAAATGTATAATCATATATTGTAAAAATTCTATTTTCTTTACAGCTTTATATAACTAAATATATAATCATAAATTCTGCTGTAGACTGAGAAAGCTGCTTCTTTTGTTTTCTTGCTAAAGTGTAGAAAATGTAAAAACCTTACAATTCTTGTTAAACAGCTAAATCTCCAGACAAAAAGAGTGAGAAGGAATTTTGCCCCTCTTTAAAGGTGGCGTCCCTGCTTGACTCAGGTTCAAGCAGTAGGCTCCACTCGCCAAAATCCTCCAAACATGGAACCGTCACTTCACGTACAACTGGCAGTGCAAAAAGTATGCGTAAGTCTTCGTATAGCTGCAGTGTAGAGAATAATGCAGCTTTTATATTGGAAGTAGAATTTAGATGAGTGTTTATATCAGTAGTCCAGATTAGAGGTGTATTTATGGGAAAATTTTTCTTAATTCTCCACTAAAATAAATACATTATTCCATGGCTACAGCTCAGGCATTTTTTCAGCCAAAAAGTACTGATATTTTTGTAATTTCTCCTTGGAAACATATGTTGTTGGTAGTCATTAGAAGTGCCTCACCGAGGCACTTCTAATGAGTACCCACAGCCTATGTTTTCAAGGAGAAATAACAAAAATAAAATGTGGATACCATTACGAAAACATGCCTATTCAAATATATAGAAAATTTCACCTCCAAAAACTGAAAATTTTCAGATAAAAAACTCTGATATTTTTCATATTTCTGCTCAAAACATAGATTGTGGGCACTTGTTAGAACTGCCTCGCCGAGGCAGTTCTAACGAGTACCCACAATTTATGTTTTTGAGCAGAAATAAGAAAAATAATGTATACCCCTGTAAACCCCAGTTTTACTATATAAAAGTGGGGTTTGAGGGGGTCAAAATTATATAGGCATGTTTTCGTGATGACTTGCTTATCTGCATCTATTTTATGCATACTCATTAGAATTGTCTGAGTTATTCAGCATGATAAAATGTCCATGGAGAAATAAGAGAAATTACCCTGATTGGTTCAAAAGAGCATCTCATTTGGATTACTGTTGTATAGTATTTTATCATTTATGCATGTCAGATAGAGTGAAAGTAGAAGTTAATAGAAATAAACACCATTTGTAATGCCAGCACAGTGTAACTATGTAAGTAGGGTTCTACATTGAAAAAAAAGTAAGTTGAAGTTCTTGATTTTAGGATCTATGCATTAAAAAAATGTCTTAAAAGGGAGCTGCTTCTTTTGACCCTTTGCTAGGTCTAAATTTACATACACAGATGTATGGGGTTGCAGATGCAATAGTTGGTGTTTATTTGATTGGGAAGATTTTGTTTTCTCTTAAGGATCTGGAAGTTAAATTCATTTTCATTTTGATAGTTTTGGATGCTTAAAAAATTGAGAACACTCAAATGTATATTTTACAATATTCAGCATTTAATTCACAAATGCACAGACAATTAGATTAGTTCTATAGCTAAACTGAACAATACATATCTAATATTGAAACAAATGAATACTTTAATTTTTGTCTTGTTTTGGTTTTCTTGTTACCCAAAAGTTAAGTTTCAAAACAAACAGGTCATCACGAAAACATACCTATATAATATTGATCCCCTTGAACCCCACTTTTATATAGTAAAACTGGGGTTTACAGGGGTATACATTATTTTTCTTATTTCTGTTTAAAAGCATAGATTGTGGGTACTCATTAGAACCGCCTCGACAAGGTGGTTCTAACGAGTACCCACAATCTATGTTTTGTGCTAAAATTAGAAAAAAATATCGGAATTTTTATCTGGAAATTTTCAGTTTTTGGAGGTGAAATTTTCTATATATTTGAATAGGCCTGTTTTCATAATGGATGCTCTTAAGAACAGGTTCCTAATGCTTATGCTTATTAAAATATGCATTGTGGATACCTTATAATTGTCTTAAGTGGTGCAAGCATGCTTGATAAGTATCTACAACAAAATTTAGTGTAACACAACCTTAATGACCATCTTGGTACTCCTTCTTATTAAGAACTGAATTTGCTTAAAATTGCTAGGGAAGATTACTAATAAGTTTAGAAATGTAATGTGTTCAGTAAAGGTTTGGAAAAAATATTGTAAAAGGATATGCCAATGAAAATACCATTATGAAAAAAGCCTGTTCAAATATATTGAAAATTTCGCCATCAAAAACTGAAAGTTTTCAGATAAAAATCTGATATTTTTCATGTTTCTGCTCAAAAGATAGATTGTGGTTACTTGTTAGAACTGCCTCACTGAGGCAGTTCTAACGAGTACCCACAATCTATGTTTTTGAGCAGAAATGAGAAAAATAATGTGTACCCCTGTAAACCCCAGTTTTACTATATAAGAGAGAAAGCAAAATCATTGTTTGATACATGATCTAAATAATTTATTTTTCAGACAAGGGGACTTGGCACTGGCAGATTTTTTGTCATTTTTTATAAGGGAGACAACTTTTGTTACTTCCTCTTAGATTTCCTACATCACAAGCCCTATCTGAAAAGGGGTAACTAAAAAGAAAGTCTTTCATTTTTTAATAGACCCTTTACAGGGAGACAAAAACTATTTTGACTAGAGTTGCCTTCCCTGAAAGTGGACACATTTGCCTTAAAATGTGTGGACAATTTATTGGAAGATGGAAATATTGTGTTTGCTGTGATTTAGAATTAGATCTACCCATGTAAGCCATCTTGTATGAATTCTTAACTTCACTATAGTCCCAGCTAGCATTCTTTATAAATCTATAGCAGGCTGTTATCAGCCCCGTCAGCTACTCTGACGGGTGACAACAGCCTGCTATAGATTTATGTAGAATGCTTACTGCGGTGTAGTTTATGTTTTCTGGTCCTTCATGATCATTGAACCCATTCTGGGATTTTTGAAAATTTGTAAAGATCTCTGATGAGGCATAATTGGCCAAAACTAGCTAGTCTGGCCCTGAAAACTTGACTTTATTTGAGTTTGTTCATTGCTCTCAAGGGTCATTCATTTTAGAATCTATTTATGTGGTCACAATGTAGAAAAAGGGCTCTTGTGTCAACTATAAACTGTGAAGGCCATCAGGAAAACATGCCTATTCAAATATATTGAAAATTTTACAACCAAAAAAGGAAAATTTCAGATAAAAAATTCTAATATTTTTCATATTTCTGCTCAGAACATAGATTGTGGGTACTTGTTAGAACTACCTCACTGAGGCTGTTCTAACAAGTACCCACAATCTATGTTTTTTTATTGTGGGTCCACAATCTATGTTTTTTAGAAAAATAAGAAAAATAATGTATACTCCTGTAAACCCCAGTTTTACTATATAAAAGTGGGGTTTAAGGGTGTCAAAATTATATACATGTAGGAATGTTTTCGTGATGGAACAACTTGTACAGTGAGCTGAGCCTTCAGTGTCCACAAATGCAATAAGGCCCCATTTTCATGCTCCCAACTTTGATCTCTGCTCTTAATGTTGAAGATGTTTGTCAGTGTTAGACATCAGATGTTTTGTGTTTGTCTGTAGGTGTATTACCTGAAGGAGAAGGTAATTCCATGTGTTAATGTACTGTCACCCTCTAACCACAAATTTCACGTGTGAAATATAATACATTATAATTATGGAATAGGTATACAAGATTTGTTGATTCAGGAATTTTGATTAAGTCAGTTTTCTAGGTTTTCTGATATCAAAATTGTCAATCAGATAAAAATAAATACATGCAGTGGTTAAAATAGGCTAAAGTATGTTGTATCTTATATTACCAGGGCATCCAACTGATATTGGCTTACAGTTGGGCAAGGCTGCTATCCTTGCAGCAGGAAAATGGTAGAGGGGGAATGTTTTTTTATTTCTTCTGTTTCTTCCCTTTCATTCATGTTTCTCTTTCTTCTGTGTACCACTCTTTCATCTCCTTTACTGTCTCTTCTGTCTCTCCTCTCCCTATCTCTGGGAGACAAAATAAAATGACCCACAAGGGTTGACATGCCGTTAAACACCAACACTAACAAATATGACTATTTCTTGACAGAATTTCAAAAACATTAGTGAAGATTAGTGAAAATATCAAAAAAATGCCACAATCATGAAGTGCAGCCTTCCAGAGGCAACAAAAGAAGGACAAAAGGATCAAACGTGTTATCATGAGATCTTAATCAGTATGGACTGATATCCACCATTAGACAGGGTACTGTTTTAAATTAGGATTCATTCCATTTAAAACTGATGGTGTCTCAGGATTAAATGTCATAGGTGAAGGATATATTGGCTGAGGTGAAGGTTGGACATTTCATTTTCTGATTTCATAGTAAACTTATCATGTCTGACATTTCTTGGTCTTTTTTCTTGTTTGCTGTGGATTAAAAATAAGTTTTGGGAATGGAATTTAGATGGATAGATTGTTAGAGGAAATTAATGGTGGGATTGATTGTTGGGATAAACAAGGAAAAGTGAATTAACTTGAATGTTATTTTCAGGCAGTTAAATTAGTAAAATTAACATTCATTTTTTTCAATATTAGTTCACTGTCACAGAGTGTGATTGGTCACAATGTTATAATATTTTCACATTCACATGGTTGTTATAAATACACACAACCACAGTATTCTAATCTTAATTCCAAACCATTCAGCATATGTGTTGGATGAAAATTTGTTATCAGTTTGAATAAGCCTGTTTTGAAAGTATGATAAGTATTTTTTCTCAGGTTGGGTAAGAAAATAAAATGTAGTATTGCGGCTAGAACCATAAATTTATAATAGCCAGTATTATTTCTTATAGAATAAAAGATACATTTAGGTTAAGGGGATTTGACAGCACAGAGTAGATTTTCTACCATTTTGTGCAAGGGGGAAAACTTTTGTGACTTCCTGTTTGCTTTTCTGTGAACCAAATTCATTTTGAAAAGGTGTCTACTCTAAAAGGAAAGAATTTGCTCCCTGGGAGCAAATTCTTTCCTTTTAGGGTAGACCCTTTTTCAGAATGGAAGCAAAAACATTTTGACAGAGTTGCTACCCCTGAAAGTGTATACATTCCTGGTAATATGCAAATTATACTGATGCAGACTATGCTTGACATGCTCACTGATGAAAAAACTAGTTTTGGATCAGAGTTATAGGCCTTTACATGTATATAAAAACTTATACAGTATAACCTCAATGGCTCAAACACGGATGACTCGTTTATCGTGGATGATTCAAACTCTTGTTTTCAGTCCCTACAAAATTCTTCCAATAGCTCAAGAAAACAAATATTTAATGATTTTTTCTTATTCTATCATGGAATTGTATGTTATGTGTACTCATTAGAATTGCCTCATTGAGGCAATTCTAATGAGTACATACAACATACAATCATTATGTAGAAAATCGTGAAGATTTCCCTTAATTATCGCTATTTGCTTCCTGAACTGGTGCCATGATTACCCTCAGTGGCTCGAACTACCCATGTCTCGAAAGAATTTCCATGGTGCCGAAGATGTTCGAGCCATTGAGGTTTGACTGTATTAAACTGTGACAGCTTACAAAATGACATTAAATTTATCCTCAACTTAGACAAGACATCAAAATATGTTGTAAATTACTTGTCTGATGTCATTATAATTTTCAGATAGTAGAAATCCTGAAATGGGATATTATTAAAGTTAAAGCATGTTTAGTATGCTTTGTTTATAATTGCTTTTATCTTTTGTTTCAATTATTTTCTTGCTTTTAATACTTTCGCATATCTAGGTTCACGCTTATTATTGGTAGTAAGAGAAGTCGTGTTGAAATTTTAGAACTTGTCCATTGCTTTAGGTAAGAGAGGATCCAGATTAATATTTCTCTGCAAAAACTTTGAGAAAAAAATGTTTCCTTTAGAAGGTTGACATTATCACCACAATTTTCACCTTACCTGGAGCAATGTCCTAACAAGGAAAAGACAATATTCTGAAATTTGGACACCACATGTATGTATTGTATAGTTATAATTATGAGTCCCATCTGGTCTGCTCATGTAAAGAATCTAATTTTCACAGGGAGTTTTAAAACTCATTCCTGTCTTCTTTCCCATAATGAGGATGTTGGCAAAATGTTTGAGAGCCAAACTGGACACTGTAGAGTCAGGGTCTGCAACATTTGCCATTAAACCTCAGAAAATCACAGGAATCATATGTAAAATACCCCTTTAAATGCTAGATGGGTCAGTCCAATTTCTAAGTTGGAAGAATCCACTAGGCATAAATATCTAGTAGCATTTGCCAGATGGGTCTCAAAGAGGTGCTTTGTTTTTAGCTTTATATATTGTATGAATAGCATAACTCAAGATGAGGAGGTTTTCCAGCCAAATTATGTTGATATTTTTCTTATTTCTCCATAAAGATGTTCATTGTGGGAACTCATTAGAAGTGCCTCACTAAAAAAGACACTTATGAGTGCCAACAACATGTTTTCATAGAGAAATAAGAAAATATAAAAATGTCTTATTTCTCCATGAAAACATATATTGTGGATACTCATTAGAAGCACCTTGCAGGTGCTTCTAATGAGTACCCACAACATATGTTTTCATGGAGAAATAAAAAAGAATTATTTATCTGGATAATCCTTATCTTGAGCTATGTATGTTTATTGTATCCACATGCTTATATATTTATCATATAGCGGGTAGTGGAGGTATCGATGAAAAGTCATCATCAGTTCACGGAAGTGTTGTGTTTGGCCCAGATGGTGAATTAATTAACATCGGTGGTACAATTTTGCCACATATGAGACCAACGGATGCAATTCATGATATTTCTGATGCTAACCTTGCTCCAGGTTTAAGAGGTGAGATGAATTAATATTAAAGGTCAAAGTTCAAGGTCATTTGAAGAGATAAATGTCAAAGTTCAAGGTCAGAATTAAGAGTGTAAGAAAATGTATGCAAATTTGAACTGTAATATAGGTACAATGTTTCATAAATTTATAATAATTTACCCTCATGCAAGCAATTAATAGCAGATGGAAAATTAGTGATATCACAAGTTCCCTATTTGGAAATAGTACATATTTATTCACTTATCTGGATATGTTAGAGAAAATTCACTGTAATTGGGATTAACCGGGATGAATCTATCCTGATGAACTTCTTTCATGATTTTAAAATGATATCTGCTAATTGAGCCATGCAATTTCTGCTGCAGGGTACATATTAAAGTAACGCACATTTCGGTAGAAGCTTGCTTTTTAATTATTAGTTGTCAGTCACATTTATGGTGTAATGCTTTTTTTTTTTTTTTTTTTTTTCTTTTTCACCTCAATATATTATATTTGCACTCAGGTACTGTAGTTTTTAGTACTTATCATAATGTCTGTTATTCTGGTGATAAAATGACCATGGGACAAAGCAAAACCAACAACATGGCATGAAGAGTTGGATCAGCTTGCAATAGCATCAGTCATCACTGCCCACATGAACAATTTACAGGCTATGAAGACTCAGAGAATGAACATCAAATTAAGACTGATCAGTCTGCATGCAGGCAAATCGGAGTCAGCAGACATATGGCACCAATAGCATAGCTTAGCATACTCTTGTATGTTTAAGGCTAGCATAAAAATTCTATGCTTTCCTTAAAGACTATGAATACAACACATTAGATAATCCATTGTTTCAAGTAAATGATTTTATTTCCTTTATTTCTTATACAAAACATATATTGTGGTCACTCATTAAAACTGCCTCACTGAGATGATTTTCGTGAGTGCCAACAATATATATTTTAGTGAGAAATAAGAAAAAAACCGATGTTGTATATATTTTGAGGCTATGAATAAACAGCCTTGGGCATGTGTGAAACTGAGGCAGATTAGAATCATGTAACATACAACACTGAGTCAATACAAATGTTACTTCAGCTACTTAACCACCAACCCAGACAGCATCATATATAATTATCTTGTAATATTTGAACTGAGTCAGTTATTTGAAAGAACAGAATAGAACAGAACATAAATTTATTGAAGATAAACTCAGGCCCCACACAAGTGGCATAAGAGCATAAAATAGTTCAACCTGTCTTATATAAAATAATGAAGCAATAATATAGAATAAAAAGTTTTGCATAAAAACTACAATTACAAAGTTGTCATCTATACATAACTACATTTCTGTTAGTGAGTAACTTGTTCTGTTAGTAACTTGAATTTTCAGTGGGCTATACCTGTGCCATATTGTTGGTTTTTGCTGTTTTGTATGGCTTATGTAACATTATTTTCTGCAATGTAAAATATTTGGTTCTGTAATTTGTAGGATCCGTATTGTTTTATTTGCAAGAATTGTAGTACATATTCTGCTGAATAATGGAAATGTATGGGTCAGATGCATTGATTCATGTCCTTTTACTTTTGGCATGAACTACAGACACAGCTAATAACCTGTCTGTTAACTCACTGATGATGCAAACCTTATTTTGCCATGAAACACTTGGGTGGTAGAGTTGTGCAGAAACTTCCAGAGAGTTGACCCTGCTCTCATATGATTTGGCAGAAAGATCCTGCCTAACTTGAAGCAAGATCAGGGTTTGGGGCATCCATTTGGCAGAATATGCAGGTATTGGTATAATTTTTATCAGCGGGTATCACATGGTTTTTGTGTTGACTTTCACACTGTATTTGTGTGGAATTTGGAATGAAAGGATTAGCAAAGTGTTCATATTCATTTAGTTCAACAGAATACCTTGATTTACATGTATATGCAGGGTATTTGCAAATTTAGGATGCCAATTGATACAGCAATAAGCAAACTGTTTAGAATATCCACACCTAAGTGCTGTAACAAAATTGTGTGAACCTTTTCATATGAATTATGTGATTCTCTGCTGCCTTCCTGCTCTTGATATTGTCAGCATTGTCCTTCAGTGTAAGTATTTGAATATAGATCATACGTACCTATCAGTTTACTATATAAAGCATACTTACTCACTTACTACATAAAACATACTTGCCGATTTTCTACATAAAAGACACTTGCCAACTTCTTGCATAAATCATACAAATTTCTCCATAGATATACCAGCAACCTCAAGCTTAAATCATACCTGCTTGCTTTCTCCATAAATCATACTTTAAAATGTTCTCCATATATCATCCCAGCCACTTTTCTTCATAAATCATGTATGTCCACTTCCACATAAATTGTACCAGCCAACATCCTACATAAAACATACCTGTCTACTTCCTATATAAATCATACCAACTTTCTGTGGAAATCATACCTGTCCACTTCTACTTAATTCATATCTGCCTGTGTTCTACATAAATCTTACCAGGTAACTTTCTGCAAAAATCATACCAGTCCTGCTCTCTTTCAACACAAAACAACTAGCTTTCTACGTAAGTCATACTTACCAACTTTCTACATAAAAATAAAGCAAACTTGCCAGCTGCTTATTGTTTGTATGTTTTTGTTCTTGTCTGCTTTTTTAGTTGAATATCTTTTATAGCTTCAAAAGATTTGGTGTGGGATAAAAGTTGAATTTAAAATAAGACTTGCCCTTGCCATGCTGAACCCAGATATGCCCTGCCTTTGTAAACAGTGTAGATCCAGATCAGTTGGTTTCTGAAGAACCAACTGATCTGGATCTGTATTATTTTTCATTCGGTATGTGACTTTATATCAACAATCTGGATCAAGTAATCTGATTGGCTGATCAGAATTGGGGGTGGCAATTTAATTTATTCAGCATGGCTAGGGTTAAATAGCTTATTTGAAATGTTGGTTTTGTAGATGCTAGTGATGAATCAGATACAGAGATGCCCGATGAATGGCGAGACAAGAAGAACCAGTCAAAACGGAAACAAGAAAGTTACAAGAATTTTGCCCAAAAGAGAGGTAAACTGAGAATTTTTATATCCATGGCACAACACACAGAAAGATGAGATATATAGTTTTTTCAGTTGATTTGTTTTTTTTAAAAAAGTAAATGTGTACAAGAGGTGCATAGCTCCAGATAAGAAGGGGTATCCACAAAATATTTTTTCTTATTTCTTCACAAAATCATATATGTGGGTACTTATTAGAAGCATTTTTGTGAGGCCCTTTCAATGAGTACCACAACATACATTTTCATGAAGAAATAAGAAAACCATTGGTACCTTTTGGTTGAAAAAAAATAGTGCCTTATCTGGAGCTGTGAGGTCTGGTTGCTGTCAAACCGAAGTATTCATAACCATTTTGCATTTAATATCAGTGGTTGGGAAAGGTGATTTCATTTTCAAGCTCATCAACTTGATTTCAGTTAGTTAGAACAAAAATTATTACAAGTTGTTTTTAAAAAATCATTAAAGTTAATGTCTTGACTTGGAATATAACAAGTTCACGTCCAAACAGTGTAGTCAGATGAATATTTTCTATAATGTTTGGAGCGTTGACTCTGTGTGTGTGTGTCTTTTCAGTTCTGTTCGCATTTGATTTCAAATAGCTGCTTTGAAACTACAGAACAAAATAGAAGACAACAAAGAGCAGACTCTGTTTGATTGAGTCTGTCATGAGAGATAGCAAGAAGTCCAAAATCTGTCAAATGCATAACAGTTGCTCTTTAAGCACTATTTTCATTTCAGATACAATGTTTGAGCTCATAGATTTTATCAATCTTATATGTTTATCTTGATCTGTTTAGGCATTGCAAGAGCTTTCATTCTCTCAGTTGTGAGAGGCTTAGGTGAGATTTGATTGGTTGCTACTTTTAGCATCAAGTCATGTGATTGTTGTTTTTCATTGCCAGAATTTCATTGACTAGCTGTTGTTCAGTAGTTAACTTTGGCATTAATAGGGAGCCAGAACATTTTATTGAAAAGATTTCCTTTTATACTATTACAGTTTCTTCACTTGTGTGTTTTTTATGTTCTTAAATTTCAGGCTGAGCATAATATCTTTCAAAACATATACTTAAATTCTGAGATCTTCTGTTACAAAAGTTACCATCACGAAAACATATCTGTATAATTTTGACCCCTTAAACTCCATTTTTATATAGTAAAACTGGGGTTTAAAGGGGTTTACTTATTTTTGCTCAAAAACTTGGATTGTGGGTACTCGTTAGAACTGCCTCAGCGAGGCAGTTCTGACGAGTGCCCACAATCTATGTTTTGAGTAAAATATCAGAGGTTTTTATCTGAAAATTTTCATTTTTTGGAGGGGAGATTTTCAATATATTTGAATAAGAATGTTTTCGTAATGCTCTATTTAACCCAAGTATTTGGACTGACAGAACTGAGCAAACATTTTAGACCCAGATCAGGTGCTGCATAATGCCCCATCTGATCAGAATCTACACTGTTTGTCACTCATCTAGCAGTTTTTAGACACATCAACAGGTAATAAAATGTACTTGTTGAAATTTTAGAGGTACGGTAAGGAGGTCAGATGTCTCAGCATTTAGGGTTATTTAGGGTTATTACAGTATAACAAATACTGTGAATTGATTTCCTTTTGTCTAGAAACTTCTGGGCCCGGTTGTTCAAAGCGTTGTTAGCTTAATGAGCTTGTTAAGGGTCATTTCGTTAACTGTTTTAGCGGTTTCAATACACAATATTCTGATATTTTTTGCTGAAAAAATGTGAGTAACTGCAAAAGCTACTCACATTTTTTCAGCAAAAAATTTCAGCATATTTGCGTACCACTCGATGTAAATTTTAACGAATCGTTAACTAACGATGTCATTAGCTTTGAACAACTGGGCCCTGTTGTTTGCAGATGGTCTGGTTGATGGCACTGATTTACTTTTATGATATTGAGAATGTGACAGTAAATTCTATGTTCATATTCATGCAAAAAAAAAAAAAAAAAAAAAATGGCTGTGCTTACCCTTTGCCCAGGGAAGTTTCTCACACTTGAAAGAAAATTTGTTTACAGTATTATGAAATGTGTCAGTTTTTATTGAGCAGATTGTTGTTTGTATGGATTTTGTAAAGGATATATTTTGATACAATATGAACATCTGAAGCTTTTAACATTAATAATGATAACAGTAATGATAATGGTAAAACTAATGAGAATTATACATTGATAAACAAAATCTTAACATCTGAGTATCCCTTATTCACACTTTTATGTAACAAAATTCCAAAGTCCTACTAATACATCTGGGCCCAGTTGTTCAAAGCATTGTTAGCTTAACAAGCTTTGTTAGTGGTCAAAATCTTAACAGTTCTAGTAAGTACAATATCTTATTCACAGGTATTTTTGCTGAAAAAATATGAGTAGCTTTTGCAAATGCAAAAGCTACTCACATTTTTTCAGCAAAAATATTAGCCCATATGCCATATTCAATGATCAAAGTTTTAACAATACATTAACTAATGGCATTGTTAGTTTTGAACAACTGGGCCCTGGATTCGAACCTTTGGAATTATTATTTTCCCTCATTTCTTTTGATCAGTAAATAAACCTTGGTATATTAATACTCATAATGGATTCCTCAACTCTGACATAGCTCTAGGTAAGATTTTTTTTTTTTTTTTCAAAACCAAAAGTATTCTTTTTATTTCTTCTTGAAAATGTGTTGTGGGTATTGTTAACCCTAGTCCTGCTGAACCCAGATATGTCCTGTCTTTGCAAACAGTACAGATTCAGATCAGTTGGCTTCTGAAGATCTGGTTTAGATGTATGTTATTTTTCAGCTACCTTTTCTGTTTGTCTGTGATCAAATATAATATGCCTTAACTTGAATATAAATGTATTGAACAGAGTTAACTATAGCATTTCTCTGGGCTAATTCAGCAGATGACAGCTATGTGATTTTTTACTTATTTTTTTCTGGAAAACAGGATTTGACATTTAAGGCAAATTATCTCAAATGGAGACAATTTGCATGAAATGTCAAATTTTGTTTTGTAGGAAAAGTAAGAAATACTTCAATATGTTGTCTGCAGAAAAATTTATCCAGCTAAGCGATAAGCATGAAAATAACCCCCCATAGAAATAACTATATATAAAGAGCAGGGCTGTCATGGCTGCAGTGCAGGGCTTTTAAAAGTGCTGTGCTGTATGAAAAGTTGTTGTCCCAGCTGTTCCCCATAGGTGTGGGTACAGTAGTTACAAATGAATAACATAAAGCATAACCCAGCCAGCATTCTTTATAAATCTATAGCAAGTCATTATCGGTCCGTCAGCTACCCTGACGGGCCGATAACGGCCTGCTATAGATTTACAAAGAATGCTTACTGGGAAATGAGTAATACAATGTTTCATTCCTCCTATAGAGATAGACTACCATTCCGGAGATATTGATGCCACTGTATCAATCCATAGCTGGAGCTACGGTCCTCGGGACGGGGAACTAGGGTTACATAAAGCTGAAAGCAGGCTTAGTCTCCCTAATTTGTCTTTTGGTGCAGGTATTTCAGAGTGATCCTCCTTACATTCACAAATTGAATTTTTGAATTTTCGAAAAGTTATTCATATTACTAGTATTCTGAAAGTTAACCCTTGCATACTTTTTATGTTATTTTGTTTATTTTGTCACATTTTCCTTGTTTTGCAATATAAATGGTCTTCATTTTCTTTCCATTTTCCCACATTTACCCCATTTTACCATCACTTTCATGTTCTGTCTTTGTCAACACTTTTCCCCCTTTTTTTCTCCTTTGTATTTTATTAATCTTTTCATTTGTATAATTATGTTCAGTTTTGGTTTGAATTTCATATTGATGTCATGGTGTTAAAATTCATTTCTATGTTACTGATGTTTTACATGTTCATGTTTTAATGCCTTAATAGTTTATTTGTTAATACACATTTTGTTTCCATTGAATTATTTCCCTGCACCTTTGACCTCGTGTCCCCACCATGAAATAAATAAATAAATAAGTAAAAGGAAAAGAGTGCTAATAGTTTGGAATTCTCCAACAGACATTAATACACAAACATGATTTATACCCATTTTCTGTTCTAAATTGTTTTAAAACTTGTATACCATATTTATTCTAATAAATGCCCCTTCCTATGTTTGTCGGAGAAAAGCATAATTAAAGATGTGCAAAACTGAGTTTACTCAAAAAAAAAAAAAAAAAATCTTATTTTTGTTCCAAATTTGGACTCATACTGTCATTTTAGCAGCAATGAATTGCAAAACCCCTTTGGCCTATATTAGCATCACTAAAACATGCCTATATAATGTAGACCCCCTTAAACCCACTTTTATATAGTAAAACTGGGGTTTACAGGGGTATACATTATTTTTCTTCTTTCTGCTCAAAAACATAGATTGTGGGTACTCTTTAGAACCGCCTTGGCGAGGCGGTTCTAACAAGTACCCACAGTCTATGTTTTGAGCAGAAATATGAAAAATATCAGAATTTTTATCTGAAAATTTTCCTTTTTTGGTGGTAAAATTTTCAGCATATTTGAATAGGCGTGTTTTCATAATGGAATAAATAGAGCATTAAATTTCGTCCTATGACGATAGTTGCTGCCTTTAGACAAGTTTTTTCCTAGGCACCATTTCTAATTTGGGTTAATAACAGTAAGAAAAAAGGGATTTCCTGAATTAAATTGTAAAAAGAAAAAAGAAGCATTTGGTTTAAGCAATAATTTATTCAGTAGTAACAATATACAGTAATACATATAAGACAATAGAAACAGGATCAGACCATAAGCAATAAATCTTATTTTAGTCATCTCCTGAAAATGAAGAATTTGTCATTGATGAGCCTGTTGTATGTTCTCTGTGAATTTAGAGTATTTAAGTCTTTGATATCAGTTAATAGTGCAATAATAAGTGGACCATAGCATATCTTAGAGCTAGAAAATCACAAAGTAGAAAGCTTTGCTACATTGTAGCTTTGTAAATAGGGTTAAGCTGCTATTGTTCAAACAAATGATGGCATGTATCTATAGTAACCCTTGTCCTGCTGAGCCTGATTATCCACCCACCCACCTGTTGCAAACAGGGCAGATCCAAATCAATTGGCTAACTTATCTGGATCTACACTGTTTGTGAAAGAATGTGCATAATACTGGTTAACCGCTTAGAGTACTAAGCCTGCCTAGTAAATGTGTGGTTAGGTAAACTGACCACACTCAACGTAACCCCCTTGGGTTGACTGGGCCGTAAAACATCACAAACAAACTGTTTGTCAGTCAGTATGCAAATGTGTATCAACACCCTGATCCAAATAAGCTAATTAGCTGACAGTTAGAAGTTGGTATGGCATCTTAATTTATGCAGCATGACAAGGGTTAATTATTGTATAAATGTTGTTGTATTATACAGCGTTTGACCTAATTACCGCACATACCCCTATAAGCGCACAGTCAAGCAATTCCGTAGTCTTCAGATTACAGCCAGTGTACATTTTGTCTACTTCTTTATAAAGACATATGTTTTGCGTACCCATTTGAATTGCATCGACTTGTCCAGGCAATTCAAATGAGTACCCACAACATATGCTTTTTTAAAGAAAATCAGGAAAAAAAAACACACAAAAACATTGCATAGTATCATTTGATAAGACCTTTGCTGATCTTTTTAACATGTCCCCTTAGTATAAGTGGATACATATTTTACCATAGTTGCCCCAGTAATTTTAAAAAACCTAAGAGCACAGTGCGGTAATTACATCAAATATGGTAGTTGTGTAGAATATAATGTATGTTCTGTTAAGCTTTTAAGGGGACTGGGTACACTTTGTTGATTTCCAACATTTTTACAAGGGAGACAACTTTTATGACGTCATGCATGCTAAGTCCCTTTTGAAAAGGAGTCCACTCTAAAAGGAAAGATCTTACAGTGGGGAGGGGGTGGGAGCATAGTATTTCCTTTTAGATTAGTCCTTTTCTTAACTGACTTACCTCCCCCTAAAAGTGTATCCATTCCTGCCGAATAATTTGCTTTCAGAGAGAAGTATTACTCAACAGGATGTTGAATCAGAAAAAGAAGTCTGGGAAGGTGTTAGTCATGAAAACTTTGTTAAAATGGCTGATGATAGTACAACTGTTAGTGTACCAGGACCACCATATGTAACTCCCCGCAGTGGCCTCTCTTCTATTACCAGTGCAAATCTACCACCTACTTTTAGATCATGTCCAGAGAGGTCAAAATCAGACATGCGAATATCACCCAAAACCCCACTTTCAAGCTTGCAAAGGTCACATAGTACCCCACTTTCTGTAGAAGACATACAGGAAGGATCTGTCAGATCTCGGAGTCGTCCCACACCTGACTCAACTAAACCTCTCAGACCACTTCAAGATCAGTTGAACCAGATTGAAGATGAGACAGTAATGATCAGAGAGCAGACTGAACTTTCAGTTCTTACTGAAGTTGATACTAAATCTGAAGAAACTGCCAAATTACCGTCACAGGTAGAAATTGAAGAGGAAGAAGCTGAAGGAAAGGCACTTGAGAAGATTAAAGAGGAGAAAGAAGAAATTAAGGCAGTAGCTGACCTTGTAGATGAAGTTGTGGATGAAATAATAGCTGGTCTTGACAATAAAGTTGCAGGTGAAAAAATAGTTGTAGAAGAACCAGTGGTGCCAAAAGAAGATGAAGAAAAAGATGTGGAAGCTGTAGAAGAGAGAGAGGCAACTCCAAGGGAGGAATCACCAGGAGAACCACCAAAGGAAGTTGAGGGAGAAGGCAGAGGTACTCCAAATGAATGCAGTGTTACCACATTCCAACAAATAATCTCACCTGCACATGGTGGAATGGAACTTCACTCTTTTTGATCATTTAGCTTTCTGGTCAATTTTAGCTTTTGACGAATGAGTAATATCTTTATTGTTTTTCACAGAAAGTAGGGCTAAACATGCAGAATTTACTAAAAAGAAGTATTTTGATGAAGGTCATAAGATGTTCTCCTGTCCTCCATAAAAACATGCACTGTGGATATGCATTAGAAGTGCCTTACTGAGACTGTTTTTATGGAGAAATCAGAAAAAAAAATGTCCTAGAATTTTCACAAAATGTTTCTTCATAACAGCTTTCTGTAGACATTCTATTAAAATGATCTGTAGATTAAAACAGATGATTCAGTAGTACACAAATCGCAATCCCTGTTTCTGTGACATAAGAAAAATATATTAAGATGTCGTCTGCTAAATTTTATATTCAGAAAGCTTAAGATTTATTTTACTATACCTGTTTGTATCCACAAGTGTGTTGTTTTTCCGTCACATCCACATCACAGTATAACCTTAATGAATAAGCCACATCATAGCTCCAGATAATGGGGGTAGGGGTATATCAGAAAAATATGTTTCTTATTTCAACATGTTTTGGTAAAAAAAAAATAAATGCCTTATCTGGAGCTTGTATGGAATGTTATAACCTTATAACATCTACTGTGTGTACAGATTGTGACAATTCAGATCAGCTACCATCTTAACAAAGTCTAGTCGGGGTCTTCACAACCTGCAAATAGATACACCATTTACAGTAAAAATTCAGTAACCTCAAAAAGGAGTTTGGATCAGCCATTTAAACAAGCCAATGCCTTATTAAAAGTGGTTGATTCAAACTCCTTTTTGAGTCCCTTGGAAATTCTTCTGATAGCTCAAGAAAACAAATATTTATAGGGTTATTTTAGAGAAATTTTCTTATTTTATCGTGAAAAATGTATATTGTGTGTACTCATTGGAAATGCCTCATCAGAGTGATTCTAATGAGTTAACCCAAGTCCTGCTGAATCCAGATATACCCTGACTTTGCAAACAGAAGAAGCCAACTGATCTGGATCTGCACTGTCTGTTATTAAGTATGTGAATTTGTATCAACAACCTGGATCAAATGATCTGATTGGCTGAAAATTAGAAGTGGATGTGGCATCTTAAATTATTCAGCATGACAAGGGGTAAGAAGATCCAAATGACATCCCTAAATTATCCCTATTTGCCTCCTGACCTGGCACTATGAGTAACCTTCAGTGGCTCGAAATACCAATAACTAGAACAAATTTCCACGGTCCCAAAGATGTTCAAGCCATTGCAGTTCGACTGTACTATTCAAGTGTCAGGCAAACAATGAAGGCCCTGATTGTACTAAGATTGGCAGGCTGATCTGGGTCTCCACTTAAGGTGATTTGATACATATCCAACAGAAATCACTCTGATCTCTGACCTGGAAGCATTTTTGCCTCCCTTCTCAAAGGGAATTAACTTTGCTTTCAGAGTAACCCAGTTTTTAGAAGTGATTTGTTATAAAAGAAAATTTTTAAACTATTTTTTTAGCTCGCCTGTACGAAGTACAAGGAGAGCTATTGTAGTCACCCCGGTCGTCCACGTTTGCGTTTGCGTTTGCGTTTGCGTTCCCGTTCCCGTCACACTGCGTTAAAGTTTTTCAAATGCTTATATCTCAACAGTCACTCCTCACAGAGGCATCAAATTTGGAACTTAGGTACCTTGGAGGGTCTTCTGAGATTCCAAGAGAATAAACCCCTGGGTTCATGCCCCTGGGTGGGGCTAGGGGTCAGAATCTAGGACACCTTTGTAATACTGTGTTAAAGTTTTTCAAATTCTTATATCTTGACTTTCACTCCTCATAGAGCATTCATATTTAGAATTTGGGTACCTGGACGAGTCTTCTGAGATTCCAAAAGAACATACCCCTGGGTTCATACCTCAGGGTGGGCCTTGGGGTGGGGCTAGGGGTCAAAATCTAGGACACATTTGTAAAATCTTATATGCCTACAGGTTATAGACACAACTGGTTATACATCAGCTAACCATGTGACATCGGTTTAAGTGTAAGAGAGTGAAGGTCATAGTGACCTACATTTTACGGTCAAGGTCACCTAGATTTCACGGTCCAGTGATTTTGCCTTATATCTTGAATACTATTTGTTGGATAAATGTCACACCTGGGATATTACTTCCATGTGACCCAATGAATGACCACTTACTATATCTAGGTCATTGTGACCTATATTTCATGGTTCAGTGATTTTGCCTTATATCTTGAATACTATTTGTTGGTTAAATGTCACACCTGGGATATTAGTTCCATGTGACCCAATGAATGACCACTTACTATATCTAGGTCATTGTGACCTATATTTCATGGTTCAGTGATTTTGCCTTATATCTTGAATACTATTTGTTGGATAAATGTCACACCTGGGATAATAGTTCCATGTGACCAAATGAATGACCACTTACTATATCTAGGTCATTGTGACCTATATTTCATGGTTCAGTGATTTTGCCTTATATCTTGAATACTATTTGTTGGATAAATGTCACACCTGGGATATTAGTTCCATGTGACCCAATGAATGACCACTTACTATATCTAGGTCATTGTGACCTATATTTCATGCTTCAGTGATTTTGCCTTATATCTTGAATACTATTTGTTGGATAAATGTCACACCTGGGATATTAGTTCCTTGTGACCCGATTATTGACGTCAAAATATATCTCTGTTGGTGTGACCTATATTTCATGGTTCAGTGATTTTGCCTTATATCTTGAATACTATTTGTTGGATAAATGTCACACCTGGGATATTAGTTCCATGTGACCCAATGAATGACCACTTACTATATCTAGGTCATTATGACCTATATTTCATGCTTCAGTGATTTTGCCTTTTATTTTTATTACTATTTCATGGAGAATTGTCATACCTGGATTATTATATCTATGTGACAAAATGATTTACATACAAATACATCTAGGTCAGTGTGACCTATATTATATGGTTGAATGATTTCGCCATATAACTTGAAAATTATTTCATAGATTATTTCATTTTGATTTTCTTAATGATAAAAATGTTACAATATAAAATGTACCCAGCAGGCGAGCTACGCTGTCCTACGACAGCTCTTGTTTATTATTATTGGAATGCTCTCCCTTTGAAAAGGGAGCAGATTGGAGTAATCTTCCTTGGAGGTGTAATTCATTCATCTGATTTAAAAGTGATATGTCCATTGTTTACGATTTACAATGTATGTCCTAAACTTTCATGCACTAAATGGCATATGTGGACAGTGCAGACCCGGATCAGTAGCAGACTGCTCCCGAATGTCTACACTGTTTGCTATTCTATCGTGTATTTTGGGAAACGACTGCTTAAAAGGCAAACTTTAGGAACAAAAGTACGTAATAAAGTGTTCAAAATTTAAGGATATTTACCATACAGTTTCAGCATATTTATTCACCATCATGTTTTAGCATGTCACAGTTAAAGTTACATGTATTTATTTAGGCATTTCAATTCAAGCATATCTAAATAGAAATCAATTTTAGTGTACAATGTGTCTGACCAACATAGATTTAAATCGCCCTGTGCATCAGTGCAGTTAGATTATGATCTATGCTGCTCATAGAGTCTCAAGTCGTAAGATGAAATGTTTGGAGGGATTGTGTATATGTAGGCCTTGTACAAGGGGTAGTAAAAATCTGGGCCCAGTTGTTCAAAACTAATGATGTCATTAGTTAATGTATTGATAAAACTTTGAACATTAAGTATGGCATATATGTTAATATTTTTGCTGAAAAAATGTGAGTAGCTTTTGCATTTGCAAAAGCTACTCAAATTTTGTCAGCAAAAATAGCTGTGAATTAGATACTGTATTTACTGAAACAGTTAATATTTTGGTCACTAACAAGCTTGTTAAGCTAACTACACTTTGAACAACTGGGCCCAAGCCTACATTATACAGAATCCAATTTCTGCTTAAGACCACTGAATATATTTTCTATACTAACAAAAGGTATTTAGACTTGTTTATGAGAAAAACAATTATTACTTTGTCTGAATTCTCCTGTTGGAAATTTGTTTTATTGTAATATTAATCAGAAAATTTTTAGACAGAAAATGTCTAAAGTTTGAAAAAAAAAAGAAAACCAGATTATTATAAAATATTTGGTAGTACCATTAAGTCCGAACTAACAATTTAGCTGAGCATTAAGCTTCCTGGAAACTTAGAAATGTTTCACACTTTTATTGAGAGCCCAGAATTTCTTATTTGCTTTGATGGTAAAATTATCAAATATGCATCTCTGTATACTGTGATACATTTTCTCAAAAGATATTATACAAAGTCCATGCAGGAAGCTTCTGGAAGTGTCATGTAATGGACATACAAAAACAAATAGCAGGTAATCATGAAGTCATGCAAGAAGTCATGGCTGTTACATTGTTTTTCTCAATAGTAAGACCAAATGGCAGTCACTCTTACAATATTATGGCCACAGAACTATTGATGAAGCTGTAGATTGGATGCTTTTTTTTTTAAACCATTATGAAAACTTGCCTATTCAAATATATAGAAAATTCCACCTACAAAAACTGACAATTTTCAGATAAAAAGACTGATATTTTTCATATTTCTGCTCAAAACATAGATTGTGGGTACTCATTAAAACTGCCTGGCCAAGGCAGTTCTAATAAGTACCCACAATCTATGTTTCTTGAGCAGAAATAAGAAAAATAGTGTATACCCCTGTGAACCCCAGTTTTACTATATATAAAAGTGGTGGTATAAGGGGGGTCAAAACTATATAGGCATGTTTTCCTGATGTCTGCATGATCAGTGCTGATGATATATACATGTAATGTAAGATTGATTGTCGCTTGGAAATGCTAATGTGTCTCTTAAAATTAATATACCTTAAAAATTCCATTAAATGGACTAATGAATAAATAAAAAGGCTGATAATTAGAGATGTCATATAAATAAATAAAAGGATCAGACGTGCAGATAAAGTGGCAAAAAGAGGTGATAATTTAGGATTTTTGTTTCTTATTCTTGCACAAAAAAAAACAACATATTTTGTATCTTGAAGTAATTCCTGGATCACCTCACAGAGACGATTTCAGTGAGGACCTACAAGATAAATTTTGGGGCAAAAATCATGTCAAAAAGTATCTTTGACTACTATATTTACCCCAAGTAGTCAGACAATAGGCTTAGCAGACAGTGTAGACCCAGAACAGAGTATCTGATCTTGGTCTACTCTGTTTACCATTCATCCAGCTGTTTTGCAACACAACAACAAGTAGTAATAAAGACTTGTTCAAAGTTTAAGACAGGAATGGTAACGAGCTAATATAATGTTTCAGAGGACTTATTAAGGAGCAGTTGGTGAGAATTCTGGGATAATTATTAATTTCTCCATAAAAACATATAGTGTGGGTACTCATTAGAAGTGCCTCACTGAGGCACTTCTAATGAGTACCCACAAAATATGTTTTTATGGAGAACTGGAGAAATTATCTCAGAATTATCATCAAATACTCCTCCTTAACAAATCCTGTGTTGACCAAAAAGTTAGGGTGAAAAAAAAAAAGAGTACTGTCTT
Organism: Anodontia alba; assembly: GCA_964016985.1. Classification (NCBI taxonomy): domain Eukaryota; kingdom Metazoa; phylum Mollusca; class Bivalvia; order Lucinida; family Lucinidae; genus Anodontia; species Anodontia alba. Next base: position 715,527 of record OZ024837.1, on the reverse strand, counting down.
TATCTGGAACTATTAGTCAGGTGATTAATTATTAGAGACAGCAAACCTTGGGAACATTTACTAAACATGCACATGCTATTTAAGCATACTAATGGAAAACTAGTGTCATTATTGCATCCAAATTTGGGAAGGTCAGTTTGTTTAATGGAATTTTTATTTTAAGTGTGATTTGAGTTTGAATACAGTTTGGTTCTAATTTGGTGATGGATTTCTAGTGTGTGGTTGGTTTAATTTCAAGGAGTTATTTTATGATATTTTAATTTTTCTGATGAGGAGTGTTTAACTATTGAAATGCTTACTTGTTGTGCTACAATGGTAACTTCCCATTTTGTCTATTCTCGTTTCATCTACTATTTTTTTTCCATTTTTTCTTCTACACCATTTTTGAAGGTAATCCCCATTTCATCTACTTTTTATTTTCTGACCAAAACTGATCAGATATACCTTACATATGATTAATATTGATACATTCTCAAGTCTGATCTACACTGGTTAATTTGCCTGATTGCCATGCTTTTCATACAAAATAGATGAGGATGGATAATAAGGAAAATAGGCACACCAAAAGGGTAGAGCCAGACTATTTCCCATGTCTGATCTGGGTCTACACTGGTTGCTTTGCCTGATTGCAGTGTTTCCATAAAAAAAATATGTGATACAGGTTTATACGCCATTGTGATCCTCATCTGGCTGTATAGATGTGAAAATATCCCAAATAGACAAAATGGGAATGTGTGTAGACGAAATGAGACAAATGGTCAAAATAGTAGCTGAAACTGGAATAGATGAAAATAGATGAAATGGGAATAAGGGGAGGTTTTATTTGCTACTTTACTTGCTACTGATTTACTTGTAGTGCTAGCAAAGTTAGCTATAACTTAATTATAACAGTGTCTAAAAAAAAAAAATTCTTGGTCCGGATTATGGGAAATTGATACAAATGTTAGATTTTCTGCCATTTTGGACAAGGGAGAACACTTTTATGAATTCCTGTTTGCTTTCCTGTGCATTATGCCCCTTCTAAAAAGAGTCTGATTTAAAAGGAAAGAATTTGCTCCCACGGTGAGCAAATTCTTTCCTTTTAACCCATTGTAGTCGGGAGACCCGTAAAAGGGTACTTGGCAAACAGTGCAGACCCAGATCAGATGCCACAGAATGTGGCGTCTAATCAGGGTCTCCACCATTTGCAAATAGTTTAGCCATTTTTCTCTAGGAATATGTAAATCTCATAGCCAGACGTTCCTAAATTGAAATTGGAGTCTTCCAATATATAGTGTAGGAGAGTCTATTCAGTCTACAATGGGTTAAAGCAGATTCTTTTACAGAAGGGAGGCAAAACACTGTTGACAGACCTGCCTCCATTGAAAGTGTATCATTTCTCATAGTTTTGTAACAAAAATAAATCTTGAAAATTGCTTATAAATGATTGATAAATTTTAGCTTTGTTCCTTAAAAATAATTGAAAATACATGTAACGATGATAATAATAGCCTAACATTTCTTAACATTGCTATAACATATCTATTAAATTGACATGGCTTTGGCACCGTTAACCTTGACCTTTCTGTAGGCATAATATTCAGCAGATGACAAACTGATGAGAATTTTTCTTATTTTTTTCAAGAAAATAGGCTTTGACATTTCATGCAAATTGTAATTTGCATGAAATTTCAAAATCCTTTTTTCTGGGAAAAATAAGACAATATTTCAAAATGTCGTCTGCTGAAAATTTTACCCATCATGCTAAGCACTAAGATTAAAATTAGTGTGGTAACAGGTAATGGTGATCTGTTTGCAGAATATTTTCCGAGGAAACCATCCAAAACATGGTTTGTTTAATACTTTGCATGCTGGGTAAAAATTTCAGCAGACGACATTTTGAAATATTTTTCTTATTTTTTCTAGAAAATAAAATTTAACATTTCATGCAAATTGTCTCCTCAGGAGACAATTTGCATGACGTGTCAGATCTTATTTTCTAGGAAAAATAAGAAAAATTTCATCAGTTGGTCGTCTGCTGCATTTGCCCATAGCATGTTAAGTATTAAATTCAGGACATTGTCTAAAACTAAGTTTTGTGATTTCAGAATCCCCGAGGTCTCAGGTAACAGAACAAGAAATTATTGACACGATCACGAATCATGCGTCACGTATTGCCGAGAGTGTGTTGAGCCAGAGTGACACCGGAATGGTGCTTGAGGATGACATCAGGGTAAAATTTTGGAAAATACCTGTTCCATTTTGTCTTTTGATTATGATTTAACACTTTAATGCTTTCTTTCTATATTTATAATGTAATATAATTAATGCTCAATTTTTAGGCTGCCGTAGACAAAATTATCAGATGACATACAATATTTTTCCTGATTTTCTCCCAAAATATGATATTTACTCAAGCAGTTGTCAGTTATAGACCTCAATATATGGTAAATGTTCTAAAATTTTGTTCACCAAAGTGGCTGACAAAATGGCATATGCAAACAGTGCAGACCCAGATCAGACTGCTCCTGAAGGAGCTGTCTGATCAGGGTCTACACTTTCCACTAGGTATTTTAAGAAACAACAGCATTAAAAGCAAAAATTTGGCCAAAAAAGTATGGAATAAAGTGTTTGAAATTTTAGGTCATTTACCGTAATGGGAATATTCAGTTTAATCATTCATAATATGAGAAATATATCTTTGAACATATGCTCTGAGTAGAGTCACTGAACAGCCTATGCATCCATGCAAGTCTGGTTAGAGTCTTTGCCAACCTACCTAAAGATTATTCAGAGTGCCTGGAAAAGTGTGCTCCAGCTTTGCAGATGCATAGGGTGTTGTGAGTTTTTGCTGATTGCATGTGTCCAATGGTCCATTTTCTCACATTGTGAATTTAATAGTTTTCTTGTTTTGCCACAAAGAGGAAATTTTGTGATTCAGTAGAATCATCTCACCAAGACAATTATAATATTGGAGCATTCTTTTTCATGGTAAAATAAAGATAATTGTTTAAGGTGAATGAATACACCTGAAAATTTTGCTACCATGCATTAAAGGGAGATAACTTCTTTATTAAATATTTGCTTCCGTGGTATAAGAATGGGGGCTACTTTTAAAGGAAATAATTCATTTTGCTCCCAGGGGGGGTGGGGGGGGTGGTGGACGGGGGAGCAAATTCTTTTCTTTAAGAGTAACTCCATTGAGATAGAATGTAAATATTTCCATTGAAGTTGTTTCCCTTGATGGTGTATTGATTCCTCTTGATTGAATGTTCTTTTAATCTGAAGCCCTGATATTACCTAGGTTATAACTGTAGTTTATGATTTTCTCTGAAGTGCACAAAATTATAATTTTTGATAATGTAGGAGTATATCAGCACAAATGTTATTTTATGTAGTTTTACAGATTTTAATAAAGAAAACATGCCTATTCAAATATATTCAAAATTTCACCACTAAAAACTGAAAGTTTTCAGATAAAAATTCTGATATTTTTCATAATTCTGCTCAAAACATTGATTGTGGGTACTCGTTAGAACCGCCTCGCTGAGGCGGTTCTAACGGGTACCCACAATCTATGTTTTTGAGCAGAAATAAGAGAAATAGTGTATACCCCTGTAAACCCCAGTTTTACTATATAAAAGTGGGGTATAAGGGGGTCAAAATTATATAGGTATGTTTTCGTGATGAATGAAATTTAGTACTGCTGAAATAGAACAGCATGTATCTTTATACAAGGAGAAAAAGCATTAGTCCAAGCTTACTTGTTAAGGCCAGAGTTTTTTTATCTAGGTTTATGGGAGATTTCTTTAAAAAGGTGCTGTTTGGAGGGATGAATAAAAATAAATAAAGTTATGAAAAAGCTTGGGTCCATCAAATAAAATAATCTAACAAAAACACATGTGAAAATGCAATATTTCAGCCCCAAATTGAAAGGGTAGGGACATAAAAAAATTATAAAATTTAAAATGCAGATTTTAGTTTTCTGGAAGAGCTAATATCATTTGGTAGGCTCTCCATTTAACCTTAAAAACCAACTGTGTCTTAAAAGCTAGTTTATATTTGACAGTTGAAAACAGTTATATATAAACCTGACTACCCGAATAGCATTCTAGTAGCATGCACAATTTCATTGATATTTTGTATGATGTTATTAAACTAACTGCTGAGTTGCTTTCATTTAAAATAATTATATTTTAATAATTCTCACACCAGTCCATTTCACTGTCATGATTCAAATAAGTCTGCAGTTTTAAATTTGTTGTTTGTTTGATGACAGTTTGTTTTACTTTATGGAACTACCATACATAGTTCTAGATAGGATGTTTTGTTGTTGTTGTTTTTTTTTTTCATCCAAAAATTGTTGATATTTTTCTTATTTCTCCATGAAAACATATGTTGTGGGTACTCATTAGAAGCACCTCACTGAGGCACTTCTTATGAGTACCCACAATGTATATTTTTATGGAGAAATAAAAAAAACAATTGGATACCCCTCTTATCTAGAGCTGTGACCATATTTATCCTAAGTATTGGAACGCCTTAACTCCTTATCATGTCTGGAGTAACATTTGAACAAATCCATTGTTCAGCCATTTGACATGCCTTAAACTGCTGGATGTATACAAACTGATCAGATGCTGGGTATTGCAGCATCTGATCCAGGTAAGCACTGTTTATTCAGGCCTATCTCTCCCAATATTTGGGGTAAATATGCTCCATTTCATTAGAAATAGCAGCACAACATATTGATGAAATAGTCTTACCTTTTAAGACATTTTTATTTTTTTTTTTATTTCATGCTACATTATTTGCAAATGCTAACACAAATATATATTTAGCTTTATTTTGTTGTACATGTATATTTAATCAGACTCAACATTACTCAATAAGTTTTCATACAAGCCACACTTCTTTTCTCCCGGTAAGTCTGTGATTTATGCTAAATCATAGCTACAAATAAGACACTTTTTCTATCAGCCAAAAAGTACCATTACGAAAACACACCTATTAAAATATATAGAAAGATTCATCTCCAAAAACTGAAAATTTTCAGATAAAAAACTCTGATTTTTTTTCAAATTTCTGCACAAAACATAGATTGTGGGTAGTCGTTAGAACTGCCTTGGCAAGGCGGTTCTAATGAGTACCCACAATCTATGTTTTTGAGCAGAAATAAGAAAAATAATGTATACCCCTGTAAACCCCAGTTTTAATATATAAAACTGGGGTTTAAGGGGGTCAAAATTATATAGGTATGTTTTCATGATGGTAATTTTTGTTCTTTCTCCACAAAAACATGTAAAAATGTGTGGATACCACAAGCCCTCTGTCTAGAGCTATGGTAAATACGGTATGGCTTGTATGAAATATGTTTTTTTCTTTTTTAATTGCTGCACTTTTGTAGTTGTACATTTAACCCATTTAACCTATTTACCGCATGCTTTTGTCGTGATTAGAAAGCTGCTGCACTCTGGATGGAAACCCACCCACCTAGGGATATTTCTAGAAGCCAGTCTGTACAGGATTTGCCAGATAAAGTAAGATCACAGTCTACCTTTATCTACCCTTATTTTTTCTTAAAGTCCATGCTTATTTCTCTTACTCTTACTGTCATATTCTTGTCTTTCAAACCTTACACGTCTTACCTTACACATGTGTCATTCATACCTTACACATTTGTCTTTCATATCTTACACATGTGTCATTCATACCCACCATGTATCATTCATGCCTTATATGTGTCATTCATAATTTAGTTGCTATGGGAACAGGTCTGTAGAAATCATTCCCTGTGATGTCATCCTTAAATAGGGAAGCCCAGTTTTCTCGGGATATTACGGGATATTACGAGGAGTATTTAATGATGATTCTGAAATGTTTTTTCTTAATTCTCCAAGAACACATATATTGTGGAAACTCATTTGAAGTATTTGTAGTACCACACAGAGGTGAATGAATAAATCACACATTTTTAGTGGAGAAATAAAATCAAACATTAAAAAAAAAAAAAAAAAAAAAAATATTTTTCCGAATGCTACTGTTAACTTACAAAAAGTACATGTTGAAATGGATCTTTACCCTTAAATGGTAGCAGATGACATTCTTAAATGAATTACTTGTAGACAATTCTCATGAAATACCCAGCCTTATTTTCTGGGAAAATAAAAAAAAGAAAATAGAATGACATCTGGTTAAGGCTTAGTATAAATGGTTAAACAAGTTATGTGTAATAGGAATAAATCATGATTGTAAAGATTATTTAAGTTGTGGTGTCTGACATATGCTTCCAAATCTCCCATGTCCTCACCACACAATCCGTTTTATATAATCACTGTTTTCATCAGTGGTACAGTCAGTCTGTCTTTTTCATATGAATGTTTTGTTGTTTTAATCTAGTTTTGGTTGTTTCATATTACTTATCATCATCTTAGCACCATTATTAATCATTACCTTCACCAGGCTCCACAGTGCAGTCAGTAGCAAGTCTGACTGCAGATCCAGGGATTGCAAGTTTGAATCCCAGCTTTGCCACCTAAGTTTAGTGGAGATTGGTCTACAGACATTCTTCCACTTTCACTGATTCCAGAAGGTGGTGAAAGTACTGGTTAACAGCTTAGAGGACTAAGACTGCCAAGGGAAAGTTTGAGTAAGTTGGCTGACTTGCTCAACATGTTCATGCATAACACTCCAACTCATATAATTTATAATTGTCATTGCATCATCTTTGATTATCATCATTTCCAGTTTTCTTTAAATCTTTATGTTCGCGGTGACAATCAACAGATGATATGTACAGATGGACCTTAGTGCATGTATTCTGTTTCCAGCTCTAGATTAAATCCTTATCCAGATATTTTTTTCTAAATCACATAGGTAAAACTGAAATTGGACTCCCCTAGTGCACAGTGTGGGAGAGTATATTCAGTCTAAAATGGGTTATGCAAAGGTATAAACTGTTGATTGTCACAGGTAACAGGTTAAATAATCATTCTAGATACAACTTTTAATCTTCACAGCTCCGAATTAAAAGTAAAGGATTAAAAGTGTTTATGCCGGTAATATATACTTATAGATGTATTGTATGGGGGCAGGGTCTTACTCCAGGAAAATATAGATGCTTTCATTAACCATGAGCACTCTCTGGGCAAATTCAGCAGATGACAAATCAAAGATGATTTCCTTATTTTTCCCAGAAACTAGTCTGTCGTAGAGGATGCTGACCCTTCAGCTGTGTGTGTGTGTGTGTGTGTGTGTGTGTGTGTGTGTGTGTGTGTGTTGCTTTCAAGAGAATTAAATGAACACTTCTAATATAATTTACCCAGAGGGAGCTCAAAGCTACAGAAGCTATAAGTAACAACCAACACATTCTAAAAGAATGCCATGTGCAAACACCAAAGACTTGGCAAGTCTGTGAGTGTACTAGATGACATGACATTGTGTAACCATCAAACACTTGAATCAGCCTGCAAATCTAGGCAATGTGATCAGTAGTCATTACGAAAACACGCCTGTTCAAATATATAGAAAATTTCACCTCCAAAATCTGAAAATTTTCAGATAAAAAACTCTGATATTTTTTTATGTTTCTGCTCAAAAACATAGATTGTGGGTACTCGTTAGAACCGCCTCGGCGAGGCGGTTCTAATGAGTACCCACAATCTATGTTTTTGAGCAGAAATTGGAGAGGCAGTTCTAACGAGTACCCACAATCTATGTTTTTGAGCAGAAATAAGATAAATAATGTATACACCTGTAAACCCCAGTTTTACTATTTAAAAGTGGGATTTAAGGGGGGCAAAATTATATAGGCGTGTTTTGTTGATGGCTCACCTGGAACACTAATGACTATGGGCACAAGGCTTCTAAAGAAAGAGCGACTGATTATTGCATTGGTGCATTTGGCTTATTTATGAAAATGCTTTCTAACTTCTAATATATAAAACCAAATTTGTGTTAAATAATAATAATGTGTGTCATATTTTGTGTATTCTAATAAGTGAGAGCAAGAGCTAAGATTGGTCTCATCAGCCATCTTAGAACACACAAACAATAACACTTCATGCATTTGATTAGGATTGGTCAGTGTCAGTAATGACAGATGAACGATATATAATCTAATATGGAAGAAAACCAACATATTGGTGCATTTGTTGGTCCATAGTTCTAGTAAAAAGGAATATCAAGGCAAATTTCATCTATATTTCATTACAAAAACTTACCTAATGCCCCTTGTGCCACATTGTATATTTTATATTTTTACAGAGAAAAAAATTATGTCCCCCTGCGATTCTGAACTGATAAGATTTTGGTGAAGTTGACCTAAAATATTCAGTGTCACAGCAGTAGAAAAACTGAAAATTCATGCTGTGGGGACATCAGTCTTCTCTGAAAACACTGTTACTAGTTATCAGTAGTTTTTGTTTGAAGGAAAATAAATTCCTAGTGCTATAATGGACAAGAAAATTTCTCTGATAATCATAATGTCAAGTAATGTGGAATGTGATAGAAATGGGCAATAAGGTAATGGTATTCTAAAACTTCAGAATGGAAGAAAACAGTTTTTGGTAGTTGATAACTTGTTGTACTAGCCAAATTTTGCATCCCTCAGTTTGAGACAGTATCACTACCATTTGTTTACCCAAAGTGTTTGGACAGATAGGTCTTAGAAAACAGTGTAGACCTAGATTAGTTTCTTTCCTTCATTATGTTGTCTGACAGTTTAAAAATGCTTAAAAGTCAGTTTTGGTTAGAAGGCCACTGTTCAAAATTGTTTAGGCTATTTATGCTTGTGTGTGGAAATTATGATGTTTGCAGTTTCATTGCATTTGAAAATTTGGGTTATTTGCCATACTGGTCAAAGGGAATTTTGATGTGAAATGCTTGGGTTTTGCAGGTAAATTTGAATGTGACCGGTGAATTGCAACATTATGATGAAACTAAGTAACATAGTGCTACTTGGCAACATCACATATAATAGTCACAGACAGTGAAAAAAGAAAACTTATCTTTTTGTAGTGAAATGTATGTTAATTAGCACAGAATGTAGAGACTTGAAATTTTTTTAAGTTGAAGTATGTTGAAAGATGCAGGGTTCAAATGTACATCAAAAAATAGTAAATAGTTTATTTTGTATGATAATTTTTTGTCCTAGAAAACCATAAATGTAAACGAAAAAAAAATGACGGACATGGTTCTAATGGAATGGCATAATATAAAATTATATATTCATGGAGTGGGAAAAAAAAATAATGTTTAGTTGTCTTTTCTGATAAGATGGATTATTATGGCATAAATTTTGATATAAGTAAGCTGTTTTGGGAAAAATTGTATCATTAACCCTTGTCCTGTTGAGCCAAAATATACCCTGCCTTTGCAAACAGTGTAGATCCAGATCAGTTGGCTTCTGAAGAAGCCAACTGATCTGAATTTGCACTGTTTGCCATTTAGTATTTGAATTTATATCAACAATCTGGATCAAGGAATCTGATTGGCTGAGAATTATAACTGGGTGTGGCATCTTAATTTATTCACATGACAAGGGTTAACTATCTATGTCACATTCACATCCTGTACAATCTGCAGAATTTGTCAAGGTTTTTTTCTGTCTGTAGATATATTCTGTGTCTCTGAAGATTTATAAGTGACCATTGAATGCCAAAGGTTGGGTGCATGTGCAGGCTGATCTGAACTTTTGTCATTATTGTACGCCAAAGACACTTTTTTGTATTATTGTATGCCAAAGACACTTTTTGCAGCCCAGTTATGTCATTGTCCTAAAATTTCATACACCAGTTTTTCTGAGAAAGTGGCAATGCAAACAATACAGACACATATCAGACTACTCCTGAAGGGGCAGGCTAATCAGGGTCTATGCTGTTTGCCATTCCACCATCACACAAAAACAAAATTTAGGCAAAAACAAATACAGAATAAATAGTCAAAATTTAGGACATTTATTGTAACTTCATAACTCCAGATAAAGCACAGTTTTTAACTTAAAAATGGTGATATGTTTTCTGATTTCTCCATGGAAACATATGTTGTGGCATTGCTAATAAGTAACCACAACATATGTTTCTGTGGAGAAATAAAGAGAATATCATGTGGACACTATGTAACTTGTTCTGTTTTTAGACTGTGATACATGAAGTTATGAAAGCCCAGAAAAGGAACAGTGCTGGACCCACGGTGGCAGAATACAGGGATCAGATAAGGGATAACCTTATGATGGCAAGTAAGTGATAGCTCATTTTACAAATTTCTTTTTTTTTTTTTATTTCTTTTATAGGTTTTGGTGGTGCAGTTGAATAATAACCACAACATGAGAAACTAAACCTTCACACATTTGCACACTGCAAGGTCTCAGATCAGCTGGTGCAGCCAAGGAGTGTGAGCAGTCATTGCTGTCCACCTGAAAAAACTTGTGTGTCAGTTTTATTTGTATGCAAGTCCCCTTAACCCTTATCCTGCTGTACACAACAATCCCTACCTTTGCAAACATTGTAGATCCAGATCAGATGGCTTCTGAAGAAGCCATCTGATCAGGATCTACACTATTTGTCATTCAGTTTGTGAATTTGAACTAAAATATTATATGATGTAATCTGATTGGCTAATAGTCAGAAATGGGTGCGGCTAATTAAATTATTCAGCAGGATAAGGGTTAAGGGCTGTCTCAGACATTTCAGATCATTTCTGTAACATTTTCAGTTGCCAAGGTGGCAGGTGTTAACCAGTCTGATATCCCACCTGATGCAGAAATAGATCCACAGTTAATTGAAGATTTAGCCAATCATGAGCTCACGCCAGAAGACATTGAAATAGTTCGGGATGAAGAAAGTGGGAGAAGCTTCATAAAGTCAAGAAATCGTCATATTGAAGAGGCCATGGGTGGAGTCGAGAAGGGACATCTTTATAAGCCAGCAGTCAAAAGTAAGCACCTGCTTTAAAATGTATTTGATCTTCATTATAATAATTATATTTTACAGACTTTCCAAAGCAAACACACAAACTGTACCATTCAGTGCAAAACAAATGTTGTATTTGAATTGAGTCTGAGTGGGTTTTACAGCCCAGTCAACATATTGTGGTCAGTTAACCAACTCAAACTTTTCCTGTAGGGCTTTTTCCTCTAAGCAGTTATTCAGTACTTTTGTACATACTTTCACCAGTAGCTAACAAATACCCTTCTTGAATCAGCTAGAGGGGAAAATGATGGTGGAAGGGATTTCATGAGCAGTCTTTATGAAATTTTTGTGGCCAAGCTGGGATTGAAACTGTGACCCCTGGATCTGCAGGCAGAAGGGCTAATGATTCCTCTTATTTACATTACAAAAACACGCCTATTCAAATACACTGAAAATTTTACCACCAAAAAATGGCAATTTTTCAGATAAAAAATTCTGATATTTTTCATATTTCTGCTCAAAACATTGATTGTGGGTACTCATTAGAACTGCCTCATTGAGGCAGTTCTAACGAGTACCCACAATCTATGTTTTTGAGCAAAAATAACAAAATAATGTATACCCCTGTAAACCCCAGTTTTACTATATAAAAGGGGTTTAAGGGGGTCAAAATTATATAGGCATGTTTTCGTGATCGAAGCGCCTTTCGAAAACTTCAGTGTGCACTTCTAAAGAATAAACAGAAATAAGAAAGGAAAATCAGAATAAAGATTGGTAAGGAATAATTTATGAATACTTATGGCAATTATCTTGTTAGATATTTATGAAAGTACCAGTTTCAATGCACACTTGACTTTTATATATGGCTTTTTAACAGTTCCTTAGTAGCTGAAATACCCGTAAAATATGTTGTTTGTCATTTAAATATATTTTGTGTTTTTCAAGATGGTGACAGAAGAATTTCAATCCCCTCTGAGCGTGCTCAACAGGCAGATGTGGGAGAGTTAGATATTATTCATTATGAGACAGCAGGAGATGAAGTATCTGACAAACAGTCACAGAAGACGGCTTCAGAAAAAGCTATGTCAGAAAAAACACCCTCAGAAAAAGCACCCTCAGTTAGAGCACCCTCAGAAAGAGCACCTTCAGAGAGAGCTCCCTCCGAAAAAGCACCATCATCTGAGAAATCAGGGAAGGCAGCTTCATCAGTGCGTGGAAAGAGTCCAGCTAAATCACTGGCTGCGAGTTCTATTCAAGAAGAAGGGGAGAGAGCAGATGTGAAGTCTATGGCAGGAAAGTCGGTGGTGTCATTTAAAGAAGAACCAACTGAACAAGAGGATGACTTTCAGAAAGCATTGGCTACTCTAGAAAGGGTAAGCTAGGCTTAGGCTTGGTTCATAGCCCTAGATAAGGCAAATTTTTTGCAACATATATTGATATTTTTTCCCTTTTCTCAACAAAGCTGAAATTCTTGGTTCTCTCCATCACGAAAACATGCCTATATAATTTTGAACCCCTTCAACCCCACTTTTAAAAAGTAAAACTGGGGTTTACAGGGGTATACATTATTTTTCTTATTTTGCTAAAAAACATAGATTGTGGGTACTTGTTAGAACTGCCTTGCCGAGGCAGTTCTAACGAGTACCCACAAGCTACAGTGTTTGGTTGTAAAAGTTGCAATATATTTGAATAGGCATGTTTTCGTAATGATAAGACTCAAAATGTGTGATTTCTTGAAATGAGAAAAAAATGTTTGTCTCTAACCATTAACCCTTCTCTTGCCGGAAAAAAAATGAATCAGGCCTGTAAGAGGGGGTACCTCTACTTGAGAAGTCATTACCCCCTGAATTTTACCTCGATTTTCATGAAATTTTCAAGTATAATTTGCCGATCCTAGGTGGCCATTTTACCGGAGAAAGGATGGTCACGTGAATAGAAAGTCACATGACAGTCGTGTAAACCGGGAACCGTTTAAGACAAAAAAAAAAAAAAAAAAGTACAAGAGACCAGCGCCTACTGTGTACTATTGCGAATGAAACGAGTGACATACATAGATTCTACTGTTATTACTACTTCTTCCTCACTGGAAATGATTCAGGTGTTATGGGCTTTTTTTCCAGAAAAGCCTGATCAATTTGTTGAAGTGAGTGCTGAAATTAATGGCAACTTGAAATTTGGTATTCTCGGTCTTTTTTAGTGTGGGTAAAATCCAGCACCTGACTATCTAATGAAAAGTGGCTTGTTTGTATGAAAGTAGGTTCACTCCTGTATGAGAACACTTGCTCGGAATGCTTGCATGTGGTATATTGTAAGTATGACAGGCTTTTGAGTTGGCAGACCCCTCCAGCGCGACTATTGTCGCAAAAGGCAAGATAAGGGTTAAGAAAACATGCCTATTCAAATATATTGAAAATTTCACCATCAAAAACTTTTCATCAAAAACTAAAAGTTTTTAGATAAAAAATTATTGATATTTTTCACATTTCTTCTCAAAACATAGATTGTGGGTGTTCATTAGAACTGCCTCACCAAGGCAGTTCTAACTAACACCCACAATCTATGTTTTTGAGCAGAAATAAGAAAAATAATGTATAACCTTGTAAGCCTCAGTTTTACTCAATAAAAGTGGAGTTTAAGGGGGTCAAAATTATATAGGTATGTTTTTGTGATGCAAAGGATGAGAGATAGATTAATGCTGTCCTGATGAAGATATTTCTTAATTCTCCACAAAAGGACATGTTGTGAGTACTCATTAGAAGTGCCGTATTGAGGCATTTTGTTGAGAAATAAGAAAAAACATATCAACATATTTTGGTTGGAGAAGTGCCATATCTAAAGCTATATCCATAGGATGGCTAGATTTCACTTGTCTTTAGGTTTGCTGTATACTGTTGGTACGAGCTGTTGTCAGCATTAAAGTAGAAATATTGTCGGGTTTACAGATGGTTAACCATTAAAGCCCATGCAGAATCATGGCACATGACATTCTTAGTATTCTTTTATTTTTCAGAGAAAATAAAGGAAAATATAAATCTGAATTATCTGACTAGCATTGAATGTAGCAAGCATAGCATATATCTGAGAATTTATTAAGTGCATTGCTTTTGAAAAACTTTGATTATATCCTGAGTCATTTATGGGATTGTCTCATTCAAAAAATAAAAAGTTGTTATACCACCACCCACCCCTCACCAACCATGGTTCTAGCTATTGTTTTCATATTGTCTGTCTGTCCATTATGTTTTAGTTTCTGCATGAGGGTATCTAATAAGTACTGGTTATTGACACTTGTTTATATGATACAGGTAGGATGTAGAACATAGTGTCGGTTCCATTAATATTGTAATAAACAGGTTTCAGCATATTTGAATTGATGTTCTCTTTGCTTCCACCCTTATTTTGCCCTTATTTTCAATTTTATATTATGAATTCCAAATTTTATTGTCTGGCACTATATTTGCGTAAACTTAACATCTTTTATTAATTTCCAAATCATGCCTAGTCAAACTTGTCCTTAAAAGACATTTGAGGGAGCCAACAGGTTTGGTCTTTTAATACAGAGAGCTTTTGACAATCCAGATGAACACATTGTAATCTTGATACGTTTTCAAGTCATCACAAAAACATGTTTATTTAATTTTTACCCCCTCAAACCCCACTTTTATATAGATAAAAATGGGGTTTGCAGGGTTATACATTATTTTTCTTATTTCTGCTATAAAACCTATATTGTGGGTATCCATTAGAACTGCCTCAATGAGGCTGTTCTAATGAGTACCCACAATCTCTGTTTCGAACAAAGATAAAAAGATCACATTTTTTTTTCATCTGAAACTTTTCAGTTTTGCAACCATAAAAAGTGCTATTATATTAAATGGGTGTGTTTTCATAATGAATGGTCTTAACAACAAGTTTACTGTATTTTACTGTATTGGTAAAAAGATTTCCACAGCTGCGCATTTCTTGTTTAACTTTCTGTACAGTTCCTTTTGATTCTGATATGCTAATTTATGATAATTTGTTTTCTTGATCACAGATTAAGAAACCTACACCATCACCTAGGAGAAAGTCCAAAGATTTGGTAAATGCATTGCATATGTAGATATATGTGTCATAATATTATGCAGAATTGATTTGTAGAGGTCACATAAAATGTAGTTTTAGAGTAGAGTTGCACGCAGAATAAAAAATGTTTGCTGCTTTATGATAGGTTATAATTATAATTATGCATGTTTTATTTCTGCAACTTAGGTAGAGCAGTGCCACAGTCAAACCAAAATAAGTGCTACAGGGACTGGAAAGCATTGCCACAACAAGAGTCATGTACAGAAGCCTAGAGCATAGCAAAACTACACATAAAATAAAGCAACATTTTATAATACAAACAAGAGCAATGCCACAAGGATACCGCGTACAAAAACCAAGAGCAGTACCATAAAAAATACATGTTTATGAAAACCCAAAGCAGTCTAACAGCAAAACCATATACAAAAACCAAGAGCATTGCCAAAGCAAAACTAAGCATCACAAAAACATACTTATATAATTTCAACCCCCTTAAACCCCACTTTCATATAGTAAAACTGGGGTTTACAGGGGTATACATTATTTTTCTTATTTCTGTTCAAAACATAGATTGTGGGTACTCATTAGAACTGCCTTATTGAGGCGGTTCTAACGAGTACCCACAATCTATGTTTTGAGCAGAAATATAAAAAATAGAGTTTTTTTATGTGAAAATTTTCAGTTTTTGGAGGTGAAATTTTCTATATATTTGAATATATTGTGTTTTCGTAATGGGTTAGTGCCACTGCAAAGTAGTGAAGATGGTGTGAAGGAAGAGACACAATCATAAAGCATATACTTACACAAAACCATTTACAATAAGCCAGAGCAATACCATAGTTTTTTCTTATTATGCCCCATCACCATTTTGCTAGACTGGCTCCAGTGTCTTAATATTTTTCTCATAAGCCTGTTTGATAATCCACTAAAATAAAACCAAAAAAATATCAAGACTGTAAAGGCTGGTCTAGTGACCAGCCTTTATAGTCATGATATTATTTTGGTTTTATTTTAGTGGATTATTAAACAGATTATAAGAGAAAAACAGTTAGTCACTGGATACTGGAGCCACTCTACCATTTTGCTGGAGCTATGCCGTTTTGTACACTTGCATTCTATACACCTTCTGCCTATTTAAGACATCAGGTTCAATGTCAAATACAAAAAAAAAAAAGCACTTTACATTAAATACTATGTTAGCATTTGGTTGAAGTCCCTTACTTTGCTTTTATCTTTGTGTGATTTCATTCTGTAGCTTTCTTATTTGGCTTAATGGTTAAGTCTGTACAGGAGAACACAGGGTCAAGGTCACATGCTAAATAAACTGCCATGAGAACTGTAACAGACATATTTGGTTTTCTTTTATTACTTTCAGAGAAGGCTTGCATTTAGTCTGCCTATATCAAACCTTATAGAGATATAAGAAGAACTGTTTACTGTCTTGATATTACTCATTTTTCTGCAGAATTTACACTCTGTGATACCTTTAAAACAGTTTCAGAAACTTAATAGAACAAACTTGATATTATTATCTCCAGGATAACTGGAGTCATGTCCATTTTTTTCTTTTTTTTTTTTTATTCCTTTTCATTATTTCTCTTTCCTTTCATTTTATTTATTTTCCTTTATTTGACAGTTGAGTGCTTGCTTGACAAAACTACAGTAGAACTTCAATGGCTTGAACCCCGATGGCTCGATCCCCGATGGCTCGTTTACATGGATGAGTCGAACATGTTCTTGAGTCCGCAGGGATTTCCTCCAAATACGATATATGGATAATTTAGGGAGATTTTCTTCTTTTATCTTGCAAATGAATGCTGTGTGCACTTATTAGAATTGCCTCATCAAAGCAATTCTAATGAGTACACACAACATACATTTATAATATAGAACACAGAAAAGATATCCTACAATTATCTCCATTATTCCTCCTGGTATGGCACTAATAGTAACCCTCTGTGGCTCAAACTACCACTGTCTTGAACAAATTTTCATGGTCCCAAAGGGGTTCGAGCCATCTAAGTTCGACTGTATTATGCATGCTTTGTCAATACTCCAGACAACAGAGCAATCTTTGCTATTGATTTCTCCATAAGAGCCAAAACTAGATTTCTCCATAAGAGCCAAAACTCTAGATAAAGGGAGTGTGCAAATAAAGATTTTTTCTCTCCATGAAAATATATACATGTATTGTAGGTTCTCATTGAGGTGCTTCTAGTGAGCACCCACAACATATGTTTTCATGGATTAATAAGAAACATATTAGTGCCTTCTTATGAATTACTTTTTAGTTGCATCAAACTAACAATAATATAGGGTTATTGCACTGATATCGGTGAATGTTATCGCGAGATGGGATATCGAAGGAGGCAAGCTTGCAAACGTGCATAGATATCCCAGTCAGAGAAAATAATCACCAATATCAGTGATCAGTGCAATAATGCTTTTATTATATAGCTATAAATATTGTTCTCTCCTTTTGCTTCTTATTCTTTACTTTTGTTTAATTTGATGCTGCAAATAGTGCTCTCTGTAACAGTGCAAAACTGATATCAGAAAGTGATATCATTTTTGCACTAGTGCAATACCAGCATGATATTATTTTTGCACTGTTATAGTTTTGCAGCAAATCTAGTTTTAGAAACAAATTATTTGAGCAAAAATCAGTTGTGTTGCTTCACTTGCTACTTTCAGACTTTAAGAGTAATTTATATGATGCTCTGGCCCAGCATGACATCATATTTTGTGATGTCAAGTGAAAATGACATCAGCCATTTTGACATCATACAACGTCAACATTCCACAATTGTAATAAAGTATTGCAATTTGTGAATGGTCGACAAACAAGCATTACTAATCCAAAGAAAGCATGCAATTTTGATATTGGGTGCTGGTATTGAGAAATATCAGCATTATTGTTCCTCAGATTTTATTGTTCATTTCTAATTATTTAATATTTATAGCTATATAATAAAAACCTTTATAGACAGTCTTATGTTGTTTTTTTCTGTTTTTTTTTGTTTTTTTTTTTTCTTTTTTTTTGTTTTTGTTTTTCTGTAATAGAATTATTATTAGCTCGATCTGTAGAATATGATTTTAGTGTATAATGTTTAGTTATGTTCAATTTTGTGCATGCATGTCTGCATGCAAGTATGCATGCAGACAGATCCCTGATTGTTCCCGTCAAAGAATTATGAAATTCAAAGGAAGAATGAGTCAGATATTATTAATATGAAGAGTGGTTATTGGGAGAAGAGAGAAGATAGAAGAAAAACATATTAGTGTATGTTGTTTCAGCTGGCCAAGACAGATCTTGTTAGTATGAAGCTTTACAGCTAAGACAGTCTGAATCTATCTTGTTAGTATGCAGAGTGAAAGGAGTGATGAGAGGGAGAGGAGTGAAAACAAGAAGAGTAAAATATATTTGGCCATATATTTTTTCAGCCAGTTTCACAGCCTAGGAAATCTGTGGCAAATTTTATTAGCATGAAGAGTGGAAAAAGAGGTGATTGGAAGTGGGGTGAGGACAAGAAGAGTAAAATATATTTGTATATATAATTCTATTCAGCTTCACAGCCAAAACAAATCTGACACAGATCTTGTTAGTATGAAGAGTAGAAAGAGTGGTGAGAGGAAAACAATTAAGGAAAGAAGCATTAATATATTTGTATATCATTGCAGCCGGCCTCACAGCCCAGGAAATCTGACATAGATCTAATTAGAATGAAGATTGGAAAGAGTGGTAAGTGGGAGAAGAGTTGAGGAAACAAGAGTAAATATATTTGTATATATTATTTCAGCCTGGCTCACAGCCAAGAAAATCTGACACAGATCTTGTTAGCATGAAGAGTGGAAAGAGTGGTGAGTCAGAAAAGAGTGAGGACAAGAAAAGTAAAATATCTAGCAAGAAGGCATCAACACCAGAGAAGAAAGAAGAGTTTGTTGTGGGTAAGTCTTCTGTTTATTTTCTTTCTCCGTTTGTGGCAATAGCTCTTAATTTCATGTGGCAGCTTTTTCAGACAGAATATCAGAGAGAATATCAATCTAAAGAAAGTCTATAATAGGTAAATTGAGCCACTTTCTAAAACAGCTAGAAAAATCAATGTCTAAAAAACTAAAAAATGTCTCATAATGGGTTAGTTGAGTCCTTTCCCCAAATAAAAGGAAAATATCCTGTCTGAATCTGCCAGCTTTGCAAGTCACATATACTTAAAAATATTGGACAGATCCAAAATTTATTTTAACCCTTCTCATGCTGAACATGACATGCCCTGTCTTAACAAACAGTGTAGATCCAGATCAGTTGGCTTTCGAAGAAGCCAACTGATCTGGATCTGCACTGTTTGTCATTAAATATGTGAATTTCTGTCAAAAGCCCAGATCAAGTAATCTGATTGGCTGGAAATTAGAAGTGGGCATGGCATCTTAATTTATTCAGCATGACAAGGGTTAACTAGGGATTCAAACATGCTTAGTGTGGTTTGATTTGATCAGTTAATCCAAAATTAAAAAATTTAATCCAAATTGAAAATGAAATAATTTGGACTCCAGACCTGTGATCTTATATATGGTTATGTTTTCGAGGTGACAGAGATTGATAATTACCAAATTCCATATAATCACCTATTTGCCTTTGTATTGTTTGTTTGTTTACTCCTTATAAATACAATTAAACAATGGCCCCAGACTAGACCCATATTCAGAGAAATAATTTTCTATGAAAATATGTTGTGAGTACTCATTAGAAGTGCCCAAGCAAGGCTCATGATTGTAATGAGTAGTCACAAGATACAAATGTATGTTTTCATAATATGAAAACATCACTGCCTTATGGTTGAAAAATGGTGCCCAGTCTAGAGCCAGATAGTTGCCTGTCATTGTTTGTTTATCCTTACATATATGATTATATGTTACACACCAGATATTCCTTTGAAAGTGTTGATGTTTAAATGTTTATCATAAAAATCCCTACTATATAGAAATGCCTGTTATACATCTTGCTTTGTTGATTTTTAAATCAAAAATTTTCAGTTTCAGGCTACTTATGAATCTATTCCTCTGCAGCTAACATCATAATATGAGCTTTTACAAATCAAAACTGACCTTGTGACGTATGCTACCAGTGTAGATTCATATCAATCTGTACATTTGCAGTCTGGTCAGATTGTATGCTCTTCAGTAACAATATTCTGTTAGCAAACACTAAAACTCAGATTTAACTGTAGATGCACAGGCTAACTTGGGTCTGTGCTGGTCACATATGTCATTAGGTTGATTTCTATTCAGGGTAGCTTATATGTAAATCAGCCACTTATATTGTGAGAAGTTTGTGTCAGAAATTTTGTTTTTTATTTAAATAACATGTGATGTTGAATCATGAATATGTATGTACTGTTTGATGTTATGTACATAATTTTGTAATATTAATTTAGGCAAAGTACATGATAAGAAAGAGTTGGAGGAATTATATGGACAGCCAGTTGATGTACCTCCAAAGGTCGAGCCGACACCAAGTGAGATATTTGAGATTGATTTCTGTTTGAGTTCTAATAAAATGACTGAGTTTGCGAAGTTGCCTTGTACATACTAACATCTTTTAAATTTAAGTCATTTGATACACCGGAGAATTGTACTGTCATTTTGCAAATGGATGCAGCTGCAGGCCTAGTATTTGAAATCTTCCAAAAATAGGCTACCCTTTAAGGAAAGAATTTGCTTCCAGAGGGAGCAAATTCTTTCATTTAAGAGTTGCCCCCAACAAGAAGGTATGCAAATCAGCCCAGGTCAGAGTTGTATCCTTTTCCACTGTACTCCTTGCCCTTAAAAGAGGCATGTTCTTTTGTTGTTGTTTTTTTTTTTTTTTGTTGTTGTTGTTGTTGTTTTAAAAACAACCATGTCTTTCTGTACAGATAGCAAAGACCTATTGCTAGTGTGTGTTCTTGCAGATTATGCATGCTGGTCTGGAATTTAACTGTTAACATATCATATGTACAGAAATGTGCTTTCTTGATTGCTGTTACCATATCATATGTACAGAAAATGTGCTTTCTTGATTGCTGCCTTGCAATTAAATTGTGTTACTTCTAATACATGCATTATCCAGTTTACCCTTAAAATAAGTGATAACAGAGCAGACAACATTTTAAAATATTATTTATTATTTTTTTGAGACAATAAGGCTTGATATTTCATGTGAACTGTTTGCCTACCTAGACTTATTGTCTTTGAAAAAATAAAATTTGAATATCATTCTCTACAATTTTTAATGTAGCTTTTAGAGTTAAATGTTGATTGCAACCTCCTTTCTTACCAGGTTAATAACCCTTAAAGCAGCAATTTTGTAGCAGATAACATTCTAAAAGTTTATCTTTCTTTTACAAAGAAAATAAGTCTTGACATTTCATGTGAATCATCTGTTTGGCAGACAAGACTGTTTCTCTGTAGACCAAACAAAAAAAAAAAAAAAAAAATAGACTCAAAATTGTTGTCTGCAGATGTGATTGATGCTTTAGAAATTTACATTGACTGGTTCCATTTTGAGTTATGATTTCTTGCCCTGTTTCTTTTCTTCAGAATACATATTTATCATTTAGGCTGCTCAAGGCAAAAAGGTATCAGAGGCATATGCTAACATTGGAAACTCAGACCAGCATATATGTTTGTGCAGACTTATCAGAACCTTCACTTTTAGCTTACACAGTCACTGAATAATGTAGACTATATCAACATACAGCAAAGGCACTGATGAGGCTGTGCATATGCCCTGAAGATACCTTTAGTCTAAAGCAGGCTAATCTTCTCACTCCACTGTTTATTTTAACCTTGTGGTACTACTAAAATCAACACAGTACTTACTTTATATTTTGTATTACTATGATAAGTTGGCAATTTGGTTAATGTTATAATACTATGTAAGTTAGTATATCATGAAAAATGTTAATAATAGAAACTAGTAGAAATATGTCATGCATTGTAAATTGATAAAACACCACATCACGAAAACATGTCTATATAATTTTGACCTCCTTAAACCCCACTTTTATATAGTAAAACTAGAGTTTACAGGGGTATATTTTATTTTTCTTATCTCTGCTCAGAAACATAGAGGCAGTTCTAACAATTAACCACAAATCTATGTTTTGAGCAGAAATATGAAAAATATCAGAATTTTTTATCTGAAAATTTTCATTGTTTAGTTGTAAAATATTCAGTATATTTGAATAGGCATGTTTTCATAATGGAGTTTATGTATGTATGTAGTATAATGTATACTTTAATAATGAGTGAATACTTCCATTTGTGTCATAAAACTCTGATGAATCTGTTAGACAAGTAGCTAAACCTTGAAACTTATTATCGGGCGAAGTCAGCAGATGACAATTTGATATTTACTTAACCCTAAAGGTGCCAAATAAAATTTGTAGTAGATAGCATTCTCATTTTGGTTTCTCTTTCAGAGATAATATATCTTGACAGACAATTCATATGACTTGTTTTCTCTGAAAAATAAAAAGCATCAAATGTCATCTGCTGTATTTGTGACTGGCACTTTGACCCTTGTCATGCTGAATAAATTAAGATGCCATGCCCATTTCTAATTGTCAGCAAATCAGCTTACTTGATCCAGATTGTTGATACATTCACATACTGTTTGACAAACAGTGTAGATCCAGATCAGTTGGCTTCTTCAGAAGCCAACTGCTCTGGAGCTACACTGTTTGCAAAGGCAGGGTATATGAAGGCTCAGCAGAACAAGGGTTAACATTTGGTCGAAAACAAATACTTTACCATATTTATGAACAGGGTGAATGTTATCTTATATCTGTTACACAGACTTAAATGTTATTTTTTCCATTTTGTATCAAGCCAAAGAGAAAACAAAAATTACTGTTAAGAAGGAGAAAACTGGTGAGAAAGTTTAATTAGATTGTTGAGTAAAATGGCCTCATAAGAAAATCACAGCTTACATATGATAAGATATGTTTGTCTTGTCTCACAGTTGGCCTTTTTTAACAGAGCAAATTAGAGGAATACTAATCTCTACTCAAAGTGGGACTAGTCTTAAAGGAAAGAATTTGTTCCCTGAGGGAGCAGTTATCCTTTAAGTTCTGCCCCCTTTGAGAAGGGAGGTAAATACTTTCAAGTCAGAGTGATTTCCCTTTGAGGCATGTCATTTCACCTTAAGCAATAATTGTTATTCTTGCTTAAAGCTTTAAATAAATGGGCTGTGATTTTCTTTGTGAGGCCTGTGTTTATACCCATGTTGTACTATCACGCCTTTGTTTTTAATAACAAAACAAACTCAGGTTTTCAGACCCAGCTAAATATATTTTCATTCTGTCTACTAATAAGAGAAGTTTCCAGACTATCACTCCCATATTGTTAACAAAATATCAGGTTTTTCAGACCTATCTTAATAAATTTTCATTGTCCATTGATAACAGAAGTTCCCAGACTATCACATCTTTGTTGTTGATAACAAAAAAAAAGTTTTCAACCCCAGTTAAAATAATACATTCTAATAACAGAAGTTCCTAAGTTTCAATACTTATTTTTATTGTTTTATCTTTCACTGTGATATTGTTGTCCTCACAGAATTATTTTCACAGCCAGTTGCCAATAACTCTGACAGTTTCACATTATGTTTTGCTCTAAAGGAATGGTTACACGTGGTAGATTTTTTTGCCATTTCTGTCATGATGGCTGACACACACACAAACACACACATACACACACACAAAAAGCTCATTATATCAGTTTGGCACTTACCGAATCTCTACCACAATGTTACTGTATTTTCACAGTGTGCAGTAAATAGCCTTTATTGTATTCTATATTTTCACAGTATAGGTTAGAGTTTGCCTTTAAAGTATATTTGTTGCAATAAGCCATTAAATGAAACGTGATATCCTTGATTAAATACATGATTGGTATACACTGTGGTCAGTCTCATGGCATCTGTGAGATACGGTCCTAAAGGGTTATTGCCACAAATTGGTTATTGCATGTTTTAAATTTCTTGCCTGATGGCTCAAAATTTAAAATTATGCAATAACCAATACTTCTTTCACAGTGAGTAAATGAATTTATCTTTACTGTATGAATTTGACCATCACAAAAACATGCCAATATAATTTTGACCCCCTTAAACCCCACTTTTATATAGCAAAATTGGGGTTTACAGGGGTATACATTATTTTTCTTATTTTTGCTCGCGAACATAGATTGTGGGTACTTGTTAGAACCACCTCGCCACCAAGGCAGTTCTAATGAGTACCCACAATCCATGTTTTGAGCAGAAATGTGAAAAATATCAGAGTTTTCTATCTGAAAATTTTGAGTTTTTGGTGGTGAATTTTCTATATATTTGAATAGGTGTGTTTTTGTAATGAATAGTCAGTTGTACAACTCTTATTTCATGAGTGCAACATGCAGATTAAAAAAACATCTCACTTTTCAGAATGTTTCATGAAATTCTGATTTTTTTTTTTTTCCTGTAAGAAATTTATGTACACATTTTGTTGCATTTAAATATTTATATTATTTTGTGTAAACATCTTGTTTCATTGTACATACCTTTATGTGAATATTTGATGTTCTGTCATAATATTGTCTGTTAAATTTTGCATTTAATGTTAGATTTAAGTGGAAGTTATTCTGTTTATCTTCTTCCTTTATGTAAAAGAAAAATGTTTTTCTCAAAAGATCGAAGTACAAATACCACATTTCCCTAAATATTTGGACATTTCTGATCAAACAGTGAAGACCCTAATCAAGTTGCTTCTTTAGAGCAGTTTTATCAACAAATGCACCATATTTTGCCTTTAATCTAGCATGTTTTAAATGACACATAGTTAAATGGACTTGTTCCAGTATTACGGTAAATTACCTTAAATGTTGAACACTAAAAATTTGAACTACCTTATAAATTTGCCAGAACTAATTTCTGGAAAATCTTCTTAATATTTTGGACGGCAAGAAATACAATTATTAAATTTTGTTCTAAATGTTAGGTCATTTACTGTACGCTAAAATAGGAAAGGAGTTAAGCTGTCCCAATATCTAGGGTAATTGCAGTATGTATGCATGTTTTGAGACTGTTTAATCATAGATGGTAATTGTTTAAACCCTGTTAAAATTTTGCTTTAAAATGTTTAAGCCCTGTTAAAATTATGCTGTAAAATATTTAAACTCTGTTAAAACAAATTGCTGTAAAATGTTTAAACCCTGTTAAATAAATTTGCTGTTTCATAAAACTAGTGAAAAAGTCTGCTCAATCAAGTAAGTCGAAGGCTGTGTCAGAGAAATCAAAGTCATCATTACCAAAGGAGAAAGCTGAGGATGAAGGTAGATATTATGTTGATGATCTATGGCACATTATTCTTTTTGTGTTGTCACTTATAACTAAACTAGTCCATTGAAGTTCAATTGTCACCATCATATATTCTTCACCCCTTTAACTATCATCTCTTATATTTTAAGAACCGTTTTTCCATCATAGCTGTCTTTCCATCACATCTGTTAACCTTCTTCTGCTATAGACCACCTCTGTTAAGAAAATATCCTTGTTCAAGGGTCCACTTGAAGTGTAGTAATATCAGTGAAAATTTTGGTTTCCACTTTCATATTGATTTATTTGTTGTTGTTGTTTTTTTTTTTGTTTTTTTTTACTCACTACTTCAGATTTTGGTCTTGGCAAAAGTATGCCAAATACAAGATTATGACATGATATATATAGTTACAACATTACAAAGAGCCCAAGGGGGTTAATGGAAGTCTTTGAAGAGAAGTAATTGTTGGCATTAGACTTCTTCTTCAAAATACATGTATGAATATTGATTAGTTAGTTAGAAATTTCATGTCAAAAGGGGTTGGGGTAACATTCAGGTAACATTCTTGCATATTTTATTCAGAACAGAATAAATTTAATTACATAATTATAGCAATAATTTAAATAAAATAGATATAAGCATGGGTATTGGTATATTCAAGCACAGCTTTTTGTCTATTTTTTAATTCTGAATACATTCCTTCTTTCCTTTAACTTCACCAAGATTTTTGTGCTATATTGGTTTTCATTCTAACTTGGTAATTAGTCCCTGTAATTCTGTTTTGACTCTGTGTTTATCACAACATGTACAGATTAGAAACTAATCAATGCAACTGCAATTCAGTTTTGATTTTTGTTTTGTCACATGTACAAACATGAAACTAATCACCTTTTCAACTTACAATGTTTTACTACTGAATGATATATAATTTGAATGACAAATAATTTATTTTTAAATACAGAAATACAGGCTATGGTGCTGTGCAAGAGTACTATTATTATCAATATGTTTGAAGTATTATGCATACTCATATTACTATGACCACTTTTTGTCTGTCTTGATTCTGTCCACAGTGTCGGATCACTGAAGTTTCTAGGCTAAATTTACGAAATTTGGCTTGGGAGTATTGAGTTGATTGAGGACTGGAATGTTTTTTGACCGTCATTCTACTGTTTGGTGGTCATAGCAGCTTATAAGTTGCAAAGATTTATAATTGGACAGTAAAATGACTAAGCATTGAAGAACATAGCAGTAATGTTCTTTGGATGTTTCTATACTAGATTGATATTTATGCAAACAATCTGCAGTGGTTGATATGGCATCCATTGGCAATGAAAGTTGCTATAAACTTATAGATGTATTGTTGTCTTTAATTGAGGAAGTGGAAGCGGGTAACTTTGCTTTTTATTTTTAACATGTATTGTGTATTATATATGTTTACTCTTCCTCTTTGTCATTGGTAGGCTGTGTTCTGTGATTTAGACAGTCCTTGGACATCTTTACTGTTCTGCATTTGAATTATAGATGAGGTTTCAGTCAAGTAAAACTAGTTCAAGCACCCCCTCTCCCAAGGAGTTGTTTTACTGACCTTTCCAATACAGTTACGCTGTTGCAGATCTTTTTTGCTCCAAATTAGGTTATTGCAATAGTGCCTTTCTGCTTTGTCATTGTTCCTCATTGTTTCATCTTTCTGCGCTGTTTTAGGAGCAGTTTGATCTTAGTATATGCTGCTTATTCAGGTTTGCTGTGTTAATATGTGTATTGAGGGGTATATACAGTATGTTAATTTTATAAGTGCTTGTTTCACTTGATTTAACTAAATATTACAGACCTCAGTTTTTTTTTATATGGTTCTTTTGAATGAGAAGTGTTTACTTAGATCATCTATTAGATGAAACTTTATGATTTATTTACAATAAGCCAAAGATCAGTCTGTAGAAAAACCATCATCTCCGAAAAAACTTATGAGTCAAGAAAAGGAAAAGACTGTTGAAAAACCTCAGACTCTGGAAAAGGAAAAAACTGAAGTGAAAGGTAAAAATCACAAAATACCACATTATTTTGTGTGCTCACAAGCACATATTGTGAGAACATACTTTGGTTTTCTGACTCTCAAGACAACACTGCTTGATTTCTTGGGTGATTCACAATTTTGCAAATGTTTGATATTTCTTCAATTAATGTTTGACTTTCAAAACTGTCTGTCTTTCACTTTTTTTCAGTTCTTGAAAGCATTCTTAGTTCTTCACAAGAAGTAATTTTTTTCTCACGAACTCTAGTGAAACTTCAAAGTCAGCTCACCAAACATTCAGTGACTTATCAAATTCATCTCCCATGCTTTGTTGAAATTCTTAAAAACATTTCACTATGCAACTTTCTTTAGTCATGAATCTCACAAAATCTGAAAACACTGTTCAAAATTAGCACTAAGTTTTGATGAGTGACTTTTTCAGGTTAGCACACAGATTTTGAAACAAAATACATGCTAACAAAATTTTAATGAATCTTTCAGTGATCATCTCACAAACTTTGGTGATGCAGTTTCTGAATTAACTCTCTAAGTTTTAATGTGTGAATTTTTGTAGGGTATTTTACAAACTTTAGCGAAACTATTCAAAATCAGATCAACAACTTTACCCTGCTGCAGGCAAGAATTAATTTTTTCTCTGATAACAGGATTAGTCACCCAAAATTTAAGATTACATAAATACAGTAACCCAGTTTTTTTTCAGTGTTCTTTTCTAATTAAATGTCCATTTGGTATATTATCTTGTTTGATGTATTGATGCTTTGTCTTTCAATGTTTTGTCATGGACAAAGAACTTCTCAAGGATTTGAGTCCTGTCTTGACATAAGAGTCCTTATCTCATATAAAGTCAGTATTATAGACTACATGTATAATGATGAAGAGCAGGGGCCATGATCAGACTATATGAACATACAGATTGATCTCTGCATTCTCTGTTTGCATATGTCATAATAACCTTTTTGTCATAATTTGGCTCATTTATTAAAAATGATGTGTTTGTTTTTAATTTATATGTAAGAAGGAAAGTGACTTTAACTGTTGTTTTCCTTTGTTCTTTTCCCAATCTGTTATATCTATAAATTGAATGTGTGATTACATGTAATTTGAATATTGTGTGGTAACCATAGCAGAACAGGAGCCACCAGCAAAGAAAGTATCGCCACCCTCTACCAAACCACCACCAAAAGAGATACCAGCAACCAAACCTTCTCCAATGAAACTGTCTGAGCCACCCAGCAAACCACCACCAGGAAAATTAGCTGTTGATCAGGAACCCATTCCGGTGGTACCACCGGCAGAGAAAGAACCTGCAAAACCAGCTGGTGAGCCGGTCACATCACGATTGAATGAGCACAGACTGTTTGCTGTGAACTTTCTAAATTTCTTATTGAAGTTGATTGTATACAACTGACACACATTATTTTATTATTGATTGGCCAAATATGCTACCATATTTACCCTTAGTGGGAAAACCATTACGAAACACGTCTATTCAAATATATAGAAAATTTCGCCTCCAAAAAAATGAAAATATTCAGATAAAAAACTCTTGATATTTTTCATATTTCTGCTCAAAACATAGATTGTGGGTACTCATTAGAACTGCCTCTGTGAGGCAGTTCTAATGAGTACCCACAATCTATGTTTTTGAGCAGAAATAAGAAAAATAATGTATAACCCTGTAAACACCAATTTTACTCTATAAAAGTGGGGTTTAAGGGGGTCAAAATTATATAGGCATGTTTTTTTGATGCACAGCTATAGAACAAATCAGATGCTGCATTCTGCAACACAGAGAATGCAGCACAGATACAGAAACTCTTTGTACCTTGCATAAGAAACCTGTGTGTTTGGTTGTCTATAAAATTCTGTTGTTGTTTATGTCCATGGGCATAGACAATCTTAATGTTGCCATTGCTCTGGAAGCACTTTAGGAAACGTCATGGACTGATCCATTGCTGTTTTCTGTGGACTGCTCAACCTTGTTATAAACAGTATTAGCTTTTGCAAAAAAAGCTTGGTCCATGCTTAGCACACAAAATTATTTTATTTGTGTACTGAGCGTAGTCCAAACTATTTGTGAAAGTTAATACTTGTCAAGTCAAGGTCAGACTAGCAAATGGATGAGTGGTGGGGGTGCAGAGGGGGCATGGTGAGCATTTATTCAATGAAGACATATGTGATTTGAAGTAGTGTGGGTCAGCTGAAATTAGATTAGTATTTCACTGTTAACAACTACATGTATGATCAATATAGGCTAGAATACTATTAGTGTTAAAATAGTATCAGTTTCGATCATATTAACTATGTGATATTCATTTATTTTGTTTCAGAAGGACAGCATCCGTTTTTGCTTATTTTATTTTAGTATTCTTATGCCATTGAAATAAGTTATGTTTATACCATTTTATTAATAAAACTTGCATTACTTTATAACATTTGTTTCTGGATCTGCGGTTATACAAGATGAATTTAATTTAATTCATATTATTATACTCTATAGAATGTGCATTTTCTCAATCCTTACAGCACTATTCACAGTTGTAGAAGACAACATTTCTAAAATACTTTTTATATGAGTAGTAAAGTGGAGCTGTCTTGGTGGATTTGATGATGGCAAGGCTAGGAGTTCAGTTCTACCTGTTTTGTCTTGTTTTTTTTATATGAGGCTTGATACTTTATGTGAATTGTCTGCCTTGCTGTATTAAATATCAAGCCTTATTTTATTGGCAAATATAGACTACATTTTGTATATATTCTAGAATGTCATCTGCTGCTATTGTAATTGTGATTGGTGTTTTAAGGGTTAAACTTATTTTGTTTCTTTTCAAGCTTACTGGAAATAAAAATTTGTAATTACCATTTTTTACTCTTTTTTACATTTACTGCAGTTTATTATTTTCTGTTTTACTTCACAGTAATGAACTGAATTATATCACATTTCTTGGTCACATGACATGAAATCACATGATGAAGCACATCTTTCCTTGATGTGGTCACATGATCACAGTCACAGTTTGTCATAATATTAATATTGAATATGTATTGAACTATCATATACAAATACCACTAGGCTGACCAAATTGCTCTGACCTTTTGATTAAAAGTCTATGTTTAATGCATGAGCAGGTATTACCTGTGAAGGTGATCTAATTGCTGTTTCATGGGGAATGCATGATTTCTTGCACACCAGATAAGTAAATCCTGGATTTAACCCAGGGATAGAAATTCTTATCCTACCCAGGTTATCCTACCCAGGGTAAGATAAAAATCAAGAATTCTCACGTGTTTGATATGCACTGGTTGTAATGGACTTGTGTAAGCCATCATAAAGGTATACCTCACTGAACGTAATGACATCATTAAAAGCCTCAGTAATGTCATCACAATATGGTAGACATCAGCATTCGAAGTGAATGCATTATTAAAAAGTCTGTTTCCAGAAAGTAAAGGTGTGCAAGAAAAAGAATCTGTCATAAGTAAGAGGGGTAGATAGAAAAATCAGTCCCTCTGGATCACAGTCTGGCATCAAACTGAGTGATGCCACACAATGATCCTGAGGATGGATTTTTTCTGCCTACCCCTTATACCAATAATAGATTCTTATATTTAATACTGCCATGTCTAAATTGTACAAATGGACTTATCCTATGAATATTAACCCTTGTCCTGCTGAGCCCGGATAGACTCTGTTTTTCCAAACAATGCAGATCCAGATCAGTTGGCTTCTGATCTAGATCTGCACTGTTTGCCATTCAGTATATGAATTGATGTCAACAATCTGGATCAAATTACTTGATTGGCTGAAAATTTAAAGTGGGTGTGACATCTCAATTTATTCAGCATGACAAGGGTAATGTAAAGGTCAAACCAACAGGGCAGTTTGGTCTATCTGTACAGTCAAGCAAGTATCTTTTTTATATAGGCATGCTATTATATAGGCATGTTGTTTTATATAGGCATGTTGGTTTCCTTTTCAGCTCATTTCCAACTTTAGCACTCACTATGCATATTTAGCAGGTGATAAATGGATGAAATTTCTTCCATTTTTTTCCCAGAAAATAGAGTGTAACTTTTCATGAAAATTGTCTTCTTAATTTGATGATGATTTGCATGAAATGTCAAACACTGTTTTCTGGGAAAAATAAGAAAATATTTTAAAGTGGTCACCTTGTGAATGTACACAATGGCTTATATGGACTTTACTGCATGGTCTTATTACTGTAATAACCCTAAATATTGGGACACCTTAACCCTTGTCCTGCTGAATAAATTAAGATGCCACACCTATTTCTAATTCTCAGCCAATCAGATTGCTTGATCCAAATTGTTGCTATAAATTCACATACTTGATGGCAAACAGTGCAGATCCAGATCAGTTGGCTTCTTCAGAAGCCAACTGATCTGGATCTACACTGTTTGCAAAGGCAAGGTATATCCGGGTTCAGCAGGACAAGGGTTAGGTTAATTTTTACCATACTTGTCCGAACACTTGGACAGGTCCATTGGGCTTTCTCTTTGATGTGTCTAAAACTGCTGGAGGAGTGGCCAACAGTGTAGAATCAGATCAGACGTTGTAGGATGCAGCTTCTGTTAGGGTCTAAATTGTTTGCCACTGTTTAGCATATTTTAGAAATATCAGCAGGTTGTAAGATGGATGTAAAATTTGAGGATACATATGGTAAGGAGTTTAGAAGTCCCAAAATTTAGGGTAACTATAGTAACCACAAATAAGTGAATTTAACCCATTGTAGACTGAATAGACTCACTCACACTATTTATTGGAAGAGTCCAATTTCAACTTTAGGTACGTTCAGCTTTGAGATTTACATATTCCTAGAGAAAAATGGATAAACTATTTGCAAACAATGAAGATCCTGATCAGATGCCACATTCTGCAGCATCTGATCTGGGTCTGCACTGTTTTCTAATTACCCTTTTAAGAGTTTCCCGACTACAATGGGTTAAACATGAATTAGTTGGACTTGTATAAGAATAAGATGAACTAAGTTTGTACAAATTATTGAAGGAGTTGCTGGTAAAATAAGAAATATTTAAGTTACAAGAAACCAGATTATAGAATATTCACTTGTACTTGCAATAACAGACTTATGAATTACAGTTATTTTCCTTTCCATAGCACAGAAGTTTGGGGACAAAAAAGACTTTTTTTAGTTAATGCATTGATTTTCTTCAAATGATAACATTTTTATTTCAGAAAATGTCAGAAAAGAGCTACAATTGTAGCTTCCTTTAACATCATTATCAAAGCATTGATCCAGAAAGGAGAAACATCTATACTAAGCTTATGTATCATTTTGAATTTTCTCATTTCCTTAGACATATGGGTGGATGGAAGATCAAAGTTACTAGATGAGGGGGTACAATATAGGTTAATGATTTTTTTTAATAAAAATATTGGTCTTTATTATTTAGCTGGATCAATGGATCATATTGAGGAGAACAAGAAAATTTATGGAATGCCACCAAGCCTGGCACAACAAAAGAGTAAAACAGGTGCTGTAGTATCACATAGTAGTTTTTTCATGGAATTATATCTTTCTAGATTTATTCTCTTCAAGGCTCCTTATTCCTCAGACATTTTTTTTTTTTTCCAAGAAAGGCTTGATAAATTGATATATGGTATTAATACAATCATAAAATGTGGCATCTGACAACCTGAAAATTTCAGTTAGTCTCTTGTTTTTTGAACTGGATAAAAAATATAATGATTTTTTATCGTATTTCTGAATTATTGTTGGCAACATTAAATCAGAGATAGGATAAAAATAATTTCATTTTTGATCCTGTTCAAAAACGAGAGACTCAAACTGACCTTTTATGGGCTGTCAGATGCCACATTTTATGATTGTATTAATACCATATATCAATTTATTAAACCTTTCTTGTATGATAAAATATCTATTTTTGAGGATTGTGTAGCCTTTCAGTAAATCTCTTACTTTGCTTTGACTTTTAATCTGCTGCAGATGACAATTTTGGGAAATGGATTTATTGCTGTATTTACAGTAAATGTCCTAAAATTTCAAACACCAAAGTGATTGACAAAATGACATATGCAAACAATGCAGACCCTGATCAGAGTCTGATCAGGGTCTGCACTGTTTACCATTCCACTAGGAAGATGCATAAAAAAGTAAAATTTAGCCCAAATACTAAGGAGTAAAGTGTTTGAAATTTCAGGACATTTATGGTACCCTAATATTCTGTTTGTCCAAAATTTATTGTCTATTCTACAATACACAGTTGTGACAAACATTGTAGACCCTGGTCAGACACTGCAGTCCAGAGATACAAGGGAGGAAACTTTTGCAACATATGGTTTGGCATACTGCACACCAATTTCTTTCTGAAAGGAAAGGGATCTATTTTAGAAGGAAATAATTAGCTGCCTAGGGAATTTGCTTTGAAAGGGACAACGGTCAAAGAAATAAGACAAAACACAGTTTTTTTAATGTTTCGACTTCATGTCTTCTTCAGAACTAAACTCCATATTGAAAAACCAAAGGGACCAAATTCCTGCCTTTTATAGAAGGGTGGCAAAACTGGTTTGAAAATTGCCTCGCTTTAAACTGTATCCCTGTCTTTTAAGAGATCATGTCTTTTGTAAGACTATCTCATGTAAATCAAGTAAGTTAATTATCAAGTCATAGCATATTTGACTCCTACATGATCTAACAGACATACATCAGTATGTGTAGACCCAGCTCAAATGTAGCTATCTGATCAGTTGACAATTTGCCATTTAACCACATTAGCATGCTGATGAATTGACCTGTTCAAATTTTAGGATATCATCATGAAAACATACCTATATAATTTCGACCCCTTTAAACCCCACTTTTATATAGAAAAACTGGGGTTTACAGGGGTACACATTATTTTTCTTATTTCTGCTCAAAAACATAGATTTTGGGTATTTGTTAGAACCGCCTCACCGAGGCGGTTCCAACGAGTACCTACAATCTATGTTTTGAGCAGAAATATGAAAAATATCAGAGTTTTTTTATCTGAAAGTTTTCAGTTTTTGGGGTGAAATTTTCTATATATTTGAATAGGAGTGTTTTCGTAATGTTGGTATGATAAGGAGTAGCCATGTCTGATTATCTAGGGTTACTGACTTTTCAAAGTGTCATCTGCTCAAAATTAAAAACATATCTGTTACTTTTGCATACAGTATATCTTTTATTCTTATAGCTCTTGATAAATTGAGTGTCCATGTTGATATTTTCTCATTCCTCCATGTAAACATGTACTGTATTTTGGGTACTCATATTGAATGTCCTGAATACCCACAACATGAATTTTCTTGGAGGAATAAGAACAATATTGGCCCTTTTTGACTTTTTTTTTTTTTCACTTTTATTCATAGCTGTGTATTAATCTAGAAATAGTGCATGCTGGTTATGTACATTTTAGTTTTTACAAAAACAGTCAACTCTCATTACCTCGACTTCACTTATCTCGAATAACTGCTTATCTCAAAGTGAAAATCTAATTCTGTTTTTACATTGAAATCAAACAACAGGTAACAAAATATTGTGGAAAAATGGAGTGTTTTTTTTTCTTCTCAATTCTGCAAATTTGATATATCGAGGTAAGGATATTTTGAAGTATTTCAGAGAGTTCCTTGGACTTAGAGATAATGCGAGTCAGCTGTCGAAAATTATCTTATGGGTCATGACATATATGACCAGTGTGATCAGGTCCTGTGCTTTTGACTCCAAAAATGTTTAAGGGCTCCATATTCCTCAAAAGTAGACATTTTTTTTATCCAAGAAAGGTTTAATAAATTGATATATAGTATTAATACAATCATAAAATGTGGCACCTGAAAGTCTGTAAAATTTCAGTTAGTCTCTTGATTTTGAACTGGATCAAAAATTAAATGATTTTTTTTTTATTATATCTCTGAATTAATGTTGGCAACAGGTTTTCAGGTGCCACATTTTATGATTGTATTAATACCATATAGCAATTTATTAAATCTAAATGTCTTTTTTTTGACATCACGAAAACATGCCTATATAATTTTGACCCCCATAAACCCCACTTTTATATAATAAAACTGGGGTTTACAGGGGTATATATTATTTTGCTTATTTCTGCTCAAAAACATAGATTATGGGTACTCGTGAGAAATGCCTCGTATGGGTACTCATTAGAACTGCCTCATTGAGGCGGTTCTAACGAGTACCCACAATCTATGTTTTGAGCAGAAATAAGAAAAATATCAGAATTTTTCATCTGAAAATTTTCATATTTTGGTGGTAAAATTCTCAATATATTTGAATAGGCATGTTTTCGTAATGGAGGAATATATATGGATCCTTTAAGTTCCCATTACGAAAACACGCCTATTCAAATATATAGAAAATTTCACCTCCAAAAAACTGAAAGTTTTCAGATGAAAATCTCTGCTACTTTTAATATTTCTGCTGAAAACATAGATTGTGGGTACTCGTTAGAACCGCCTCGACGAGGTGGTTCTAATGAGTACCCACAATCTATGTTTTGAGCAGAAACAAGAAAAATAATGTATTCCCCTGTAAACCTCAGTTTTACTATATAAAAGTGGGGCTTGAGGAGGTCAAAATGATATAGGCGTGTTTTCGTGATGATACATTATGTTAGTGCTCATTGTAGACTCAGATCTATTTGCACAGATACAAAAGCTGATCAGAGTCTACACTGATTGCATATGTTATAGGGTCAATTTCTGTTTCGATTGGTCATTTGATTTTCTACCTTGCATGAAAATGACATACTTAGACATAGTTTTAGGATCCCTGTCCGGTAGTTAGACATTATATCCAAGCTTTCAAATGACAGAATGACAACCAGCCTTCCAATATGAAATCTATTGCTAAATTAGAGACGAAAATATGTCTGCAATATCCCTCTTATTCAGAGCTTTGTTTCCCATAGCTAATATGGTCATGAAAATCCCAGACTTGAAATGGGCAAAAAATAGTTATGACTATTTCTTCAAATATACAATGAATATCTATGATGGCTTTTCTTGGAGTCCTGTTTTGCACTGCAGCTATGTCAGTCAGTCCGAGAACTTATGGCAAAACCTTCAGTTTATTATTAGTCTTTTATCTTCATATATCTGCTTTTTCTATTAGTGTGCTGTAGTCCAATGAATACTGTATATCACACTACAATGTGATGTATTCCAGTGAATATCACACTACAAATATGATGTATTACTATGTTAACTATATAGACATTATACAAAATTATGTGATACATGTATGAAAAGTAAATAAGTGAACTCAGGAACTGATACAATCAGATCCACATCAAGTTCTCAATATCAGTTAAATGATACTACATGATCTATGTCAATCAACACAAATAATTTGTAGTGTGTATTATTGTGTTATAAGGAGCCACAGCAAAACGGCATGTCACTATGAGTCAGTGCTTCTATACTACAATATTCACGAGCATAGTAAATTAATATATTCAGGTTGTTAACCAAAACTGACATCATATCCAGTAATGTATGATAATCTATAAGATTCAGTTTCATTCTGGTAAAATATGGTATGTTTCATGGTAAAGTATAAAAAGGGTCAAGAGTCTGTTTTCACCAAAATATATATCCACTTTAAGGTCACCATTCTAGTCACCTATCATGTACCATAAAGTCATTGTTATAAGAGAG
Organism: Anodontia alba; assembly: GCA_964016985.1. Lineage (NCBI taxonomy): Eukaryota > Metazoa > Mollusca > Bivalvia > Lucinida > Lucinidae > Anodontia > Anodontia alba. Next base: position 678,516 of record OZ024837.1, on the reverse strand, counting down.
GATGGTGTACCAAAACTGTCAACAGTAAAATGTGCTATTGGATGCTGTAAAGGTAAAATATCATTTCAGTATATGACAAACAGTCACCATCTTTTAAATTATATATATTGTGTACGTAAAGCGACTTTATCTTTCTCTGTTGCAGTTATTCATTTGTTTCTCTCTATGCACGCATGTTTATCTTATCTTATACATGTATATGCTTCATATTCTTACATATCTTGTCTGTGTTCTTCTGGTTTTATTTTCAGTAATATTTTACTTACCAGATATATTTCTTAAGTTTTACATTAATTTAACCCTTCTCTTGCTGAACACAACATGCCCTGTCTTAGCAAACAGTGTAGATCCAGATCAGTTGGCTTCAGAAGAAGCCAACTGATCTGGCTCTGCACTGTTTGTCATTAAATATGTGAATTGCTATCAAAAACCAAGATCAAGTAATCTGATTGGCTGAAAATAAGAAGTGGGCATGGCATCTTAATTTATTCAGCATGACAAGGGTCAACAGATGTTTTGTTTTCAGCCAAATATTACACCAGTTAGATTCTTTAATATTACTAACCAGATAAAAATTTGTGTTATATATACAATATCTTATATACAGTGTTTCAATCTTTCAGATCTTTTTAAACATTCTCTTGGGAATTTGAAAAATAAATGGAGTATCATTTATTTCTTGTGTTCAAGATAGAATATCAGTTATTCAGTTTGATTTGTAGAGCAGTTATGAGTCTTAGAAATTTCCATGCAGCTGATTAAAAATGAGAATACCAGTAGAGTATTATATTTCCAGGTTCAGTTATGAAGTATTAATGTATCAATTTTAAGTAATTTGATAATTGATTATCATTTTTTTGACTGAAAGAAAGACTTGAACAACTGTCAATTGTTAACTCAGCAGAAACATGTATTTTCTGCATAATGAAAACTTATTAAGACTTGTTTTAAATTAGAATTGTAAACCTAGGCAAATTCTATCATCAAGCAAGTTGTACATATTGATTGTTTTTATATACATTCATTATGATGCAGTTTTAATATATCAAAAATCAACAAAGGAGAATATTATTATATATTTTTCTTCAGAGAATAAAAGGACTACATTTCATGTAAAGCATCCTCATTGGAAGTGATTCACATGGAGTGTTAATTTGTATTTCTAAGAACAGTAAGAAACAGTATTTTAAAATGTCATTTGAAAATGTCATACTTACCCAAAATATTGGAAAACCTGAGCTACATACCATACTTGGACTTAAATGTGACAAACTCAATTTTACCCCTTGTTAATGTGTCTAGAAATTAACTGCTGGATGAGTGGCAAACAGTGTAGACCCTGGTCACATGGTGCATTTTGCAGCACATGATCAGGATCTTCAATGTTTGTCTAGGTCTATGTATGTTCCAATACAGAGAGTAAATATGTGATTTAACCTTGGCACTTAAATGGTTACACATCACTTCAGATAGGGAGATTTTTTTCCTCTGAAAAATACCAACATTTTTCTTATTTCTGCCTGAAAACATATGTTGTACTTTCTGGAGGCAACTTGCTGAGACACTTCTAATAAGAACCCACAACATGTTTTTTCTGCATGAAAACATATGTTGTGGGGACTCATTAGAAGTGCCTCAATGAGGCACTTCTAATGAGTTCCCACAACATATGTTATCATGCAGAAATAAGAAAAATAATTTGTTGTTACAGCTTCTTATCTGGAGCTGCATTTAAAACTATAACTTGAACTCACTTATTCTATATTTTGTACAGGGAAACCAAAAGAGAAAAAGAAAGCTGCACCTGCAGCACCAAAGAAAGAAGTGAAGAAAGGAAAGAAAGGTAAGAAAGGAAAGAAGAAGGAAGAAGTGCCAGAGCCACCTCCAGCCGAGGAACAAGCTGTAAAGGAACCAACCCCACATCCACCAACACCTCCACCAGCTGTTGAGCCTCAGCTACCAACCCCTGTAGAATCTGAAAGGGTAAGAAATAATAGAGCATGAATTTTACAGTGTATTTAAGATGAGTGGATGAATTGATAGATATTCTGTATTTCTTTTGGGATCATTGAGCCCATGGTGATACATGTATATTTGAAAATAGAATTCTGCTCATGTATACGCTAGAGGGCGTAAGCAGTGTTGCAAACTTCATTACTGCTTACAAAGAGACTCAGTAAAACTGAGACTCCCATTTTCTAATCCATAGTGTGTTCTTTGTTTCCAAAAGCAATCATTTTTATGTTTATTTTGATACCCCGCAAACAATGTTAGAGGTATGCTGTTTTCACATTGTACTTCGGTCCATCTTCCATAACATTTTCCTTATTGTAGGAGGTATCCAATAAATCATGCTTATTGACACTTTTCTTGTATTTTATTTTTACAATGGAGACAGCTTTTGTGACTTCCTGATTAAATCAGTTTTACTTGCATCAAACCTTGCCTTTAATTCTGATGCAGCTCCAAATTACAAATACACTTCAACCTCTTTATAACACGGTTCATTATAACACAATTTTTGGATATAACACGGTTCAAAGATGGATCCCAAAAATGTATAGATTATATTGAAAAATGACCATAAATGGTCATTTTTCAATATAATCTATACATTTTTGTTTGGATATAACACGGTTGTTTAACTAACAGGGTTTATGTTATGGATCCCAACAATAGTGTTATAAAGAGGTTGTGGTGTATATGTTTGGTCCACATAGGGGTCCTTTACCTCATCGGTGAAACATCACAGTGAAACACATACATCACGAAAACATGCCTATATAGTTTTGACCCCCTTCAACCCCACTTTTATATAGTAAAACTGGGGTTTACAGGGGTATACATTATTTTTCTTATTTCTGCTCAAAAACATAGAGTGTGGGTACTTGTTAGAACCGCCTCGGTGAGGCGGTTCTAACGAGTACCCACAATCTATGTTTTAAGCAGAATTATGAAATATATCAGAACTTTTTATCTGAAATTTTTTCATTTTTTGGTGGTAAAATTTTCAGTGTATTTGAATAGGCATGTTTTCGTAATGTAAACAAAAACACTGTGATGAAACAAATCAAAGGGCTCAAATTTCAATTTAATGCCAGACTGCAAGAAAAGTACAAACAGGACCATAACATATTGTGTCTGCTGCGTGACTTTCTTTCCATATTTAAAAATAACTACAGTCGACTCCCGTTATCTCGAACTCGCTTATCTCGAATAACCCCTTATCTCGAAGTGAAAATCTGGTCCCTGTTATAAAACAGAGATCTACCAACAGGCAACAAAATATTGTGGAAAAGAGGAGAAATTGCTCCTTAGGAGCAATTTCTCCTCTTTTCCACAATATTTTTAATATATCTCTAACTTGTAGGAGTCAGATTACATATTCATTCTGTTAAAGGTGGTTGTTCGATTAAATGTTTTCCTCAGTTCCGCAAATCTGATATGTCGAAGTACGGATATCTCGAAGTGTTTCATAGAGTCCCTTGGAGTTCGAGATAACGAGAGTCAACTGTATATTAAATATGACATGAAATGCAGGTTTAGAGCATACCAAAACGCATATTTTTGGAAGGTATGTAGATTGAAACAAACAACAGCAAGAACAAGAATTTTTTTCAGAAGGTGGTGGAATAATTTGCTTTTTCCATGTTTCATTGTGAAACTTGTTTCTTTCTTCACTTTGCTTTTAGGAGGAATCCCCAGAGTTTGTACATTCAGATGATGAAGAAGATTTTGTTATAATAAGGGATCAGACTCCTTCACCTGAACCTGAGGTTATTTCTCAGATTCCAATAGCAACATCCCCAGATGAAGAACCAGAGGAAGAACAGGTAATAACTCAGTTTGACTGGTTGAAATTATATCACATGATCACTTGGATTGATTGATATTATATTAGTTAACAACTTTAAATATATTGGGTTGATATTAGTACACACCATCACTTTGTCAAAATTTGGTCACTAGGGAGATCAAGTAATAACTCATTTTGATTGATTGAAATTATATCACCTGATCCCACTCTTAATTTGAATGGTTGATATTTTATCAGTTAACAACTTAAAACATATACGGTTGATATCAGGTCGCACCATCACTTTATCAAAATTTGGGCACTCAACAGAACAGGTAATAACTCATTTTGATTGGTTGAAATCATATCACATGATCACAGTCTTGATTTGATTGGTTGATATTTTATCATTTAACAACTTTGTTGAAGTATATATGGCATTCATATCAGGTCACACCAATACTTTGTCAAAACTTATTTGACCACTTTTTAATGACAGATTTCTATCTGTCATTCCTTGCTGGCAGAAGCGTTCTCAAGTTGCTTCCGGCTCTCAAGTTGCTTCCGGCTTTCACTACCACTGAAATATGTGTCCGCTCAAAATGTAGTCCGATGCTATTAATATCTTTATAGCGCCGTGCAATTTTTAAAGCAGGCGACATTCAGAATTCTCCCTTATTTGCAGAGAAAACCAGACTAAGCATTTCATATGAATTGTTTGCCAACGGATGAATCGCATGAAATTCTCTGATATAATAAGACAAAAAATAAAATTGACATCTGCTACAGTCGTTGTATGCAGTCTAAGGGTTAACATATCAAAATACTTGTGTATCAATACGCCTGCGCTGGACTAAAGACGTGGCGCGAGAAACTAGACCGTAAGCCACTGTTACCAGCAATATAAACACTGTCTAATCAGCTATTACTCTCCAAATTAGATTCTGAAGATTTTTTATGCTTGATAATAAAAGAAAAAAAGGCTGTGCTCATAATCATGCTGCAAAGTGTTTTCTCCGATATTATCTGAGTGCGTTAGATATATAGGTTGTAAGGTTGATCTGCGCAATTTGTTGTTAGCTATTAATAGAACAGGCGCTGCCTCATAATCCGCGTGTCAAAAATTAGCAGATATTTTTTACCGTAAAACATAATTTCATGCAAATTGTCTCAAATGAGGAATCAGCTAGCATGAAATGTCAAATGCTGTCTCCTTGGGAAAATAAAGACAATATTTCAAAATATGGTATGATAAAACTTTTACACAGAGCACTTGCCCATTTGTCTGACGTGTGTAAAAAATTCAATACTGTCGGATTAAAGGGACAGGGCTTTAGTCAAACATTACAAGATGTAATCTCGCTGTTGTTGATTTGCTTAACATTAAAATATTTTATCTGCGGCATTTTAATAAAAAGGATGCTTGGGTTTAAAGTGTAACTATTTATCAGAAAAAAAGGAAAGTGTTGAAAATCTCTATTGCTACTTTGGTTATTTCCTCTTATTGAACGCTCGATTGTGAAAGTGAAAGTAGACAACAAGTTGGCTTCTTTAAAAAGAACCCAACGAAAGGTTCGCATCTTGTTTTAAATTTGCAGGTTTGCACAGCAAATTTAATGCCGTCATTTGCAACCATTTTTTAAGTACAGGTATTAAGTTATTGAAGAGAATTTATCACAATTTTAGCTCTTTATTGCATGTGATAACTGGCTTTTTGCAACATTTTGAGACAAAATATTTCTTTTGAAACTTCAAAACATCAAGTGGAACTTCATGGCACTATATATATATACCTCTGCAAGCATTTGATATCTGAATTTGTAGTACTACATTTTTAAACAAATGTGAAACCTTTTTCTTGGACGGGTTTTCAAAAATCTGTCCTTTAAAATAGCGAACCCCGGCATGAATTTCTGATAGAATCTGTCATTTCAGTGCCTTTTGGCGCTTTGATTTCTCATGGGCACTATCTCTTAATTTGATTTGTAAGCATTAAACCACATGGTTACTTTATTTTGAAAATGAGGTTTGTCCCAAGACCACATGTAATGATTTCAGCTTTAATAAATTAAATTGAACACTGTTCATAGCTCAAGATAAGAAGTGCTATCTATGTCATACTTTTTTTCTTATTTCTCCATGAAACAATATGTTGTGGTACTCATTAGAACTTCTAATGAGCACCAACAACTTATGCTTTTGTGGAGAAAATAAAAAAATATTAGTTGCAAGAAGTACCTTATCTGGAGCTATGCATTGTTTTCGAGTGTGTCAAGAAACTGGCTTTGCTAGTAGGTGAGAATAAGATGTAATGTGTGCAAGTCTTTATATCCCATTCTAACATATACTCCTTTTCAGAATTTTGCAGTTGACTGGTTTTAAGAATTGTATGACTAATTTTTTGTCCTTGATTTTTTTGAATTCCATTTTGTATTTTACATTGTTTGACAGACAGAGGATATGGTGAGAAAACACAATATCTCCCTATGTATACTCATTAAAAGTGTTCTGCTACAAAAATATTATTACGTGTAGTTTATAATGTGTTTTAAATATGTGCTTGAATCTTCTTTTCCATATTTTCCATTAGCAGCCAGTTTAAATATTGAGATTAATCATCATTTATCACATGCAGTTTCAGTGTGGAGCACAGTTTGTAAAGCTTCTTGCTAAATCTAAGTGTTTATTAACTCGATCTTGTCCTGCTGAACCCGGATATACCCTGCCTTTGCAAACAGTGTAGATCCAGATCAGTTGGCTTCTTCAGAAGCCAGCTGATCTGGATCTGCACTGTTTGCCATGAAGTATGTGAATTTATAGTACAATCCAAATCAAGCAATTTGATTAGCTGAAAATAAAAAATGGGTGTGGTATCTTAATTTATTCAGCAGGACAAGGGTATGAATCACCTGTAAACACCTAGTAAATCTTACAATACCTTAATTAACAGATCATCATGATGTCTACACCCTTTGTGTTACCATAACATACCATAGGGAGAACTTTTTAATGTGGTATCCATTTATTTTCAATTGAATTCATTATTATGATTCAATCTGCTGTAGGTCAAACCCAGTGTTGGAAAGGTAGGACAAAATATTGGCATGAGGTCTAAAGCTTATAATGTACCACAGTATATGAAAGGAGGGAAATTAAATCTAAAAATGTAAACCTGGTCTAATAGTGTACCACATTGCATGAAGGAGGGAAACCATTGTGGTCTGATAATGTAACTAATTGCATGTCAGAGAGAAACTGAATCTTAATGTAAACATATGGTCTAATATAATATTGTACCATAGTGCAAATTAAAAGCATACCACAATACATGAAGGATGGAAACTTAATCTTACAATGTAAACATGTGCTTTAACTAATGTAGTGCATGAAGGATGGGAAACTATCTTAAAATATAAGCATGTGATCGAAATTAATAATTTATCAAACTGCATGAAGGAGGAAAACTTAATGTAAAATGTGAACAGGTGGTCTAATTAAATAATGTACAGCAATGCATGATGGAGGGAAACTTAAACATAAAATGTAGCATGTGATCTAAACTTATTATATACCATAGAGCATGTAGGAGCATAAAATGTAAATTTGTGGTCTAAACTAATACTGAACCATGGTATTTGCAGGAGGGACACCAAATATATTAAAAAAATAAACATATGGTCAAATTTGATGATGTACTATAGTGCATGAAGAAGGGAAACATAATCTTAAAATGAGGGAAGCTTAGTTTTGAAATATGAATATGTGGTCTGACTTAAATATATACCACAATGCATTAAGGAGGGAAACCATACATTAAAATGTAAACGTGTGGTCTAATTGTGTACATCAGTGCTTAAACATCACGAAAACATGCTATATAATTTTGACCCCCTTAAACCCCACTGTTATGTAGTAAAACTGGGGTTTACAGGGGTATACATTATTTTTCTTATTTCTGCTCAAAACACAAATTGTGGGTAGTACCCACAATCTATGTTTTGAGCAGAAATGTGAAAAATATCAGAATTTTTTATCTGAAAATTTTCATTTTTTGTGATAAAATTTTCAGTATGTTTGAATAGGCATGTTTTCGTAATGTACTGCTGTGCATGAAGGAGGGTAACTAGACCTTAAAATATGAACAATTGGTCTAAAATGTGCCATAGTCTATGAAAGAGTAAAACTGATTTTAAAAACTGTAAACATGTTGTCTTATGAATAATGTACCTCAGTGCATGAAGGAAGGAAACTATATCTTAAAATGTCAGCATGTGTTCTAAACTATTAATATATGACAGTGCATGAGAAACTAATTTTAAATGTAAATCTGATCAATAGATGTGCCACAGTGCTTGAAGGAGTTGAATTATATATATTAATGTAAACATGTGGTCTGCTCTGATAATGTACCACAGTGCAAATATTTGTTCTAAACTAATAATATATGACATTGCATGAAAACCTAAATCTAAAAATGTAAATGCAGTCTAAGTATAGGTAATTGTACAGTTTCAAATTTCAGGCCATCAGGCGAGAAATTTAAAACTATGCAATAACCAGTTTGTGGCAATAATCATTATGACCATATCTCACAGATATCATAATGAGACTGATCATAGTATACACTGATCATGTATTTAATCAAGGATATTACATTTCATTTAATGGCATATTGCAACAAGTTAATATTGTCCCACATGCACGAAGGAGTAAAAATAAATCTAAAAACAGAATAAAGGAAGAAGGTATTAATCTTAATCTTATGTGAAAGAATACATCTAATCATTAATAAAAATGATTATAGAGTTGGATTTGCTTAATGCAATGTACTCCATTCATTGTATCAGACACAAATTATCATTTATGTAATTTTGGAAGTTTCTATTTGTTACTAACACTCATCTGTTATGCATGCTCTGAAAGAATGTGTTAACCTTGTTCATTCTGGATTATAGTCAGCAAACAATATTTTGAAAAATTAATTTATTTTTATGTGAAAATACATACTTGACATTTCATTCATATTGCCACCTTTTGAGATGTTTGAATGAAATATCAGGTCTCATTACAAAAACATGCCTAATCAAATATATTGAAAATTTCACCACCTAAAACTGAAAGTTTTCAGATAAAAATTCTGATATTTTTCATATTTCTGCTCTAAACATAGATTGTGGGCACTCATTAGAATTGCCTTGCCAAGGCAGTTCTAATGAGTACCAACAGTCTATGTTTTTGAGCAGAAATAAGAAAAATAATGTATACCCCTGTAAACCCCAGTTTTACTACCGGTATAAAAGTGAGGTTTAAGGAATCAAAATTATATACGTATGTTTTGTGATGTTTTTCTAGATCTTAACACATGGGAAACCCTGGTTTTCATGGAATTTTCACATTTCTTATTGCAATTGCTGCACCATAAACATATCTTTTGGGTACACACTTGCATTATTTTAAAGGGGCGTTTCCACTGAGTACCCACAAGATATGTTTTGAAGCAGAAATACAAAAAATATTTTCTAAATACTCCATTTTCTGGAGCTTTAACTAACTTTAATTAACAAGACACACACACACACACACACACACACACACACACACACACACACACACACACACACACACTGTTGAAGACATTAAATGAGGAATGCTCTGTTGGAATCAACAAATAAGTCTTAGATACTCACTGTTTGAATGAAAAAAAAATTGAGGCACACACACTGTTGAAATCAACAACTAAGGCACACAGACTGCTGGAAAGAAACAAATGATGTGTACACTGTTGGAAACAGTAAATGAGGCACACACAGTATTGGAATCAATAACTGAGGCACACACATTGTTGGAATCAACAAATGAGGCACACACACATTGTTGGAATCAACAAATGAGGCACACACACTGTTGGAATCAACAAATGAGGCACACATACTGTTGGAATCAACAACTGAGACACACACACTGTTGAAATCAACAGATGAGGCACACACATTGTTGGAATCAACAAATGAGGCACACACATTGTTGGAATAAACAAATGAGGCACACACACTGTTGGAATCAACAAATGAGGCACACACATTGTTGGAATCAACAAATGAGGCACACACACTAATGGAATCAACAAATGAGGCACACACAGTTGGAATCAACAAATGAGGCACACACACACTGTTGGAGTTGACAAATGAGGCACACACAGTGTTGGAATCAACAAATGAGGCACACAAGCTGTTGGTATCAACAACTGTGACACACAGAGTGTTGGAATCAACAACTGAGGCACATACACTGTTGGAATCAACAAATGAGGCACACATACTGTTGGAATCAACAACTGTGGAACACACACTGTTGGAATCAACAAATGAGGCACACAAGCTGTTGGAATCAACAAATGAGCACACACACTGTTGGAATCAACAATGTGGCACACACACTGTTGGAATCAACAGATGAGGCACACACACTGTTGGAATCAACAAATGGGGCACACAATCTGTTGGTATCAACAACTGAGGCACACACAGTGCTGGAATCAACAACTGAGGCACACACACTGTTGGAATCAATAAATGGGGCACACATACTGTTTGAATCAACAACTGAGGCACACACAGTGTTTGAATCAACAACTGAGGCATACACACTGTTGGAATCAACAACTGGGGCACATGCATTGTTGGAATCAACAACTGAGGCACATACACTGTTGGAAACAACAAATTGGTGTGCACACTGTTGGAAACAGTAAATGGGATGTACAGGCTTTTGGAAACAAAACATGAAGCATGTATACTGTTAGAAACAACAAATAAGGTTTAAGGAAATGCCCGCCGTGGTTCAACTATTGGTTTTCATTTACTCTGGCATACAGTAGAATTAGCCATGAGTACTCATCTTTGTTTATTATAGTGATTAATTTGATTTTTATGTTTTCGCTTTGATGCATTGACTGAGTTGGGAGCCTTTATGCAAACCGAATTTTTATGTATTTCTGTATTAAGAGTAGCATCGGGACCCAGGGTGAAGTTAGCTAGCTGTAAAAGTGCTTTAAACCCCCCGGTGGTTTGCTCTACCGACCGTTCTAAGGCGGTGGTCCCGGTGTTAGTCTTACTCTTTGTTGCTTTGTGGTTTATTCTACGAGGCGATTTGTTGTATGTCTTTCCGTGTGTCATTTTGTTCTTGTGTTTTTCAGTCCTTTTAGTATTGCGATTACCTCGCTTGGGGAAGAGAGAGCTAATCTTAGTGCTTTTCGTACATTTGTTCAGTTTGTGCTTGTTTTGATTTGTCGGTTTCCTCTTCCTCTTGGGGTCTGGGAAGGGCTGCGGTTTGTGATTGTGGCACTCCCTGGACTTTTCTCTTACCTTTTTTACACACTGTTGAAAGCAACTTATGAGGCACATACACTGTTAGAGACAACACATGTGGCACACATACAATGTGGAAAAAACACTTCCACACACTCAAACACACATACAGTTTTCATAAGTCATGGCTCAAACGATTATCTAAAAGTCTTCTGCTTGACTGGAGCTCTGAAAACAGCATGTGGTTACAAGCATGTAGTGGGAAAAATAGTTTACCCCAAATATTCAGACAGCACATCACGAAAACATACCTATATAATTTTGACCCCCTTAAACCCCACTTTTATATTGTAAAACTGGGGTTTACAGGGGTATAAATTATTGTTCTTATTTTGCTCAAAACATAGATTGTGGGTACTCGTTAGAACCGCCGCCGAGGCGGTTCTAACGAGTACCCACAATCTATGTTTTGAGCAGGAATATGAAAAATATAAGAATTTTTTATCTGAAAATTTTCAGTTTTTGGAGGTGAAATGTTCTATATATTTGAATAGGCGTGTTTTCGTGATGATAACCTTTTACCACTATAACTTGAACAAGCCTATTTTGCAATATGAGTTGGTATCTTTAACATTATGATGGAATGGTAGACAGTGTAGATACTAATCAAGTACCAGTCTGCAGTGGTTGCTAAGGACTTTGGCTGAATAATTTGGGTAAAATCTGTACTTTTAGGCATGTCTCCAGATAAGACATTTTTTTCACTCTAAAAAATTTTGACACTTTTCTTATATCTGTATGAAAGCATAGTTATGGTACACATTAGAATTGTCTGGTTGAGGCAGTTCTAATGAATACCCATCACATATGCTCTTATTCTGAAAGAAATATGTATACCATATGTGACCTAATTATCGCACTGTTGTAATTAGGTTTTCAAAATTACTGGAAAAACTTGTAGTAAAATATCCACCTTACATATAGGTACATTTTAAAGACAGATCAACAGAGGACTCTATAAGGCATATTTAATGATGCTTATGAGATTTTGTTTCTTATTTTTTTTATAAAAGCATATGTTGTTGGTACTCATCTGTCAAGGCAATTCAAATGATTGCCTATAACATATGCTTTTATAAGAATTAGGCAAAAGTACACAGGCTGTAATCTGAAAACTTCAAAATTAATTACTTAACTATGCTTTTTAATGGTATGTGCGGTAATTAGGTTGACTATGGTATGTACATATATTATATGTCTGTGGATACACTTCAGATCTGGGGATATGCATTCAGGATAAGCTTATTTGACAGAATGATGCAGTTTAAATAACCTGCATGAACAATTTATGCTAATTAACAATATCATGTGACTTCTAACAGTACGTAGAGGAGGAGGAAGTAGAAGAAGAGTTGGTACGTATCACCGATGTTACGAGTGTGGAATTATGGTTATTAGGGGACTGTGTTGATAATTTGTTGATTACTAATGATTTGAGTTTACCTGCTCAACAAATTGGACATTGCTTCCATGAATTTCAGCAGTCATCTCCCATCAGTAGCCTCTTTCAACCCCTTTATCTTATTTTCTTGTTGTTGGGCAGATAATCTAATTTTGAGTTATTCTTGCATGACCTAATGTTAGCCCTGGTTCTGGTAGGCCAAACAAACATTTTTGATCGTTATTTCAGCAGATTACTTGTTAAAGAGGAGTATCTTATGATAATTCTTAGATATGTTTTCTTTTTTTTTTCTCAAAAAAAATAGTTATATTGTGGGTACTCATAGAATCAGCTCAGTGAGGCAGCTGTAATGATGTGTTTCTCAGAAAATAGTTTTTTGTGGGTACTCACAGAATTACCTCAGTGAGGCATTTTTAATCAGTACCCACAATATTTTTTTATGGAGAATTTGTTATCCATCCTAGAATTAGCATCAAGTACTCCTTAACCCACACCATTCTGAATAAATTCATATGCCATGTCCACTTCTATTTATCAGCCAATCAGTTTGCATGATCCAGGTTGTTAATTTAAGTTCATAGACTTAATGTGACAAACAGTGCAGATCCAGATCAGTTGGCTTCTCAGAAGCCAACTGATCTGGATCTGCACTGTTTGTGATTAAGTACATGTATGTGAGTTTGTATCAATGACCTGGATCAAGCAATCTGATTGGCTGACAATTAGAAGTGGGTGTGGCATCTTAATTTATTCATCAGGACAAGGGTTAATTAATAAGTTATCTGGTTTGGTGTTTGTTTGTTTGGTCATTTGCATGATAATATTGCATGTTGCATGTGATTTTTTATTAGATAATCAAGATATTCCTTTCCAGTTTTAGTTATGTTGGTAGTAGTTTTACCCTTTTATACATGCTTTTATTTCTGTGAGGATTCCAGGGTTGAAGTTTTATCAAAATTATGAGGTATGCAGATCAGATCTCTACATGGACTGGTATTGGCATCTATATAATAGTTTTTATAGCTTGATTAGAGTCTTCGTCTTCATTGTCCGCATGAAGAAACTTTGCATCCTTGTCAAAAATGCACCCAGTGAAGATTCTGATCAGACTAAGTGAATATATATATATGCATACTGACCTGAATTTTTGCTGGGCATACGTGTCTGAAAGTACATATTTTGACCTTCAAGTTCATTTCTTTTTTAGATATTACCCAGCAAGCACATGATGTTCAAACAACATTACATCAGTGTTGAGGCAGCATCATGAAATTGCATTGACATTGATGCAATGTCTCAATGTTATGTGCCTGCTGAGTAAATATATGTCCAATAGAATGTTAGATGTATATGGTAGAAGTTCCTTGTTTCCCCTAGAAGAAAAATAGAATTTGTTTGCCTTGAAATCTATTTGACTTAATAGAATTTTATTTCCTTTAGATGTTTCATTGTATTATATACTACTCAAAAACTTTTGTATCAATGCCATTATTATTATCTGTGTCCAAGGGCATAGACACTCTTAATGTTTGCCATTGATCCAGAAGCACTTTAAGAAAGGTCCAGTGCTTTGGTTTCCTGGTCCAATGCTATTTCCATGGACTGCTCAATGTTCTTATAACCAAGTATTAGCTTTCACAAAAAGCTTGGTTTACTTATGTGCTAAGTGTAAACCTAGCTTTTTGGTAAAGCTAATACTTGGTGGATTTAAACTTAAGAATTGAAACAAACTCATCTTATAAAATTTTGTAATAATTGTCAGTCAAACATTTGAACCTGAAATGTTCAAAAGTGATGACATCATAGTTCATCAATAATGATGTTTACTGTCTTGAAAGGCTCACATTAATAGCAATGTTCCTACTAAAAATGTATACTGTGTAAAATAAATTACACATGTTTCACGTTTCCTTTAGCGATAACCCTAAGTAAGAAATATCACAGTTTTAATGCACTAGTAAGGTGCTGGAATTTTCATGTCGGAAGTTGATACTGTTTTCTTATTTTCCTTTGGTCTTTCTTCCATCAAGGTGACAGTGTGTGTTTGTGTTTGTTAGTTTCTTTTTCAGTTGAGATCTGAGACATGAGCACTATATTTAACCTAAATATTCAGACAGCCCAGAGCAAAATATAGTAGACACAGATCAAACTCTCTTAGGAGCAGTTTGAACAAGGTCTGCACCATTTGCCATTCTATCAGAACACTTAGACAAATCAACAAGAGATATACAAATGTACCTATCCAAATTTTACAGTAGATGCGGTAAGAAGTTAAAATGTCTGAATATTTAGGATAAATATGGTAACTGGACAGAGGACTACAAAGTCAGAGTTTAAACCCTTGTCATGCTGAATAAATTAAGATGCCATGCCCACGTCTAATTTTCAGACAATCAGATTACTTAATCCAGATTGTTCATGTAAACTCTCATACTGAACTACAAACAGTGCAGATCCAGATCAGTTAGCATCTGAAGAAGCCAACTGATCTGAATCTGCACTGTTTGCAAAGGCAGGGCACATCCAGGTTTAGCAGGACTAGGGTTAAAACACAATATATTTGAAATTTTTACCTAGATATGGTAACGTTTTCATTTTTAAGGATAATGATAATTATGGTATATTAGAAATGCAGTTACTGAGGTTTTGAATATTTTATTTTGTGATGGTTTTTAGGAAAGCAAAATTAGTGAAGTAAGTGGTTACCTCCACTTTGCTGACTAACTCTTCAGCTTCGGAGATATAAATAGTAGTCTAGATGAAATGACCTCTCTTCTTCTCCAAATATGGCTGACTAAACTGACCTGTGGCTTTGACTTTTATATTTGAAATTTACAAGGATATGTCCAGTATACATTTTGAATTTAGGCAGAAATTCCTGTGTTTCACCTGAGATAGTTTATCCATCAAATTCACTGGTATAGGTTAAAATACATATAAGCTTGTCCGATGACGTCTGGTTTCCATTTCCTATTTGACCTTGTACAGCTGGAAACCAGAAGCCTCAGATCACTGGACTAGGTTATATCTTTTTTCTATAATATCTTTTTGAACAGCCAGCAGATATATTTGTAAACATTATAAACTAAAGGTCAAAGTGATAGGTCAATTTGTTGGGCCAATATCTATATTTCAGAAAACTATTTAAACAAAACAAACAATATAATGATTTCATCCATTAAATATCCCATAATTATAAGATCTTCAAAGTGTGATAGTCTATAACGTTCTCCTCAGAGTCAAGTTTTGTTTGAACGCTGAAATTAAAGTCTTATATTACAAAAATTGCTATGGAAATTCTGATTGTATCTTTATCTAATAAAACATCTGACCAGTCACATTCATTCATGTTCAAGGTGAGCAGAAGGATAAAGGGGGTGAAAACATCTTGCAGGGAAATAACTTTATCATACAAATAATATTTATTTCCCCTCTCATCGGGGCTGCTCTTAAAGGAAAGAATTTGTGCCCTTTGGAAGCAAATTCTTTCTTGTAAGATGTGTTAACCATACTTCTAGGTAAAAGGGATATCAGTTTTTAATTTTTTCTTTGTTGTTCATGAAAACATGTTGTCGGTACACATTAGAAGTGCCTCAATGAGGCACTTCTAATGTGTATCAACATGTTTTCATGAACAAGTAAGAAAAAATATAAATTTGTTTTTGTTGAAAGAAGCACCTTATCTGAAGTTATGGTAAACCCCTTTGTTTAAGAAGTATTATTTCCCTTGGATGTGTTTCCATTGCCTTTTGGTTGATGCAGATCAATTACAAAAATAAATAAATAAATAAATAAAATAAAATAAAATGAAATAATTATAAAGGAAAGAAGAAAAAGGAAGAAAAGTCACTAACAGCAACAAACAACTAGTTTCTTGATGTCTTCAGATAGTCCTCTCTTCTCACTCATTTCTACTCATTTTCTGGGATACTGAGGTGCTAAACTTATAATGTATTTACCCTGAATATTTAGACACTGTTGCTCATTACCATACTTTTCCTAAAATTTGAACAGGCCTGTTAGCCTACCTGGTGATGTGAGTAACATTTAGCTAAATGGCAAACAATATAGACCCTAATCACATTTTCTGGTCCTTTCTGACAGCTGAGCCCATTTTGGGAGTTTTGAAAATACAAACTGTATATGAGAGTTACTGATGAGACCTAATTAGCCGAAACTACATGTAGCTAGTATGACCCAGAAAACTTGAAACTTCAGCTGTTCATTCCTCTCAAGGGTCACTCCTTTAAGAATCTAACCTCTTAGAAACAGTTTGATCTTGACCTTTACTGTTTGCTCAGACATGTCTGACAGAATATTTAGGGTAAATACAGTATTTTTAACCTGATTTTTTTTTTAACGTGGAAAATAAATGCAAATGTTCTCTACCTGTTTAATTGGACTCCAGTGCTGCTTCTGTTTATATAACCTTATATCTTCTATTATCTGTTGCTTTTAGGGGTATGGAAACAACTCTAACATGGAGTTACTTGCCTCCCTTGTCACTGGGGCTACTAGTAAAGGAAAGAATTTGCTCCCTGTGGGAGCAAATTCTTTCCTTTAAGAGTAGCTCCCATTTTTGAAAGGTTTCTAGGGAAGCTGCTTCATGTCTGCAAAAGTTGTCCCCTTTTGCAAAATGGTGGCAAAATGTTAAAGGTGTATGGTTCACCTTAAATACCCTTATCGAATGCAGAGCAAAAATAAAATGATAATTACCTGGCAATAGGTAATTACGTCTGTGGTAGGTCTTATGGAAAAGAAATAGCTGTTTACTATTATTCATGTTCCCTAGCTTCCAAACTGTGCCATATACCCCTATGCTAATGTATACCCCTACACAAATCTGATGGAAAATTGGTGCAGCTGATTGTAAACTAAAAGCAAAATAAATTATTATCATTACTTATATACCCAAGCTTCAAAACTGTGCAGTATAGCTCTGTGCTAATGTATACCCCTGTGCTAATCTAATGGTAAATTGGTGCAACTGATGTGTGTCTATTCTTGTTGACTGGTTACGGTGCTTCAGCTTTCAATGTATATAACACATTTACCAGCATATACATGTACTGGCATCTATTTTGAGACAGGTGTACTGTTAACACAAAGTTTGCTTGTTCCTGGAGATGGAGATTGATGTGAAACAAAATTAAACTTAAATCATTTACAAGTATATGAGAGGTATCCAGATTGACTAACTTTCTTATTTCCTCTTGAAAATACAGTCAAACCTCAATAGCTAGAACACTGATGGTTTGTTTGAGTCCCTGCGAAATTCTTCCCAATAGCTCAAGAAAACAATCATTTAGTGATTTTTCTTGTGTTTTCATGAAGTTGTATGTTGTTTGTACTCATTAGAATTGCCTCATTGAGGCAATTCTAATGAGTACACTCAACATACAATGATTGTGTAGAAAACAAAAAAAGAACTTCTAAATTATTGCTATTTGCTTCCTGACCTGGCACTATGATTAACCTTCGGTGGTTGGAATTACCCATGTCTCAAACAGTTTTCTATGGTCCCAAAGATATTCGAGCGTTTGAAGTTCGACTGTATATTGAATGTACTCAGAAATAAAATATGCTTCCATGGAAAAATAAAGGGGTCAATACTCTTTGGTTGAAAAGTTAAGAAATAGTCAGTCTCATTGTAATAATATACATTTTTGTAGCTGTACCATTCTATGGAGCCCAACCATAGTGTTGTAAGAAGAATGCCCTGTGTTTAGCATTAATGAAACATCAGTATTAAATTATTTTTTTGCCCAAACTTGAAAACATTCTACATACCCGGTAATAGCAAATATTTTACCAAATAGCCGGCCTGTCTGAAAATGACTTCAATGGCCATTATGGGAGCTGCAGTGATTAACTTCCCAGGGCCCACTGTAAGAAGCTGTGTTGGATTAAATGGTCCAAAATTGAGAATAATAATAGTAAGAATGCAGAATATGTATAAAAATTTATCATTTTCATTTTTTCTTATTTTTTACATAAAATCAGCTTTTATATAAAAAGTAATATTCTATACAAAAAGTTAGCTTTTATATAAAAAATAAGCTAAAATATTCCTTTTCTATCCAATATAAGTTTTGTGATGTGTAGAATGGCTACTTTTTCTAATAGATATATGAAAGTATAACAATACAAAAAGATCTAGAATGTATTGGTTAAGGTTGGCAGATAGCCTACTTGGCTTTCCAGTTTCCAGAATTGAGTTGTTTGTATGAGTTTATAACAGGTTTCAGAATATATCTCAGTGTTTCACATAAACAGAACATTTATACAAATTTGTCCACAAAAACATTTTTGTAGAGTCTGAATCTACTGTGTAGTTTGATGAACTATCACAATAAATGGTTTTGGTCAATCTGATCTGTGATTGCGAGACATAGTTGCCCATTTGGTGTTTGTGCATCCGTCTGTCTATGTTTCCATCAGAGGAAACCTCTTTGTTGGTTTTAGGGGATCTATCTGTCCATTTATTTGAGAGCCTGTAGACACTTTCATTATAAATTCTTATATATCTTCACACACTCATACATACAAGCCTCCTGAAACTTTACACTTCCTACCACTCTAGATCTCTACCTGGAAATCAGTTCACTCATAATGGCCTACTTTACATAAAATCTGTTCATCCATGATCTGGTTTTGTGGGGGTTGGACTGGTATCTCCACTGCCATACACACAGGCCCCAACTCCCAGCTCAGATTTTATCACTGAGTGCATCTCATCACCCTGTGTCTGTTACCTTGAAACTAGGTTGTCATGATCTACTTTTAAAAAAGGCAGTTTTTTGGATCAGACAAAAATTTTCATAAATGTGAATGCCCCTGAAACTTAATAATTGTATGCACACATCCCAAATCTCCTTCCATAAAACTAGGTCACTATGACCTAATTTTGGAAGAATCAGCCCATGGCAAGGTGTTCAGGACCAAGCTTGTATCTCTATTCCCATACATGGTTTAAATTTATCAATTCATACATCCCACCAACCATGCAGTGTTGCCAAATAAGGTCACTGTTATTTTTGCAAACATTGACACCAAGGCAAGTTTTCAAGGTCATACTTTTATCTGGACTTTTGTCATGATCGCCCTTAAAAGTTACCTTATGAAATCTGTTTTGTTGCTCTTTTTAACTTTGATATTTCAATATTATATGATGGCAATGCCTGGGTTTGAATATAAAACATAATCACTGTGGTTAGCCTTGTTAATGCTTAGCACTCTTGGTAAAATTTTTAGCAAACAACATTTTGAAATATTTTTCTTATTTTTATCAGAAAGCAGGTTTTGACATTTCATGCAAATTGTCTTCACTGGAGGCAATTTGTATGTAATGTTGGGGCCTGTTTTCAGGGCAAAAATAAGTGAGTTATCACCAAGTTTTCATCTGTTGAATTTGATCATAGAGTGGTGAAGGTTAACGATGAAAGATTCAGCATACTGTGCATTTCAGAAACATTTGATTATTTTTCTTACCTTTCGGCTATATCATTTTGGACACCTCTTCACATAGTCAAATGCTTTTATTCAAGTATTAGGGCAAGTATGGTGAGTCAAGGTGTCCAAATAATGAAATCATCATTTTATTTTTTACAGAGTGAAGCTGATAGGCTGCGTATGATATCAAATCGTGAAGCTAGAGCTGCAAAACGTGCAGCAGCTGCAGAGAAGCGACGACAAGAAGTGGAGCGCAAGCGTAAAGAACGAGAAGAAGAATTAAAGAAACAAAAAGAGGAGCAAGAAAGACAGGAAAAACTGAAAGCTGAACTGGAAGAACAGAGGAGGCTAAAGGAAGAAGAAAGGAGGTGGGCATATTTAACACTTTGCATGCTGGGTAAAAATTTCAGCAGACAACATTTTGAAATATTTTTCTTATTTTTTTCTAGAAAATAGCATTTGACATTTCATGCAAATTGTCTCCTAAGGAAACAATTTACATGAAATGTGAATCCTATTTTCTGGGAAAAATAAGAAAAATATCATCAGTTTGATCTGAAGAATTTGCCCATTGCACTATAAGTGTTAAATATTTGGTTTATGGGATTGATTTAGGTATGGTCAGTTGACTTGTCAAGGAAGAGTATTAATGATAATTCTGAGATAAGTTTTATGTCTCCATAAAAACATATGTTGTGGGTACTCATTAGAAGTGCCTTGCTGAGGTGCTTCTAATGAGTACCTGCAACAGACAGTTTTTACAAAGAAATTGAGCCAATTATCCCTCTGATATTTTGTATATTTGGTTTCAGGAGTTGATCTAGGAAGCCAAGGATTTTTTTCTGAAATATCATTAAACTCAATGGTTATTTTCCTTGTTCAGGGTAAATTAAACTTTTATTTGATTAAATGATGATAGGAAAGTATATATTTATCTGTTCAGTAACAGTTCTGTATTTTCTTGTCTACCAATACTTCCTTCTTTCAGTCTGTAATAAAAACATGTAGTTGCTTTAAAAAATAGATACAGGTATACACTGATTTTGTTTTCTTTATTCTGTGCATCATAGTACATAGTTTTATGGGAAGATTTCATATTTTATGGGCAAAGTTCTTTATTGATTTCTGGATCAGCTCTTGAATTTGAAGTGAAAGGTTTGAAGGTGGCTTAGACATTTCTGGGATTTTTTGCTGTTTAATTTTTAACCCTTGTCATGCTGAATAAATTAAGCTGCCACGCCCATTTCTAATTTTCAGCCAATAAGATTGTTTGATCCAGATTGTTGATAACTGTTCAAATCCTGAAAGACAAACAGTGCAGATTCAGATCAGTTGGCTTCTGATCTGGATCTACACTGTTTGCTAAAACAGGGCATGTCATGTTCAGCAAGAGAATGGTTAAGATAACATAGCTCGGTATAAGAGAGTTATCCAAATGAATATTTGTCTTATTTCTCCTTGAAAACGTAAGTTATGGAATTCATTGGAAGCAGCTTGCCAAGGCAGTTTCACTGAGGACTCACAACATACATTTTTATAGAGAAATAAGACAATTAATCAATATTTTATAGCTAAAAATAGCATCATATCTGATGCTGTGGGTGATCAATCACATCACGAAAACATGCCTATATAATTTTGACCCCCTTAAACCCCACTTTTATATAGTAAAACTGGGGTTTACAGGGTATACATTATTTTTGTTATTTCTGCGCAAAAATATAGGCTGTGGGTACTCATTAGAACTGCCTGGCTGAGGTGGTTCTAATGAGTACCCACAATCTATGTTTTGAGCAGAACCTTGAAAAATATCAGTTTTTTATCTGAAAATTTTCATTTTTTAGAGGTGAAATTTTCTATATATTTGAATAGGCATGTTTTCGTAATGACATGATCATTTACATGGCTGGCTTGAATGAAGAAGCTTTTGGAATAAGTAGTGTTTGTGGTGTCATTTTCTAATTTATGCAACTTAGGCCAAATAAAATGATCGGTTTCGATTCTCAGGTAACTGTCACATCTGTCAAAATGGTCCTGCACTATATATTTTTTCAGTGGGACTTTGTTTTTCAACCCACAAAAATACATGACATTAGAGTATTCTTGCTTATCTGAGAAATATTTTTAAGCAAATTGTGATTCACACATTAAATGTTTGGTATTCTTACTTGCTTGAAAAAAAAAAAAAAAAAAAAAAAAAAAATTGGTAAAATGATTTTTTATGTTGTTTGAGACTGGGAACTTGCATTTCAAAATCGTGTAAAAGTGCTGCCATTTTACTTTGCCAGGAACCAAAATGTCTAAGAGTGTACCCAAGCAGAAAAAAAAAATGAACATCTGTTATTTGAAAAAGTGCCTTGGAATCTAAAGATATTTTTTTTGGCCTTTTTGGTGTATTTTCAAACTTTATATTTTTTTAAGAGTGCATTTTGTTCTTTATTCATTTTCAGAGTTTTATACTTACTGTATATTTACTATAACTATTGGGACAAACAGGCTTGAGCAACATTGTAGATCTATATCAGATCCTCCAGATTGTCACATCTGCTTAGGGATATTATAGATTACCATGTCAGGTCAGGGTCTGCACAGCTTTCAACCCATTTAGCAGATTTTAGACTCATCAACAGGTAGTAAAATGGAGTTGTTCAAATTTTAGCAGAAGCCTGGTAAAAAGTCCAAATATTTAGGGTAAATAGCATGTTTCATTTTCATAATTTTACAGTTATTTTTATTCTAGCTCCTTTTTTTATACATTATTTTTATTTGACCATATTTGTGTTGAAAAAGATAATAATTATTATACTTCTCAATACTTGTTTTGGGTTTCAAAATTATTCATGGTAATTGTCCTAAAACTACATGCACCACCTTTTCTGACAAAATGTCATATCCAGAGAGTGCAGATCAGACGGCACAGGTTAATATAACTTTGCTTTGCCTATCCTCCTAAGTATGTTGTGAAACAAACATATAAAATCACAACTTAAAGAGCATATAGAATAAAGTGTTCAGAATTTTAGGACAGTTACTGTAAAGACTATAGGTCATTGGTCTTAATCCTTAAACTGCCAATCATAACAATTGTTGTCTGCTTTGTCATCTGCTTGTGATTTCAAAAGTCATTTTTGCAAATAGTGTGGACCCAGATCAGACTGCTCCTAGGAGCAGTCTGATCAAGAACCACACTGTTTGCTAGTATGTTAAAATATTCAGCAGACGACATTTTCTGATGCAGGTTTTCTTGGCATTTTAAGGGTTAAAAAACACTGATTTATTAATTATGAAGAAAAAGGGAATCAGTCTCAAGACTGTAGTACATCATGGTGTTTCACAAAGTTTCAGTAGATGATTATTTATTTCCAATTTTGCTCTTTCAAATTTATTATCATTTGAATTTTTTTCATATCTATTTGTAGATGGGAAAGGTAACTGTTCTGTTGTTATGTTGTGGCACTTATATTTTGTACATTTCTTGAGGTTTCTTTATAAGTGGGATATTTCTTTACTAAGACTACAATAACTGAGGACACTTGAAATCATCTGTATCACATATAGGAACAGCTATGGTACAGATAGATCAACCAGTACTTCCAAGTATTCGTACATCCAGATAAGAGGAATATTCAGAAAATCATTTGAGCCAGCCCACGACAAATCCAACTAAATGACATGCACCCATTGAAGACTCAGATCAGCCTGGGCATTCTCCTAGTCTGATCAGTGTCTTGGCAGTCTGCAGAATAAGACCCATTGAGTGCACAGCAAAGACTCTGATTAGACTGGGCAGATGCCCAAGCTGAACTGAGTCTTCACTGGGAGCACATACCATTTTGTTGGTTTTGTCATTTACTGGTTCATATTTCTTATTTCTCCATGAAAACATGTGGGAACTTACTAACATGTGGGAATTTCCTAGAATTTTCTTGACAAGGCACTTCTAATGAGTACGTCACGATATGTTCTAGAGAAAGAATAAGAAAATATCCATATAGTTCTATTGAAACAAGTGTCTAATCTAAAGCTATTGTGAGTTTATTGTTTTGTTACTTTGCAGCTCTTAGCAAAGGGGTGGAGACACTTAGCAGCAAAAATGCACTCATTAACAATTTAATTTGATCTTTGAGCCTTTCCAGATAGAGAACTGTCCCTCACCCATAGGACCAGAGAGAAGCACACCCTACTGGTGATCAGGTTGCCAGTTCAATCCTGACAAGGTTCAACTTCATCCATTCATGGAGATTGATCTAGAAATATTTTTTCCAAGATCATTCTCTCCCTTCTCCTGATTCAAGAAAGGCAGTTGTCAGTTTCTGGTGAAAGAATGTGCCTTAGTACTGGTTAACCACTAAGCAGAAAGCCTGCACAGGAATAGTGTGGTTGGGTATTTTAACTGACTGGCTCAGCATGACATTAAAAGTGTTGACTGTATTAAACTCCAAACCAACAAATATTTGCTGTTCCTATATAAGACATAGGTGCTTGCTGTCCAAAGTGTTTTTCAGATTTTTGAATAGGGACGGGTCAAGCGAAAATATGTCTTCGAGCATATATTACCCTAACTGTTCATTGTTGATATTTTCAACATTGATATTCTTTTTTTTAATTCTCCACAAAAACATGTTGTGGGTACTTGCTGGAAGAGCCTCACCAAGGTGCTTCTAATGAGTAACCAGAATGTACATATGTTTTTGGGGAGAAATAAGAAAAATATGTATCTGGTTACCCTTTTTATCTGGAGCTCTGTTAGAGCTCTGGTAGAACTTGATACATTCAGCAATATCTGGTGTCTTTTTGTGAAGTGGATAGTGAAAGCTGTAATCAGGGCCCAGTTGTTCAAAGCTAACGATGTCGTTACTTAACGATTCGTTAAAATTTAAATCGAGTGATACGCAAATATGCTGAAATTTTTTGCTGAAAAAATGTGAGTAGCTTTTGCAGTGCAAAAGCTACTCACATTTTTTTCAGCAAAAAATATCAGAATATTGTATATTGAATCTGCTAAAATAGTTAACGAAATGACCCTTAACGAGCTCGTTAAGCTAACGACGCTTTGAACAACTGGGCCCAGATTGCCTGGCTGTGCAGACTGAGCTGAGGTTTCCCTGTCTGCTTATTCCTTAGAAACGTAGTTTTGCTTGACACATTCCATTTAATATTTTATTCAGTTACTTGTGATCTATTTTTTGGGTTAAGGCATTAATAAGAAAGTTAACTTTCTTTTTAAATAATTCTTAAATGATTTGTTTTTGTTTCCCTTACTTCAGTCTTTTTTCTGTATCTACTTTTGTGCTTGTGTTGTGAGCTGATACTTTTACGTCATATTAGTAACCCCGACATAGTTTTTACAGTATTTCAAGTAAAATATTTATTCTGTACCTGAGATCTGGGTTTTGTTTCCCTGAGTGATGTGAAAGGTTGTACCATTTTACATATGTATATTTACTTGCGATTTGCTGGTAATGAGTTAGGTGTCTGTTTTACGGTCTTAAGTACATGACAACCTCTTTATAACACTATTGTTGGGGTCCATAGCATGATCCGTGTTAGTTAAAAACTGTGTTATATCCAAACAAAAATGTATAGATTATATTGAAAAATGACCATTTATGGTCATTTTTCAATATATATACATTTTGGGATCCATCTTTGAACTGTGTTATATCCAAAACCATGTTATAACGAACCGTGTTATAAAGAGGTTGTAGTATATTTGCTGTTTTATTTCTAGGTATCTAAAATGTACTACTTACCCTAGAAGTTGGACAGTTCCCTTATTTAAAAAATGGGTGCTCTACAAAACACACACACACACAAACACTGACACAGACAAATGACCTGCAAGATTGATGTGTCATTAAACAAGAATTCAAGCAAACAAACAAACAAACAAACAAACAAACACATACGAAACACACTCACAAACATATGAAAAACCACTCATATCACATTCTTTTATTTCTCATTTAAGTATAGTCACTTCATTGTCTAACTTAACTCTTGTTTTTTGTATTTTAGCTTACTTAAGTATAACTTACGATCGGATGATGATTATTTTGACAATTCTCTCGAGTTGTAAGTGAAAATTAGAAAATCATCTGAATATAGGCTCCTTATTGAATTTGCATGTTAAATTGTTAGAAATTAAAAGGTCTTTTATGTGTTGAAGTTATAGATTATCCCATTGTAGACTGAATGAACTCTCCCAGATTGTTAATTGGAAGATTCTAATTTGGATTTTAGGTATGTTAGCTACTGATTTAGATATTCTGCAAGAAAAATGGTTGAACCTGACTTGCAAACTGTGGAGACCCTGATCAGATGCCATGTTCTGCAGCATCTGCTCTGGGTCTGCTGTTTGCCAATTACCCTTTTAGGGGTCTCCAGACTGCAGTCGGTTATAATAAAATTCCACTGGTTATATTGAATAGAGAAATATTTTTTCAGTGCCTTTCCATGATAAGGTCTTGACACAATTGTTGATCAATATACTTAAAAGAGCACCATTTACTTTCAAATATTTTTTCTGATTTGAATGATTTCTGTGGGTTCTGAATTGATGAAAAAGCTTAGATATATTTGCAAAATTCACCAGCCAGTTTAAAATGAAACATTTCTGGTTAAACTCAATTGGTAGAATAGCTCATGACAGCATATTTCATATTTCATATTTTATTAGTTGGGTAAACTCTATTTCATTTGTAAAATTCAAAGAAAAAAAATAATTCTGCCTAAGCTTGGTAGATATGCACTGAACACACATTTTATTCCATGTGTATTTTTATTTTTTTTTTTATTTTTATAGTTTCCAAGTGAGGTAAATTTCCTATGTTGTGAAGTTTCAATATTGTCAGGAATCTCAGGATTATGCCATGAATTAAGCTTTTATTCGTATGATAGTTGTTATGTTCATTACATCCACAAATATTTTATTCAAGGGAAATGTATCCCTTTTAAAGGGAGATAATTATCATAATTGTTTTCTGCCCCCTTCTGAAAAGGGGTCTACTCTAAAAGGAAAGAATTTGCTTCCCTTGGAAGCAAATTCTTTGCTTTTTGAGAAGACCCCTTTTCAAAAGGGGACTGGTGCAATGGAAACCAAACAAGAAGTCACAACAATTGTCTCCCTTGTTAACTGTGGTGGAGAATCCACTAAATGTACCATTATTCTCCTGGAATGCTCAGAATTATTATTCATATCATTCTTATTAATTGCATCATGCATATTTCCCTATACTGACATTTATATTAAAATGATAAAAATCGTCTGTATTCTAACTGCTCTTCCATATAATCTTGATTACTAACTTGATAATATTAAATTACATCAAATGATACAAAATTTAAACAGAATGATGTATAAATTTATTATTTATTGTCACAAGTTTTTCAGAAATGACAAGAATTCAGAAATGAACTGATTAGTGACAAGCACTAGAAAAGGATGCTTCATTTTTTGACATTTATTTTTTAATTTCATATTTTTTTTATTGGGACTGCCTTAGCAAGCAGAAGTGACATGGGATCAGTTTCTGGTGACAACAATGTTAAATAGAAAGGAATGCAATGATCTGGAATTGATACAATTACCTAACACCTTCCGTCCAAGACCCCAAAGGGAAAGAAGGACGCACTTAAAGCAATGGTACAATCAAAACAACAAGCAGAAAGCCAAAAGGACAGTTTCTTTACCCAAAAATGGCCAAACAGCTATCCAAAATAAAAATTTCACAAGGACATACATGCAAAGACATACAATGACAGAAATAGTAAATCACAGCAGAAGCATCACCTTGGAATGGTCAGTAAAAACCTTACTGGGGGGTGGGGGGGCTTAAATTGATTTTACATGGCCACAACTCTCACCCTCAATAGTTCAGCTGTGATATACACAAGACATTTGTTCAGTCCGTGTGAAGGGTTCTAACTTATCAGTAACATCTCCGAGAAAAATAAAAATCATATGAACACAGAGATGAAGCAATGTTGAGGATTTGACAGCATGAAATAACTGAAATGCTGAAGCAAAAGAAAACCAACAATTGTACTTTGGTGGGCAAGACCAGAGCCAGAGCATTAGGCACCAACCAACTTACCTAAATGTTTTTAGGTACAACTTACCTAAAAGTTTTTAGGTAAGAGCCATCAAAGAGCCTGAGGCCCGATCAGTCGGCGTGCAACCAAAGAGGGAAGCTAAGTTATTAACCATGATTGGTTTAACTACCATGCATGCAGTCTGTTGTATTATTTTGTACCCAATCTTTATATATAGAAGATTAATTTTACAAAATTGAGTGCTAAAATCATTGCAAGCATATATTTTTCTGAATTTATATACTAAGTCACCATAAAATTCAGGTTCTGATAGGTCTTGTTGCAGAAGAAATTTAAATCTGTGCATTTAGCTTTATTTCTCAAACACCAAGGCTGCTAGGCTAATGAAACTTCATACACACATCCGTCATGATGCACCCTGCCCACTAACATTGACATTTACTAACCTTAACCTACTTTTTAACCTTGGTTGAACAATGTTTAGTCTGTTTAGCTCCATAGCAGCTGAAACATTGCCATTTGGTGAATTTCAACGTGAAACCCTAATACCCCGCCACTAACATGTGGCGGGGTATCAAAATGTACTTTGCAGGTCAGCAGACTCAGATCAGCCTTTGCATCTGATCAGAGTTTTTGCGGTCCACTAAAAGAAGCCTTGGATCAACATCTAGTCACAGCAGTTCATCTTTTAACCCTCCCATACTATATATTGGAAGAGTCCATTTTCATTTCTAGGTATGTCAGGCTGTTTGCAAATCAGTCAACCATTTTTCTTTAGGAATATCTTGTTTGTTTGTTTGTGTTGAGGTTTTACGGCGCAGTCAACCCAATGGGGTCATGTCGAGCGCAGTCAGTTTACCTAACCACACGTTTACTGGGCAGGCTTCGTCCTCTAAGCGGTTAACCAGTATTGTGCACATTCTTTCGCCAGAAACTGACAACTGCCCTTCTTGAATCAGCGGAAGGGAGAGAATGACTGTAGAAAATATTTCAGGATCAATCTCCACGAAAGAATGTTGCCGACCTCGGCGGGGGTTGAACCCGTGACCTCCTCGTCCGACGTAACCCTAACCCTCTGCCGTAAAACCTCAACACAAACAAACAAACAAGATATTCCTAAAGAAAAATGGTTGACTGATTTGCAAACAGTGGAGACCCTGATCAGATTTCTCATTCTGCAGCGTCTGATCTGGGTCTGCACTGTTTGCCAGTAACCTGTTTAGGGATCTCAAGTCTTAAATGGGTTAATCATTATATCACTTTATTCTGATTCACAGTCTTAGTTTGTATTGTGCTCCTTTTCATAAACATCTTGACCAAAATCATCTTTATTCATTCCTTCATCAAACTTATCCAAGTTATCATCAAATTTAGAGTGTACTGTCAAACATTGACTAAATTTGCCCATTAGCAATCCCAAACCAGATCTCCTTAATATCAATGCATGTACTAAGTTTGGTTAAAATCCCTTCACATTTACTCAAGTTATCATCTGGAACGAAAATATCGGCGTACCTCGGGCAGATAACTCTGTCAAAATTTGGAGAAACTTGCCCATTAGCAATCCCAAACCAGATCTCTACAATATCAATGCACATACTAAGTTTGGTGAAAATCCACTAATGTTATCATCCGGAAGCAAAATACGGAAGGACAGACAAACGTACGACTGACCGACGGATGGACAGACACATGGACATCCAACATGAAACCATAATACTAACATGTATCAAAATGCGGGGTATCAAAATGTAATTTGCAGGTCAGCAGACTCAGATCAGCCTTTGTATCTGATCAGAGTTTTTGCGGTCCACTTAAAGAAGCCTTGGATCAACATCTAGTCACAGCAGTTCATCTTTTAACCCCTCCCATACTATATATTGGAAGAGTCCATTTTCATTTCTAGGTATGTCAGGCTATGACATAGATATTCCTAAAGAAAAATGGTTGACTGATTTGCAAACAGTGGAGACCCTGATCAGATGCCGCATACTGCGGCGTCTGATCTGGGTCTGCACTGTTTGCCAGTTACCTGTTTAGGGATCTCAAGTCTTAAATGGGTTAATCATTATATCACTTTATTCTGATTCACAGTCTTAGTTTGTATTGTGCTCCTTTTCATAAACGTCTTGACCAAAATCATCTTTATTCATTCCTTCATCAAACTTATTCAAGTTATCATCAAATTTAGAATGTACTTGTTTATTGTGATTTCATATTGAATTGATTGGAAGTAGAGATGTAGAGATTGTAGATTGTTATGTGTGTGATAAGGGGCATGGGGTGGGGCATTGAGAGAAGGTGAGTGCGGAAGTTGGACTGATTTTTTTAATAATCTAAATTACTTTAGGGATGATGGTAGGAGTGTGACCCAGTTTTATACTTAGATTTAGTCCATTTGTGATCTTTGAGATGTTTACTACCTTCGCATAGAAGCCTAACATAGTTGTACTGGGAGTGTTTTGTTTTGTTTATTAAAAAAAAAGAACAATAGTAAGAGTAATTCTTAGTTTATTTTAACGTCTTTTTAATATTTTTATTAACTTTTCTTTAGTATTACATAATTATTTTTGCATTTCAATTTAGATTCTGTACTAACTTGAGGTTTAATTGTTGCAGTGAGAGCTGAATGTATTGTTATTGAATTAGTTTTGAATAAGAATGTAGTTGAATGATCTTAGTAGTATGTTTTACATTTTTGAGGCTGAAATAAGATACTATTAATGCTATTAATATTATATTTCACTAAAGTGTTGAGGAATATGAGGAGGAGTAAGTTGTAACCATTGTGGATGTAAGATGTTGTCTCACAACTATTTTGGAGTCTTAAAACACAGAAAATTATTATGTTGACAAACTTGTAAAGCCCATTTTGATGTTAGTTGTTTTGTGGGTTTTTTTACACTAAAAAGTTTAAATACATGTGCGCTGATATTTTTGTTGAAAAAATGAAAGTAGCTTTTGCAATGCAAAATTAAAAATATGGAAAAAGCTCTGCAAAAGCTTTTTTTTTTTTTTTTTGATGAAAAAAATATTGGTACATTTATAATTTCTATACCTAAATATTTAAATAAATGGTTTAATTGTTGAGCAAATTTTGATATTTAAGAGCCTTATCCAATTTTATGTTTTTAAATTTAAAATATTTAGATATACTGAAATTTATGTTATGAAAAAAATGTGAGTAGTATTTGCACAAATACTACTCTTATTTTTTCACAAAAAAGTCAGGATTGATATCTTATCTTAATATTTTGGACAGGCTTTTAAAAAACGCTGTGCTTAATTAAAATAGTGATGTCAGGGCGTCTGGCAGGATGGTGGGTGAGGGGGGACACTTAGAGCATTGGGCATCGTCCGGAGTTTACCTTTTGGTTAACCTTTTTGAAAAACCTGTCCATAATGCTGTTAGGCATTTTTCCTGTTGATAATATTTTCTATAAGTTTTCTATTTAATTGTCCAATTAAATTAACAGCATTTGGTGTTGTGATGTCAGTGGAGGTTTGTAGAAAACCACATCTATACTGCAATTTTGAATTATCCTAAATATTGGGACACCTTTTCTGATATCCATACTTATAAACTCTGAAGAAGTCTAATTAAATACTGTTAATCTGTCTAGTCTACTGGACTGAGTGGCAAAAAGGGTAAAATCTGATCAGCTACCACAGCAAAATGCGGCATCTAATCAGGAGCTACACTGTTTGCTCAGGCTGGTATGTGCCAATACTTATGGGTATTATTGTAAGCTAATAAAGTAAATATTTATCAGATAATTATTGTAAAATTACAGACTTATGGGTATTATTGTAAGGTAATAAAATAAATATTTTTCAGATAAATATTGTAAAATTACAGACTTATGGGTATTATTGTAAGATAATAAAATAAATATTTATCAGATAAATATTGTAAAATTACAGACTTATGGGTATTATTGTAAGGTAATAAAATAAATATTTATCAGATAAATATTGTAAAATTACAGACTGTTATAAAAGAAAGTTTGAAAGCTGAACTAGGATAATAAAGAGATGTAATCTAAGGGTTGTCAGGTGAGGTATTTGTAAAGAAAAGATGAAAATAATGGGAAACTTAGTCTGTTTTTTTTTTTTTTTGTTGTTGTTTTTTTTCAGGTTTTTCTAGAGGTATTTGTAAAGAAAAGATGAAAATAATTGGAAACCTAGGCTGGTTTTTCAGATTTATCTAGAAAGCCCTTAACAGTATCAATTTGTTTTCTTTGGCAAAGAATGGCTATGACAGAAGATCTTTGTATTATCAGATGAACTGGAAATCAGTTTTGGCTTGTCCATCACGAAAACATGCCTATATAATTTTGACCCCCTTTAACCCCACTTTTATAAGTAAAACTGGGGTTTACAGGGGTATACATTATTGTTCTTATTTCTGCTCAAAAACATAGATTGTGGGTACTCGTTAGAACCGCCTCGTCGAGGCAGTTCTAATGAGTACCCACAATCTATGTTTTGAGCAGAAATATGAAAAATATCAGAGTTTTTTATCTGAAAATTTTCAGTTTTTGGAGGTGAAATTTCCTGTTTTACTATATAAAAGTGGGGTTTAAGTGGGTCAAAATTATATAGGTATGTTTTCGTGATGTCTGATACAAGTCAGTCTGATACAAGTCAGTTTGAACATGGTTCCCAAAAGTGTTGTATCCAAACAAAATTGTATAGATTATATAGAAAAATGACCATCTTTTCTCCAGATGGCATTTTGAAATGCGTTTCTTATTTTTTCCCAGGAAATAAGATTTGACAGTTCATGCAAATATAGTTTTCAATTGATTCAGCCCCAGTTAACATGTATTTTCTAGGATGAAAAAACAGAGAGAAGCAGAAGAAAAGGAGGAAAAAGAGAAACAGAGGATTGAGCTGGAGAAGAGGAGGTTGGCAGAGATTGAAAGAGAGAAGAAAATGAAGGAAGATTATGCCAGGAAACTTGATGAAATGAAGAAGAAACAAGCCGAGGAAGACAAGAAGAGGAAAGGTATGTAAATGAATTTATATCATATGTACAAAAAAAGGTAAGAGAAGAGTCCAGGGAGTGCCACAATCACAAACTGCAGCCCATCCGAGACACCAAGAGGAAGAGGAAACAGACAAATCTAAACAAGTGCAAATCGAACAAATGTACGAAAAGCGCTAAGATAAGCTCTCTCTTCCCCAAGCGAGGTAATCACAATGCTAAAAGGACTGAAAAACACAAGAACAAAATAACACAAGGTAAGACATAAAACAAATCGCCTCGTAGAATAAACCACAAAGCAACAAAGAGTAAGACTAACACCTTAGAACGGTCAGTAGAACAAACCACCGGGGTGTTTAAAGAATAAACCAGGGGGGGGGCCGGGGGGTTGGAGGGTTTACAAGGTGGACAAACATAAGACTGCGTATTGCCCTATAAGAGAGACAGTTTTAGGTATGGGATTGCCCAGGCATGTCTGTCCCAATATTTTGAGTAAAGTATGGTATGGTAAGTGACCTAAAATTTCATACATCAAATTTTCTTACAAAATGGAATATGCAAATAGCACAGACCCTAAAGGAACAGTCTGATCAGGGTCTCTACTATTTGCTATTCCACTTTGTATTTAAACCCCTGCCATGCTGAATAAATTAAGATGCCATGTCCACTTCAAGTTTTCAGCCAATCAGATTATTTGATCTAGATTGTTGATACAACATCACGAAAACATACCTATATAATTTTGACCCCCTTTAACCCCACTTTTATATAGTAAAACTGGGGTTCTAACGAGTACCCACAATCAATGTTTCGAGCAGGAATATGAAAAATATCAGAATTTTTATCTGATAATTTTTCATTTTTGGGGGGTTTAAATTCTAAATATATTTGAATAGGTGTGTTTTCGTAATGAATTCAAATACTTAATGACAAACAGTGCAGATCCAGAAGCCAACTGATCTGGATCTAGACTGTTTGCAAAGGCAGGGCATATATGGGTTCAGCAGGACCAGGGTAAAGAAACAATCCAATGTGGTATTTTAAGAACAGACTGCATAAAAAGCAAAATATAGGCAAAAAAAGTATGGAAATCGCAGTTTTGGTCTCATTGAGACTCTTCTTATGGCAACAATGTAGTTTGCAGGGCTGCATAGACCCCCCCCCCCCCACCCCCCCAACCCACCCACCTAAGTGGAACTCAAATTATCCAGGATATCAGAATACACTGAAATGTCTAAAATGGGCTGGGCTGACTAGTAAACAGCACAGACCTAGGCCAGACTGTTCTGGATGTAAATCAGCAGGGACCTAGATCAGACTGCTCTGGACTGCTCAGACATGTCTCTCCAAATATTCTGTAAAAATATGGTACGGTAAAGGGCCAAACATTTGGTACAGCAAAGTTTCTAACAGAATGGCATATGCAAACAGTGCAGACCCTGATCAAATTGCTCCTGAAGGAGCAGTCTGATCAGGGTCTCCACTGTTTGCCATTCCACTTGGTATTTTAAGAAACAGCTGCATATAAAGCAGAATTTAGGCAAAAAGGTATGGAAAAAAAGTGTTCAGAATTTTAGGACATTTACCATACTTTTTTCAAAGCTCCAGATAAGATACCGTTTTAAAAAAATTATTCTTATTTCTCCATGAATACATATGTTGAAGGTACTCATTAGAAGCGCTTTACTGAGGCACTTCAGATGAGTACCCCACAACATATGTTTTCATGAGAAATAAGAAAAATCTCAAAACTTTTTTATTGAAAAAAGCATCTTATCTGGAGCTATGTTATTTTATGTTTACAGAGGAAGCAGAGAGAAAAGCCAGAGAGGCAGAAGAACGAAGACTGGAAGAAGAAGCTTTAATGGCCACAATGGCTGAACAGGAGAGAATTGAGTATGAAAGAAGGAAGAGAGAAGAGGAAGCAGAAAGAATAAGAAAAGAAGAGGAAGAAAAGTAAGTTAGGCTTCCAATTCAGACATCATCTCTAAGCTAAGGCTTTATTTAACCCTGCTTCTGCTGAACCTGGATCAAGTAATCTGATTGGCTGACAATTAGAAGTGGGCATGGCTGACAATGAGAAGTGGGTGTGGCATCTTTATTTAGCATGGCAAGAGTTAAAATTAAGTTTTTCTTCCTGTTGATAAAGGAAAAATCTGCTGAACCCAGATATGCCCTGTCTTTGCAAACAGTGTAGATCCAGATCAGTTGGCTTCTGAAGCCAACTTATCTGGAACTGCACTGTTTGTCATTTAATATGTGAATTTATATCAACAATCTGGATCAAGTAATCTGATTGGCTGGCAACTAGAAGTGGGCATGGCTGACAATTAGAAGGGGGGCATGGCTTCTAAATTTATTCAGCTAAAGTTTAGTTTTTTTTCCTGTTAATAAAGGAAAAACTTAACTGCAGTGGAAAATCTTGAACAAAATGTAAATGGTTACTTAGGAATGGTCACAATCATGAATCACGGACATAAAGAACAAACAAGACCACTTGCAATGATCAGTAGAAACACCACTTGAAGGAGTAGGGATGAGCAGTTCCAAATTACAAATGTGCGCTTGATCCACAAAGGGCCTCTTTTTTGTTGCTAAAATATCACAGTAAACACATGTAATTAAAAACACTATTTTATAACAAAGTAATAGCCTTGCCGTCACACAAAATAGAGTTGAACATTTCATGCAAATTGGAAGACAACTTACATGAAACTTTAAACCCCATATGTCAGTTTTCCGCCAGCCAGATTTGCTCAGAGTGTGCTGTTGGTAAATAATAAATAAATGTTTCAGTATATATATATATATGTTTTATGATATATAATTCTGTTTATTTTTTGCCAGACGTCGACGAGAAGAAGAAGCACAGAGAGCTCTTGAAGAGGCGAGACGATTGGCTGAGGAGATGGCTCGTAAACAAGCCGAACTTGAAGCGCGACTTAAGTTCAACAGAACCCTACAGCTGGAATCTAATGGCCTCAACCACACACAAGATATCACTAAGGCTTTTGTGTTCTCTTACTTTGAACTTTTAACATGGCTTGGGCTTGATATACCTGAATTTGAACTCTTGAAATTGAATCAGTACTGATCTAGTGTACCATAGATGTATATGTATATATTATTACTTAAGTTCCGCATAATTACTGATTCCTCCCCTCCTTCCACCCTTCAAGTCACCCTTTTTGCTATTGTATATAAAATGGTGAATTTGGGGTTGAGGGGTGGGGAGTAACATAAACTTTGATTAAATGGAGCAATTATACTTATGATTATGTTTAAAACCATGGAAATAGGTTAGAAAACTTTTTTTGTTCATTAAATTGGTTAGGTACCTAAAAGGGGTGGAGCCAAACTTTGCATGACAGGTTTTTAAGTTGAAAACTTAGTTACACCTGCTGACTATAAATGAAACCAATATTTAAAAGATAAATTTTCAGTTTTTTTCAACAAAAATTGTCTCTGAATTTAAATGAAATGCCAAGCCTTTCTTTCTGTGGAAAATATCATTTGACATTAAACTCAGATTGTTTTCGAGACATTTGAATGAATGTCAAGCATTCATCACAAAAATACACCTATATAATTTTGACTCCATTAAACCCCACTTTTATATAGTAAAACTTGGGTTTACAGGGGTATACATTATTTTTCTTATTTCTGCTCAAAAACATAGATTGTGAGTACTCATTAGACTAGTTGAGGCAGTTCTAACATGTACCCACAAGCTATGTTTTGAGCAGAAATATGAAAAATATCAGAATTTTTTATCTGAAAATCTTCATTTTTGGTGGTAAATTTTTCAGTATATTTGAATAGGCTTGTTTTCATAATAACTGTCAATAATATTCATCAGATGATTTATCTGACAGTGTGCTATAGCTTAAAATGTATATGAGACTGGGTAAAAATGCATTTGCTTCACTCAGTACTTAGTAGACTGACAAACAGTGTAGACCATGAAGGAGCCTTCTGAACCTGGTCTGTACTTTAGTCAGACCTGGAGATTTTGCACCATTTTTCAAAGGGAAACAAGTTCTGCAGACAGAAATACTTTTCCCTAGTATTTTTATACTTTCAGAAAAATTAAGGCTACTTTTAAAGGAAAGAATTTGCTCGTGAGCAAATTCTTTCCTTTCAGAGTAGCCTCCAGTGCAAGCAAGATAGATATTTAAATGTCAGAGTTATTTCCCTTTAAAGTATTTTGATTCCAGTTGAGCCCTGTTTTGGCTTCATGTGGCCCATGTATGACATGTTTTATCTATTTGTTGTCAGTGAAAATCTTGTTCCTTATGACACTGTAAAACTGTTTTTCTCTTTTCTAAATGTATGGAATAATTTCTCATTAATTATTGCATTTATTGTGAATAATTGCATTTTGCTAAATATGCATTTCAGTTACTATTTTCACATACCTCAAAATTTGGGAATGTTTTTAAAAGTTTTACAATGCAGCATTTTGAAGTTGGTGATGTTACTTTTAAATTGTGAAGATTTTTTCTTTCTTTACTAATGTCTTTATACAACTTTTGTTTGATGTTTCTAAAAATTGTATACTACATTTTATAGATAATTCAGTATTTTTATACCAGATGCGACCCAAAGATAAATGGTATACACGTCCATAAGCCATCACTCTGACAAAAAACTAAAATAAAATTTTAATGGCTCAAACATCTTTGGGACCATGGAGATTTGTTCTAGACAATGTCTGACACGGATAGTTTGAGCCACTAAGGGTCAACCACAGCACAAGATTAAGAAGCATATGGAGATAACTTAGGAATGTCTTCCGTATAATTGTATGTTGTTTGTACTCTTTAGAATCACCTCATTGAGGTATTTCATTAGAATCACATCATTAAGGTGATTCTATTGAGTACACACAATATACATTTTTAAGATAAACCTAGAATATTTCCCTAAAAAAACTCTAGATATTTGTTTTCTTGAGCTACAAGAAGAATTCCCTTGGGACTCAAATACAAGTTCGAATTAGCCACAATAAACAAGCCATTGGTGTTTGAGTTGTGGAAGGTTTACTGTATTTGTCTCCCTTTTTAAAAGAATGCATCTTTTCTAAGTATTTCAGAAATTTTTCAATATTCAGAAGTTTTCCAAAGTTCCAAATATCTATAACAAATTCAGGACAGTTCAGATTTTTATAAGTGTAACATCATGAAAATATACCTATATCATTTTAACCCCCTTAAACCCCACTATTATATAGTAAAACTGGGGTTTACAGGGCTATTAATTATATTTCTTATGAAACACAGATTGTGGGTACTCGTTTGAACCACCTCATTGAGGCAGTTCTAACAAGTACCCACAATCTATTTTTGGGGCAGAAATATGAAAAATATCAGAATTTTTATCTGAAAGTTTTCAATTTTTGGAGGTGAAATTTTCTACATATTTGAATAGGCGTGTTTTCGTGATGAGTTGTTTCAACTTGATCACCAAGGATACTTGCATTGATTTAAAAAACGTGCATAGATTTTTTATATCTATATGTGGACTTTGTTTTCTAGATTCCTTCATATATAATGCAAATTATATTTTCTTATAACTTCATTGCATTTATGTATAAATTTACTACTATGGCATCTTGCATTTGTGCAGTAATTTAGTTCCATGGATTTTTTGTTTGCATGTGAACTGTTTCCGTGGATTAATATTTACATATATATAAGCTGCAATGTCAGACAATGAACGTTCTGACATGTGCATTCAGTGAAGATTCAGATCAACCTGCACATTCACACAGTCTAATCAGACTCATCATTGGGTGCAAAGTTTCCTTGCACAGACAATGAAGACTGAGCAGAATGCAAATGCGCAGGCTGATTTGAGTCTTCACTGGGTGGGTGTCAGAAGGTGCATGCATCACGAAAACATACCTTTATAATTTTGATCCCCTTAAACCCCACTTTTATATAGTAAAACTGGGGTTTACAGGGGTATACATTATTTTACTTATTTCTGCTCAAAAACATAGATTGTGGGTACTCGTTAGAACCGCCTCGGCAAGGCGGTTCTAAGGAGTACCCACAATATATGTTTTGAGCAGAAATGTGAAAAATATCAGAATTTTTATTTGAACATTTTCATTTTTTGGCAGTGAAATTTTCAATATATTTGAATAGGTGTGTTTTCGTAATGTGTGTTTTCTCATATTGTGGCTCATAGACAATTGTGAAATTTTTTTTTTTTTTTTCATTTAGATGTAAAATGTGTTTCTGTGGAGTCCTGCATTTAGGTTAATATTTTTCTTATTTCTCCATGAAAACATATGTTGTGGGTACTCATTAGAAGTGCCTCGCTGAGGTGCTTCTAATGAGTACCCACAACATACATTTTGGTGGAGAAATGAGCAAAATATCAATAATTTTGGATTGAAAAAAGCGCCTTAACTAGATATTGCTGCAATCAATAGATAAACCACAGCTGTGATCCTATGCTATTTTGATCAGAGTCTCTGGCAATCGTTACTAAAGAGATACCAGTGACTCGGCTCACAATCAGACAATCACAGCTGCAGTATATCTGTTGAGATACCAGAGACCCTGATATAGTGAGACACTAAAGACCCTGGTCACAACAGTACAGGATCACAACAGTGTATTTCTTTATTAATAGATACACTGCTGTGATCCTGTACTGATTTGACTAGGGTCCGGTATCTCATTAATAGATACCCTGTTGTGATCCTATACTGGTGTGACCTGGCTCTCTGTATCTCATTATTAATAGATATACTGCTGTGATCCTGTATTGTTGTGATCAGGGACTCTGTGTGTCAATATTGCTAGATACACTGCTGTGATGTATATACCTTGATCAGGGGCTCTGGTATCTGTATTCCTAGGTATTGCTAGATATATTGTTGTGATCTTGACCTGCTGTGATCAGGGTCTTTGGTATCCTGCTCTTTATACACAGCTGTGATGATGTCAGATTTAGACCCAGAGTCTCTAGTATCTCAGTATTGTTAGATACTCAACTGTGACGATGTCCTGTGTGGCCAGGGTCTCTTGTATCTCAAATTGCTGGATATATTGCTGTAATGGTGTACTTATGGTCAGGGACTCTAGTTTCTCATTATTGCTAAATATAGTGATGTGATGATGTATTGTTGAGACCATTGTCTCTGGTATCTCAGTATAACTAGATATTGCTGGATACAATTAAGTTGTGATCCTGATATCTGCTTAGAACAGGGTCTCTGGTATCTCAGTATAGATAGCAACATTGCTGTAACAATATAATATTATCAGCAGGATCTCTGATATCTCAGTATTGCGAGGTACACTGCTGTGATGTCCTGCTGCTGTGACCAGGGTCTCTGATATCTCAGTATTGCTAGGTACACTGCTGTGATATTGTACTGCTGTGACCAGGGACTCTGATATCTAAGTATTGCTAGATACTAGGCTATGATGCTATACTGCAGTGACCAGGGTCTCTGATATCTCTGTATTGCTAGATACACTGCTATGATGCTGTACTACTGTGACCAGGGTCTCTGATATCACAGTATTGTGAGATACACTACTATGATGCTGTACTACTATGACCAGGGTCTCTGATATCACAGTATTGCGAGATACACTGCTATGATGCTGTACTACTGTGACCAGGGTCTCTGATATCACAGTATTGCGAGATACACTGCTATGATGCTGTACCATTGTGATCAGTGGAATGTTTATATGATCTGTGATACTGTTGTATTTTCTGTTAAAAATATGCTCAAGCTAAAAAATATCTAGTTGTTTTATTTCTCATCCACCTAAGACTTCAGATATCCCATAATTGGT
Organism: Anodontia alba; assembly: GCA_964016985.1. NCBI lineage: Eukaryota > Metazoa > Mollusca > Bivalvia > Lucinida > Lucinidae > Anodontia > Anodontia alba. The sequence goes on along the minus strand of OZ024837.1, from coordinate 637,625 downwards.
TGGATCAGTGAAGAGTTCTTTGTGTAAACCAACAATTAAAATGTATTCCAAACACTGGGGCCCCGTTAATTCCTCACTATATGTGACTTGTCACAAAACTAGGTTACTGTGACATAAGTTTGTGATAACCAACACATGGCCAGGTTATCAGTGTTGGCTAGCATCTTGGCTCCCATGGGCCCAAGATGCCATCCCCCAACCCCACTTAAATTTCATCAGTGCATGCATCCCACAACCACAGGCGAGCAGTCAGGAAACTAGGTCACTGAACCAGTTTTTAGGTCACCTGAGCACAACGTGCTCAAGGTGAACTATTGTAATCCCCCTGCGTTCGTCGTCCGTCGTCTATGCCTTCTCTTAAACTACCGAGTCAATTTCTTTTAAACTTTTATGCAGGATGTTTCATTCATGGCCCTTTACCAAAAATGCTCAAATGAATGAGATGGCCACCAGAGTTAAAAATAGAAAAGTCTTTAATAAAGGGCAAATATAAAGGTTTTAATTCTACTAAATATTTAAGGGCACTTCAGTAAGGAGGTGACTGCCGAAAACCGCATCAAATTATCTTAAACGGTCTCTGAAATATTGCGATTTGAAATTTGATATTTAACATCCAAGAGGATTGAATTCAGGCTGCCTCATTAATATTCATTAGCCTTTTTATGACATCATAAGGGAACAGTAAAATTTTAAACTTTTTTAAATTGCCAATATTTTTTGCTCTTTAATCTGCATCAATTCAGTTTTCATATTGTTTAATTTATTCAGCTCCTTTAAACTAATATACATAGGAATTTAGCTCTTATTTTCCGTTTAAAGTGTTACATTTCAAATTTAAAAATTTCATTTAAATAATTTAAAATCCAGTTACAATGCTTAATAATTAGCCAAAATTGACTTTTTTGGTATTTATTTATATGATATACACCCAAAATTCACTATTATTAAAAAAAAACTTACGAAAAATTTAATATTAGTCAAGTTTTAAACATTTTAAAATTTAGCTTTAAATTTAAATAACAGATTAAATTTTGAGTTAAATTCTCTATTCATGGGCTTATTTGTGGACAGAGACCAATTTCAATAATGGTCAAGGAGAAAAACTGTGTAGCATATAAGGAAATGCAGAATACTCCTGTTTAAAATTTCAATTTAAAATTTAAGTTCCACTATGACATCACAGAATATTGCATTGTGGGCCTTAATCAATACACAATCCAAGGGAGGTTACTCTAACAGGAAAAAAGGTAGGTATCGTAAATTAATCCCCATAACTTTTGATTGGATTGGAATTTTTTTATGGGGTTTTCAACAAAATAATTCTCTTAAAGCATTCTATCAACACCCTGAAAACCAGGAATATTTTAAAAACCTTTATATTTGCCCTTTAAACAATTAACATCTGCCATATAGGCCTGTGGCCTGATTTCAAAATAACTTCACAAAATGCAAAGTTGCTTCATAAAGTACACTATAGGACCAGACAACAATTAAGGCGTTGAAGGTAGGCTATACTCACATTTCATGATCTTTATATGCAACATATTCAACCAGCTCTTATTTCATCCATGTTTCGTTCTGCATCGAAGACAAGATGGTGACCTTATTCACATGAAATATTTTCTCTGAAAAATAAAATCAATTTTAGAATGTCGCCTGCTACAAATTTGCTTAGTAGTTTAACCCATTGTAGAATGAATGAACTCACCCACACTCTCTATTCGAAGATTCTAATTTCGATTTTAGGTATGTCAGGCTATGATTTAGATATTCTGCGAGAAAATTGGTTGAATTGTTTGCAAACAGTGGAGACCCTGATCAGACACCGCATTCTGTGGTGTCTGATCTGGGTCTACACTGTATGCCAATTAACCCCTTTATGGGTTCTCAGACTATAATGGGTTAAAATTTAATGCGTTAATTCAACGAATACAAGAGAAACAGCGAAACAACAACAAAACAAAAGCAACAACAGCACAAGCACGGTCGGTACTTAGTAAGCTTTAAATCGGATTTAGAGTGCAAAACCTCAGCCTTATCATTATTATAATAAGTAGTAGTAGTTAAGAGGACTAGCTGCACTTGGTAGAATTCCCGCCATTTTTCACAAGGAAGACAATCTGTATACGTGACGTCCTGTTTATTTTCTTACATATCAAGTCCCTTGTAAAAGGAAAGAGTTTATACCTTGGGAGCAAAATCTTGGACATAAACAATATAGACAGAGTTATCTCCCTGCCTGCCCGAATGCTAACGGCAAGTACTAAACTATTCGATCCGCATTGGGACATCCGAACTCGGCGATGGGCCCCGCCTACGCCCCCTACCCCATTTATTTGAAGACCTATAAGGCTCTGTGTACTCAATGGAAATGCAAATTCGCCAGTGCATTTAAGGCTTAGCACGCTGGGTAAAATTTTCAGCAGACAACATTTTGAAATAGTTTTCTTATTTTTCCAAGAAAAAAGGTTTTGATACTTCATGCAAATTGTCTCCAATGGAGACAATTTGCATGAAATGTCAAATCCTGTTTTCTAGAATAAAAATAAGAACACAATTGCTGAATTCACCCACAGAGTAGCACGTGAAGGTTAAATGACATTTTAGATATTTTGTTTTCTATTTATAACCTATATTCTGATAGTAATAGATATTCAAAGAACTTTTCAAAATTTTAAGAATAAAATTTGGAACTTAGTATTGTGTTATCTGCTGAAGATGGGCTTGTAGCCAGGTATTCTTGAAATCTGATGTTGCGTTAAACCACGGTAAACAGTCCTAAAGGAAATATACTCTGTAGGTAACTCCATGCCAACACTCGCCCAATTCAATGCGTCATTTGACGAATTCTCAGGATGGCCAGGGAACTTATATAGCCTGGAAATGTGCTTTGACACTTCAAAGGTTCCATGTCCGACACCGCAACAGCTTTTAATTACTTGAGTGTCATAAAGAATATCCGCCATTAAACGTTGCGGTGGTGGCATTAAGCTGACTGGTTCCCGTTTGACGGCTTACCCTTAAAACCGAAAACCAGCCGCGCACTCTGATCACTTCTCTGTGCTCTGTATGGATAGCTACGGACACAAGTAACTTCATGCGACCAGCGAAGAAACTTCGCTGGGCGCACATATTGTTAATTGTAGGAATCGCTGTGCCCCGGCTCAATACTTGTTACAGTTTAACAGTCGTCTTCAGTAAAATATAAAATTGTTCCAAAATCCTCTCTGAAAGCATATAATTATACATTGGTTTTAGTTCCAAAGCAGGAAGTCCAGGCTATATTAGTTCTCTGGCCATTCTGAGAAATCGTAATCCAGAACGAGGAATTGGGTGAGATGTGGCATGGAGTTACCTGTGCAGTATTGTAAATTGGATTACTTCCCTTAGGTCTGTTTAAAGTGGTTTAACGAACATCAAATTACGAGAATAACTGGATTAGTTCCCTTGGCTCTGTTCTCGTAAATTGGATTATTTCCCTTAGGTCTGTTTAAGTCGGTTTAACGAACATCAAATTACGAAAACAGCTGGATTATTTCCCTTAGGTTTGTTAACGAACAATGAAATTGATGCGTCCGCCTTCAGTGAATAGCTCAAGACAAGGTTTCATATTTAAGATTTATGGGGAAGCAGAAATCTAAAATTTTGAAAAACCATATTAAAGGAATCCTTAGAATATATACTATAAGAATATAGTATGACCGTCTGAAACGAATCAGTCATCACGAAAACATACCTATATAATTTTGACCCCCTTAAACCCCACTTTTATACAGTAAAACTGGGGTTTACAGGGGTATACATTATTTATCTTATTTTGCTAGAAAACATAGATTGTGGATACTCGTTAGAACCGCCTCGCCGAGGCGGTTCTAACGAGTACCCACAATCTCTGTTTGAGCAGAAATATGAAAAACACCAGAATTTTTCATCTGAAAGTTTTCCTTTTTTTGGTGGTGAAATTCTCAATATGTTTGAATAGGCGTGTTTTCGTAATGGTAATCCTTTCAAGTTAGACGTTTAAAAGATAAGACCTTAAAGAAGCAAGAAACAAGATAAAAAGTACCTAATTGTGGTTTTCATGAGGATGTGCTAACACCTTTATCAACCAAACATATTCACAACCTATTGTTTTGCCAAAAGCCTTATCGACGAATCACCCACAAACTGAATGAAGCTCGACAGGCGTATAAAAACCCAAATCCACTCAAACCCTGTCTATTTTCCTTCCGCCGTCTTAAAAGACTGACGTTTTTGGCAACATTGACAAAGTTGGAATTCATTACGAAAACACGCCTATTCAAATATATAGAAAATTTCGCCTCCAAAAACTGAAAATTGTCAGATAAAAAAACTCTGATATTTTCATATTTCTGCTCCAAAAACATAGATTGTGAGTACTCGTTAGAACCGCCTCGGCGAGGCGGTTCTAACGAGTACCCACAATCTATGTTTTTAGCAAAAAGAAGAAAAAATAATGTATACCCCTGTAAACCCCAGTTTTACTATATTAAGGTGGGGTTTGAGCTGGTAAAATTTATAGCATGTTTTCGTGATGTAGAAGGAATGAATTATTATTTTTGTAGATTTTATCGATGTGTAAACGCCGGCGAATTACTCACAAACTTAATATAGCCTTCGAGCTGAAAGTTTCACCTCGAAGGCTTTATTCAGTTTGTTAGTAATTCGCCGGAGTCTACACATCAATAAAATCCACAAAATAATAATTCATTTCTCACGTTTCCAACTTCGTCATCAAAATGTTATCGATGTTGTCTAAAATGTCAGTCTTTTAAGACGGCGTTAGGAAAATAGATAGGATTTTGGGTCTATTTTTTGGTTTTAATATGCCTGTCGATAGACGTGTCGTATTATGTTGTCCGTCCGTCCGTCCGTTTGTCTGTCCGTTATTTTTTCGTGTCCGCTCCATATCTCCTTCATCGATTGACGGATTTTTTTTTTTTTTTTTTTTTTTTTTTTTGAAACTCAAATGTTCGCGATACCAATTTAAAACCGTTTAAGATATCTTCATGAAATTTTGTACAAATATAAGGTTTAAGATATCTTTATGAAACTTTGTACAAATGTATGATTAGACAATGGTCAGATCAGACAATGTGCCGAGAAAAGAACCGTAACCCTACTTTCAGCTCTCACGTACTTGTGCCCCTTTGTTTATTTTAACTAGTGAGGTTGTGTCCGCTCCATATCTCCTTCAACGATTGAAGGATTTTTATACGCCTGTCAAAAGACGGGTAATATTATGTCCTGATTGTCTGTCTGTCCGTCCGTCCGTCTGTCTGTTAACTTTTCATCTGCCCAAAGGAATGTGCAAAACTCATAACTGAACCCTGTCCGATGAGGGTCAAGGTCACAATTCAATGTTAGAGTTCAAATAGTAATGTTTCGTTACCGCTGTATAACCGTAAAAAAACTTTACCGATTTCTTCATGAAACGTTGTACAAAAATAAAGCAGCGTTAGATGACGTGCAGATAAAAGGAAAAGTATTTTTTCTTCCAGTTTTGACACAATTATGCCCCTTTGTATATTTCACGTAGTGATTTCTTGTTCACCCCATACACAAGGATAGCCTTTAATCTTTGTCTGAACTGATGGAAAGAGTGGAATTATAATTCTTTGCCAAGAACCACTGAAGCTTCTTCCTTCCTGGATCTTTTTGTGTGTGAATATTTACTTACTAACAAGGTTGTGAGAGGCAAATGACTTATTTTGCTTGTATTCTCAGGGAAGTTATACAGGACCATAGTGGTCCCTTGTCTGCTAGTATGATGCAAATATTATTGAAAACCCTACCTAGCAAACACACGTCTCAGGAACGTCGTTACAACGTCGCTGCAACGTCACGACGTTGCAGCGACGTTGTAACGACGTTGTTGCGACGTTGTGTGTTTGCTGGGTACAGGCATATTTTGCCCTGCTCAGCGGAGCTCTTGTTTCAGTGGCAATGCAAATGCACCAATGCTTTCAGTAACGCTTAGCACGCTAGGTAAAAGTTTCAGTAGGCAGGCAGCATTTTGGAATATATTTTTCTTATTTTTCCCAGTGGAGGCAATTTGCATGAATTGTCATCCGGTTTCTTGGAAAAAAATACGAAAGCTATTAAATTGTCATCTGCTGAAAATACTCACAGAGTAGTAAAAGTTAAATGACATATTAGATATGTTTCTGATTATTTTATGACCTATATTCTGATAGTTTTTGCTGATTCCCCAGAAGTCCAAGATTTGAATCAGTGTTTAGGGCTAACGTTAAGTCAACCTTGACTCGTAGCCAGCTATTCATGAAAATTGATAAGAAGTAATCTAGTTATTCTCAAAATTTTAAATTTCTTTCAAATCACACTAAACAGACCAATCCGATTTACAATATTGCTAAAGGTAACTCTATGCCACCATTCGCCCATTTCTATGCTTCACTTGACGGTTAAATGAGACCAGGAGTTATAAATATTGCTTGTTTCTTAACAAATTAGGACACAACTCCATTTTTCGAACTGCATTTTTTTTCTCCAGGAAAAAAAAAAAAAAAAAAAAAAAAAAAAACAGAGAAAGAAAGAAAGAAAAGAAAACTAGTTATTATATGTAGCGTCTGGCACTGATCCCTTCATTTCACTTGAGCCGGCCTCGGTGGCTCAGTTGGACGCGCGTCCTACTGGTGATCAGGAGGTTGGAGATTCGACCCCCGTCGGTCGGCAACAATCTTTCGTGGAGATTGATCATGAAATATTTTCTACAGTCGCTGATTCAAGGACATTGGTCAGTTTCTTGCGGAAAATATGCACAATACTGGTTTACTGCTTAGAGGACTAAGCCTGCCCAGTAAAAGTGTGGTTAGGTAAACTGACCGCGATCGACATTACACTATTTGGTTGACTTGGCCGTAAAACCTCAACACAAACAAACAAACCTTCGTTTCATATAAATTTTGTAGACAAAAGAAAGCAATTTTTGGGTCATATACATGTATTATCGTTATCACAAAAAGTTATTATTGCAGACACTGAATATAATAAGTGCGAACAGGAGATCCTGAACAGACTGTGCATCATTAAAACGCCGCGTTGACGCGCGCAACGTCGCAATGACGCAAAAGTGAAGTTTCTATTGAAAAACTCTCTTTCATTTGGCGCGGTTATATTATCGCTTTTAACCTAAGTATTTGGTTAGACGAGCATGCGCAAACAATGTAGACCCAGATCAGACGCCATCATTCTGCGGCGTCTGATCTGTGTCTGTACTGTTTGCCACTCATTCAACAGTTTTAAGACACATCAACAGGTCGTTAAATAGTCTTCTTCAAAGTTTAGGACAATTTTGTTAAAGCGTTTAGGTGTCGTTTCTTTTTCCAGTCAGTATACAATACATATACTGTTGTGTCTATATTTTGGAGAGTTTATAAATTCGAAATATCAACTAGATTTCGTGACAAAAACATTTTTTGGATATAATATACATAAACTGAATAAAACTAAACACAGAACGCAGTAAAATAGTAATTTATTACTTTGGTGTATAAAACTACTGGTAAATCGAGTAACTTACACAGGGGGCGTATCTCAACTGCATATTACATTACACAACACGGACATTTATCTGTATACAGTATCTACTTTCAATTTGTCAACCGACGACGACGATTTTTCATAAAAATGAAGACTCGAAAATGTGTAGAGATGAAGTGAAATGGTTTGGGAAATAGGATAGTACAATCTTACAGAAGTTGGTAAGTAAAACGTAGATTTTGGTGACACGGTAACACAGTCACGCCACAGTTATTTTGATCTCTGGTCACACTATGTCTCAGATTGTTGTACAGAAGATTAGTTGTAAATATGTATTTTGTAGATATGTGTATTTTACAGAGCCAGCTTTTTTGCGTCTCAGAATAAAAATAGATATTACTTAAAGCACAGTTAGTGTTTCTTTTTTCATTCATGCTCTCTCCCTCTAGGTCGCGATCAGCTGATCGATGCACGAGTGTCCGTCCGGGTGGAAGGGTCGGTGGGGATGAGAGTGGTTTGCGCGCCGACTGTGGATCGCCGGATTCCGGGTTCGAATCCCGCTAGTGGCGGAATTCAGCCTATGAATAATGGTGCTCCACTGCACCGAGCCTTTCATTACCGCCCTTCAACTGCCCCGATATCACTAAGTGATGTTGAAAGGGACGTAAAACACCAAACCATCATCACCGTCCGGGTCAGCGGGGATTCACAGATCATAATTTCTCCATTTTACGAGGCATTTTTTCTGAACCAATACATGTTTGTGGGGTGGGACCACTGAAAATGTTCAGACACGTACACAGAGAGAGAAAAAATGTGTGTGTGTGTGTGTGTGTGTGTGTGTGTGTGTGTGTGTGTGTGTGTGTGTGAGGCAGAGAGAGAATTGGGTAGAGATTACGCATAATAGCGCTCTTTATAAGTACAGTGACGAAAGGAGTGATGAAAATGAATGATCATACATTGCGGAAGCGTATGTTGATAAGCACATACATGGTTTATTTGCCTAACATTTACCCTCGGAGCATTTACCATTCTATGCGCAAATTCAGCAAATTACAAATTGATGACTTGTTTTCTTATTTTTGCCTAGAAAACAGGCTTTGACATTTCATGCAAATTATCTCCTAAGAAGACAATTTGCATGTCTTCTGAGTAGACAGTGTGCATGAAATGTCAACCCCTATTTTATAGCAAATCTATGTATAACAAATTGTATTTCAAAAGTCGTCTGCTTTTTACCTTGCATGCAAAGCGTTAAGGGCACTTTTTATCCTTTGCGCATCTTTTTTGCGCAAAGTGAGTTCTTAGTGTTTCTAAACAAAGAACACTGCAAACAGTCAAAACCCAGATCAGACGCCTCTGTACGCGGCGTCTGATTAGGGTCTACACTATTTACCCTTTAGATACAGGAAGTTCTATAAAATGTTATGATGATGAAAAAATATCCCCCCCCCCCTTGAAATCGGCAATGGACCTGTCCAAAGGGTGAGATAGTAGAGTCTACTGGATATTAATAGGTTAAGCGAAGAAGCTAACACGAAAATGGGCATTGATTGGATTGCGTGGCTGTTTATTATTATTATTATTATTATCATTATTTTATGTATTTTTATTTTTTATTTATTTATTTATTTATTTATTTATTATTATTATTATTATTATTATTTTTTTTTTTTTTTTTTGGTTTTTACCTATGTGCGTCAAGAGTTGGCTTTATACCTGAAACGCCTTGGAATTAAAACTGTCAAAATGACCTTTAAGAATGTCAAACAACATCGGCATTTTATTCGGTCAACATATGTTCGAAGGCATTTTTTCGCTTGACGCGGCCCGTATGACACTTAGCGGTATGCATGTACACTGTCCAACATTAAAGCCAATGCGGAAGTGATCTTTTATTAAAATGCCAGTTAAAAACAGTGGCCTTCTACATTCAACCTTTAAAGGAAAATTCTAATACATAAATGTAGCATTTGGCCAAAACTTCGACTGACATTGAAAAATAATCAAAGTACTGAGAGTTCTGATGGGGCGTTTATCTGAAATTTCGTCTCTAGAACTGATTGGGGATTTAGCCCTTTTCGGTACCCGATATTCCCTTTTCTGTCCTTTCCTGTGACCTTTTCCGATGGAAAAGGTCCTATTTGGTATCTAGAAGGATCGCAACTTTTTACTCAACTCTATGATTTAGCGCGTTTTACCGGAGTACATATATTCGTCCGCCGATATTGTACCAAAAACTGTTTTTAAAATGGTACTAACTACTCATTCCTTTGGCATTCAGCATTAAGAAAGTAGAGCTGGGAATCGTAACTGGTCAGCCTGGTGACAGTATAATGTGATTGGATGGAATATTATGACACGCCTGTCTGTGTGTGACATTTCAGTGTGGCAGCACTCTTAAAGTAAGCATTTAGCTCCCTGCTACATACAGACACCAGCGCGATAACTGAAAGATTGTTGAAAGTAACAGGGCGAACAAGTGAAGGTCACCCAATCATCACCATTATCTCCCGTCTAAACGTCGCAGGTGTGCAGTTTCGGCTATGTCGTAGCTGTTCTCTTGGGAAAGGCTGGTTTTCTAATTGTCGAATTTATCTTTTATCGCAAACAATAGTTTGAAACAATGGGCGATACTAAACAAGTAAATATTTTATATTGATAATACTGAGTTCTGCTTTTGTAGTATTACAAAAACTCGTCCGATTCCCTTTGGGTCACCTCCATGCAGTCTTCAAGGGAAAACGAGAGCAAACATAAAATCAACTCGTCTTTCATGATTAGCATTGTCGTTGTCATTACGAAAACATACCTATTCAAATATACTGAAAATTTTACGACCAAAAAAATGAAAATTTTCAGATAAAATATTCTGATATTTTTCATATTTCTGCTCAAAACATAGATTGTGGGTACTTGTTAGAACCGCCTCGATGAGGCGGTTCTATCGAGTACCCACAATCTATGTTTTTAGCAGAAATAACAAAAATAATGTACACCCCTGCAAACCCCAGTTTTACTATATAAAAGTGGGGTTTAAGGGGGTCAAATTTATATAGGCATGTTTTCGTGATGGTAGCCGATCTCGATGGCTCGAATGCGTGTCCGACTGGTGATCAGGAGGTCGCGGGTTCAATCCCCGCCCGGTCCGGCAACATTCTTTCTTAGAGATTGATCAGGAAATATCAGGAAATATTTTCTACTGTCATTCTCTCCCTTCCGCCGATTCTATAGAAGGGCAGTTGTCGTTGAGTGTTCATAAGTACTGATAAATCGCTTAGAGGACTAAGCCCAGAAAAAGCGTGGTTAGGTAAAATAACCGGCTCGACATGACCTAAATAGTCTTGACTGGGCCGTTTAACTCCAAATCAACAACCATCCAACATTGTTTGACTCCCTTCTGAAAAAGGAATATAGGAATGAAATTCCTGCATTAGGGAGCTAACTGCGATTTAGAAGGCGCAAACATAGCCTTCCCCATGCTTCCCTATGTAAAACTATACAAGGTGTATCCCTTCAGTCCCCTTAAAACAGGTTTATATCCCTTTAAGTAGATAATGGACCCTCCCGGCTTTTCTGCATGGTTGTTAGTTAACACAGTTGTTAGTTAACATAAGTGGGAATTGTGACAAAAGTGTGAATGAACTGAATTATTCTGTTTTTTCTGACTCAAAAGATACTTCATCCAGTACGATGATTCTAGTGATAATGAACTGATCTTGTACGTGTAACCAACCATCTGCCATTGTGCATTACGAAAACACGCCTATTCAAATATATAGAAAAATTCAACTCCAAAAACTGAAAATTTTCAGATAAAAAACTCTGATAATTTTTCATATTTCGGCTCAAAACATAGATTGTGGGTACCCGTTAGAACCGCCTCGCCGAGGCGGTTCTAACGAGTACCCACAATCTATGTTTTTGAGTAGAAATAAGAAAAATAATGTATACCCCTGTAAACCCCAGTTTTACTGTATAAAAGTGGGGTTTAAGGGGTTCAAAATTATATAGGTATGTTTTCGTGATGGATAGAATCATGGATGAACTGGATTCTGATTATTCTAGTGTTTTTTCTTGTGAACAAGAGCAGTAGAATTTGCTAAACTTTCAACACGGTGTAAGAACGACAATTCGAACTTTGAGCGTGACACTTCTAGTTTTTGCAGCAATTATAATAGACTTGAAATAGCTTACCTGTTTCACTGGGTGCGCTGAAAAGTCAACGGCGGAGCTTTATGAATCAACAATATGGTTGATAATATGATTCCATTTAATTGCAAGACGGTGAGTTAAGCATCATACTAAATCGCGGTTCCTGCCTCAGTCTGTTTTAGAAGGTTTGTGTCTGACTATATGTGGTCTGCGTCGGACCCAACATGGTTCTGCTTGTGTTTTCTTTTACTAGATATTTCAGATCGCTATGTAGCCCTCAGCTTTGTTTCTTCATAGAGTTTGCATTAATATAATTGTGTTTTTTAAAGGCCCCATATTCCTCAAAAGTAGACATTTTAATCTCCACGAAAGGTTTAATAAATTGAAATATGGTATAAATACAATCATCAAATGTGACAGCCGGTAAAATTTCAGTCAGTCTTTGTTCTTGAAATGAAATGGTTTTTATCGCATCTCTAAATTAATGTTTCCATCATTAATTCAGAGATACGATAAAAAAATCATTTTATTTAGAGCCAGTTCAAACACGAGAGACTAACTGAAATTTTGCAGACTGTCAGATGCCACATTTTATGATCGTATTAATGTTATAAACCTTCCTTGGATAAATAAAAATGTCTATTTTGAGGAATATGGAGCCTTTAAACACTTCAGCAAAAAAAGAAAAAACAAAAAAAAAAAAAAAAAAAAATACGACAACATGCGGACTTCAAGGCCGACGTCATTTACCTGATTGCAGAAGCTCATGTTATAATCATAATTTCGTATAGACGAATGCAGTAATTAAAAATTCCTTATTAATTTTGCATGCATTAAATGTGGATCAGGTTGACCAGGTACAGTGGAACCTCGATAATTCAAAGTCCAAGGGACCAAACAGTTTTGTTTGAATAATTGAGACTTTGAATAATTGAGGATTAAAATGCATTCATATATATAACTCGGGACTTAAAAATGATTTTGAATGATTGAGAATTTTGAATTATTGGAGTTTGAATTATCGAGGTTCTACTGTATATGAAATTTTCTACAAGCGCGTACATTTTTTTTTTTTTTTTTTTTTTTTGATAAATCTTCAACCTCGCGAATATACCAAAATCTTAACGTCAGTAGTCTTGTCTTGATGAAGCTTTCAGCAAGCCACATTTTGAAACATTTACTTATTTATTTATTTATTTATTTATTTATTGTCAGAAAATATGTGTTGAAGCTGCCTTTTAAAAACTATTTCCTGCGAAAGTTAGCAAAATATTTCGTCGTCTACTGAAGTTGCCAAAAGAGCTCAGTGGTTAAATAAGAAACATATATTCATTTTTTCTTGAGTTATTATCAAAGCAGACTTTCTTTTTGATTAAGCTTTTAATAAGCACCCATGTGCATGGCAGATTCAGCAAGGAAAAACAGCTTAACCTTATAGACAGTATGGCTCTTTACCTCTAGCGTGTCAAGCGGGGTGTCATTTTGAAATATCGAACATGCACTTTGCAAGAATCCGGATAAATAGTTTCAAAATGTCAGTCACCCACTGAGACATTGGGCACCTAAACCATTGTTATTGTAGCACGGGGAAACCAATTGTGTCAGAACTACTGACTGGTGCAAAAAAAAAAAAAAAAATGAAGCTGGTGGTGTTTTTCCTTATATATATTTTGCTATGCTAAGCGCGGTCTTTAAATTCAAAGAAAGTTTGGAAGCCCAACCATACCCTGAAAAAGAACTCTTAACCTTTGTCCTGCTCAACCCGGATATGCTTTTGCAAATAGTGTAGATCCAGATCAGTTCGCTTCTGAAGAATTGTGAATATATTAGCAATCTGGATCAAGTAATCTGATTGGCTGACAATTAGAAATGGGGGTGGCATCTTAATTTATTCAGCATGAGAAGGGTTAACCATCAAAGGGAGTGAAATTAGCATGGAGTTCTATCGGAAAAATAATTAGTTCCCTATACCCTACAGTGCATAAGTGTCGGAAATAGGAGTTATTTTGGTTCATTACATCTACACATTATTGTTTGCTTTAGATGACATTGGTTGATAATTGCCGGTCTTTATCTTAATTGTAATGTAGATTGTCTTGTGTCAGTTTCATAGATTTGACCTTGTCATTCTCTCTTATGATACACCTTGGTGTGTAGACACACGCACTTGTGATGCATGTGTCATGCATGTGTTATGCAGTTTGAGTTTCAGGTAATGCGAATGGCTGTTTTCGTTACGTTTATTAAACACCATGAACACACTAATGCAAAATGCCATGGCATTACGAAAACACACCTATTCAAATATAAAGAAAATTTCAGCTCCAAAAACCGAAAATTTTCAGATAAAAATCTCTGATATTTTTCATATTCTGCTCAAAACATAGATTGTGGGTACTCGTTAGAACCGCCTCGCCGAGGCGGTTCTAACGATTACCCATAATCTATGTTTTTGAGCAGAAATAAGAAAAATAATGTATACCCCTGTAAACCCCAGTTTTACTATATAAAAATGAGGTTGACGGGGGTCAGAATTATATAGGCGTGTTTTCGTAATGGTATTTTCACTGTATAATAATTTGATTATAATACTGATGTGCAGGCTCACATGGGATTTTGCCGATATTGATTTGCAACGATTTTTGAACGCCCGGCATTGTTTTTTTTTTTTTTTTTTTTGAGGAGATAATTCGCATGAAATGGCGAACCCTATTTTCTATAAATTTTTGCTGAGTATACGGGTACGGAAAAGAAAACATACGCTCGCTCAAATTTCTTTAAACAACAAACAAAATATACAAACGATCAAAAAATATGCAAAAATATATAAAGTGCACTTTCAACCATGAAATGGCTGTTCGAGTGCATCTTTAGATTTATTAAGAAACCGTTTCGTGTTTGACCATCACTTTTCTTCAGGCCTTTGTATAATTTAAATAGGTACTACAGAGCTCTTGATAAAAAGGGAGTAAAGGGTATTTCAGCATTGATTTAAAAAAAAAAAAAAAAAAAAAAAATAAGCAATGAAATTTAAATTGAGGGGTAAACATACTCATTGAAATTTCGGCTTTCAGCATTGAAATCAAATTTAGGGGGTAAATATTTTCAGCGAACTTTACATCTTTTAACATAAAGCAATGTCCTTCACATTGATTATTTTGTGTGCAGTAACATTACACTAGATAAGAAAATGTTTGACTCTTAAAGTACCGATGACAAATTTATGCATTCTAAGTTGGTTTGCTATTGTTGCTGTTTTTCAGAGAAAATAAAGCATGGCATTTAATATGAGTTGTCGCAGACAATTCACGTGAAATTTCATGCTTTATTTTCTCTTAAAAGAAATAAAAACTTTCTATTAATCTTATGCTTGGTGCTTTAAGAGTTAAGCATTGCAAATGGGCTTTTAAGTATTAAGCTCTACAGCAGGGAGTAAAATACTCATTGTACCAAAATTTTATCTAGAGCACTGGGTGGGTGTAGTACATGTGGCTTTGTATTACTACAGTGAGGGCTGGCGAAAATAAAGAAAAAAAAGACTATTTAAACATTAAATGTTGATACATGTACGGAGTGATTCAGGTTCATTTGAGTCTTTCGTCTACAAGTGAACGTTTCCTGTGCGGATAGCAATTCTTGATATGTCTACTAAATTTAGAACATTTCAGGTTCGCGCATGCTCACACAAGGTAAACTCTCCAAGGGACATAAATAAATAGTCCGGAATACCCGTCGGTTATCTACCCTGAAATTGAATTTGGGGCTTTTCCCGTCTTAATATAGATCAATAGTCTGACTATTTATATGACAACCGTATTCGTCCAATATAGGGTCTAGGTTGACCAAAAAAGGACCTACCAAGAGGATACTAGGTTGCGTCTTACGACGGCTACGACGATAACTTCGTAAGCTTTAGAACTTCAAAATGTCATCAGTTTGTTGGGTGTAGACTACGGCAAGAGAGTGGTAAGGTCATGGGGGTACTGGTGATTGGGTGGGTGGTGGCGGGGCTGTTCCATTAATAGTGTTCATGCTCTTTGTATATGAATAGGCCTACTTTCTCCCAGCTCTGTATATGAATAGCTCTTCTGTCTATTTTTCATCTAGCAACTAAACTCAATTACGAAGGTAGCACTGACTCTTGAAATTACTGCAGTTAAATTATTGTTTTAACACCAAGAACAGATTGATAAGCTACTTGCATTAACTGATCTAATCGCCTGACCTCCAGCCAACGCCTTAATTTAAGAAAGGTTTGTTATGAAATGAATGGGAAAATGATAATTATTAAGTGTTAGTAAAAGAATATGAAATATATGAATAGTCTATTCCTAATGATAGTATATGAATAGGATGGCTTTTTGCAAATATATATATGAATATGTATATGTTTTGATAATTCCAGAATGTATGAATAGGTAGGGTCATAAAATTCCAGCGACATTTCTATACCATATCGAAGGTTCCGCGCGTGGTAAGCTGACGATATGTTCAAATGTTTGAGTTGAATCTCTCTCTCTCTCTCTCTCTCTCTCTCTCTCTAGTACAGCGAGAACACAATTCAGGTTTACAAAACACGTGTCAAGCTCTCCTATTTATTCGTAATTAACTTGAAGCTGTTCTTTTCCATTTCCCTGATATGTTCTGAAGGTAGGTTCCATCGTAAAGAAAAGTCAGGAACCTACTAAGAAATCTTGATGTCAAGTTCTTAAATCGCTTTTTAATGCCTGGTTATTGTGTTGAACAGGAGTAGTATGCAATAGAAAATTACAAGTGTAAAAACTGCATACATTTGCAATCACATTATGTGATTGCAAATGTATGCGGTTTTTACACTTGTAATTTTCTGTTATGTGATTGCAAATGTATGCGGTTTTTACACTTGTAATTTTCTGTTGCATTCTACCCATGTGAAACATCTGCCCAACACAATGACCATGAGAAAATCAGCAAAATTGCCTTCACACTTCCAATATAAGAAAGTCATTTTAGAGAATTTTTAAGGAGTTCATTTAGAATGTTCTGAGACTAAAACAGATCAATGAATTAAAATAGTGGTTAATAAAAAGGTGAGTCAGAAGCCTTAAATAAACTTGTCAATGGTTTTGTAAATGTAATTTATCTTCGAACAGTAAACTTAAAGAAAAGCATCCAATTGACAGACATCAAAATATCGTTAGTATACTAAACAAGAAAAGAACGCCAACTCATTCAAGATTCTGTCATTATTGTGTAATTGTTTTGGTAACGGCACTATTAGCAACATCTATGCATACCTCACATACACTGTCAAAGAGACAACATCAGCAACAAAATAACAACAACAACAACAGCAAAACAAATTCTGAATTTTAAATAAATGTTTTTATCATTTTTATTTTTATCATTTTTGTAGGTTTGTTCTTTTATGAGAAAAACCCATAACTCTAAATGGACACAAAATAAATTCATTACTAGTCTGTATTTTTTGCAGTTGGCTGTCTGGTCAATTTAATTTGTATACCTTAATGCTCTAAAGACAATCTCATGAAAAATATATAAACTAATTTGATTACTTACACTATATAGCCTTACAAAAAAGTTGGACGTTTCTTTTCTATCTCAGTATATTTATAACCTACAAAAATCCGTCGGTCGCACTGATGAATAAACGAACGTCATCTTTGTATACATAACAAGGGCTATGTTTAGAAATGATCTAGGCCTAACCTATTTAATTCCCAGACTAATTTCACCTACCATAAAAATGGACCTTCCCTTTGGAACTTTTCAGACAGCGAAAGCTTATATCAGCCTGCGCATCTATGCAGTTGAAGCAGGCTCATTCCTGTTCAGCGATATATTTATAGTAGTCTAAAATTCCGATTAGCGGACAGCTAAGGCCCTGCTTAGTTTGCGCGGATGCGCGGCCTTATCAGGGCCATTACTGCCCGCAATGATTCAAAAACACTCTTTTTCCCATGTTGTGACTCAAATCCAATATTGTAAAATATATTAAAAGATTAAAAAGAATAACCCCAGTAAGCATTCTATATAAATCTATAGCGGGCCGTTATCGGCCCGTCAGGGTAGCTGACGGGCCGATAACGGCCCGCTGTAGATTTATAAATAATGCTAGCTGGGACGCTTATACAATTTTGAAATATTTTTCTTATTTTTCCCAGTAAAAAGGGCTTTGATGTTTCATGCAAAGTGACACTTTGCATGAAACGTTAGAGCCTATTTTCTGGGAAAAATAAGAAAAAATAATAACACCAGCTTGTCGTCTGCTGAATTAGCCCAGAGAGCAGTAAAGGTTAAATCGTTCGATCGGTACTTATTATTTGTCCGTCTGTACGGGGTAGTACAGATTAGATTGCAATGTATAGAGAGGCGACATCAATGAAGATAGCGACTCATTAAGACACGTTTTCAAACTTTCAATTGCTTTTCAAGTCATGATTATTTTTTTATCTGTCGATAACATGTACCATGTGTACACTAACATTTTGAGTCGACTCATAAAAAATGTCGTACGTACGAAATGCGAATGCCCATAGCACTCTTAGACCAGGCTGTGCCCATTTTACCCTAAATAATCCCTGCAGGTAATTTAAAATTTTAGAACGGAACACTGCTTGCCAAGTCCAGACTGCGCATGGGCGTCTTCTGGTGTGACATGCGCAGTAAGTATACACCGGAAGACGAGTTTATCGAGGTGTGTCGCGTACACGAGATCAGCCAGTGATTCTGTCTTGTGCACATGCATAATTATTATAAATAATAATAATAATAATAATAATAATAATAATAACAATAATAATAATAATGATAGATTGTACTCGTAGTGGCAATATTTGTAGTTGTAGTAGTTAAAAGTAATAGTAGTAGTAGTAGTAGTAGTAGTAAAAATAGTAACAGTTACTAGTAAGTTATGTTAGTAATAGTAGATAGGTATCTATATATAGATAGATAAGTAGTAGTAGAAATACAGTAGTAGTGGTAGTAGTAGTTGTTATAGTAATATTAGTAGTAGTATTAGTAGTAATAGTAATAGCAATATTGGAAGTAATAGTTGTAGTAGTAATAGTAGTAGCTGGAACGGAAGTAGTAGTTGTAGTAGTAATACAAGTAGAAGTAGTTGTTGTTGTGGCAGCAACAATAATAGTAGTAGCAGTAGTAGTAGTAGTTGTTGCTGTTGTTATAGAAGTAGTAGTAGTTGAAGTAGCATTAGTAAAAGTATAATAGTAGTAGTAGTAGTTATAATAATAATAGTAGCGGCAGTAATAGTAGTAGTAGTAGTAGCAGTAGTGATGATAATAGTAGTAGTAGCAGTTCTGGTTTAGATTTACTGGCTGTTCTTTCAGTTAGCTTCACTTCCTGAACGTCTCAGCCATAATGATCTCAAGTTGGGTGACCCTGAGTCATAGCCATTTAAAACTCTATTCCGTATAGCAATATGCAAATTTAAATGTTTTCGTTCAAACAACATTCTCACAGTTCCACTTGACATCGGTGTGTCACATCGGATATATTGTAACAAAGTAAAGATGAATTTATTCATTCAGGAGGTTAGCTATAATTATCAATTAATACATCAATTAGTGAATCACTCAGTCAATCACAAATCAGTCACTATCAATCATATTTCAATGTTAATATTTAGTATTAAAAACTTTAAAACCATGCAGACGACATTTTGATTTTTTTTTTCTATTTTTCAAAGAAAATAAGGCTTTACATTCCATATGAAGGGTCTGTCCAGCAGACGATTAGCATGAAATGGCAAGCCTTATTTTCTCTGAAATGATAATTAAAATTATTTAAAAAGCCACATTTTTCCAGTTGACATCAGTGTGCCACATCGGATGTACTATAGCAAAGTAAAGATGCATTTAATCATCCCGGAGGTTAGCAATAATTGTCAGTTAATAAATCAGTCATGGAATCAGTCATGAATCACTCACTCTCAGTCATCTTTCATTGTTAATATTTTTATTTTTAAACCTTAAAGCGTGGATCACATTTGCAGCAGACGACATTTTGATTTTTTGGGGGTATTTTTTCAGAGAAAATAAGGCTTGGCAATCTGCAGTAGACGATTCACATAAAATGTCAACCATTATTTGTTTCTGAGTAATAATAATAATAATAATAATAATAATAAGGCAATCTAGAATGGTGTCTGCTTTGATTTTGATCAGCGCTTTAACCCTTGCCATGCTGAATAAATTAAGATGCCACGCCTACTTCTAATTTTCAGCCAATCAGATTACTTGATCCAGGTTTTTGATAGAAATTCACATACTTCATGACAAACAGTGCAAATCCATAGATTTCTAGTGCAGTGTAGTCTAGTGGGTTCTAGTTTCTAGTGCAAGTTTAATTATATATGTTAAATTCAAGGGAAAGCTGGAAGATAACGGCTTAAACAAATACAGACTTGTTTCAGTCAAGGCTTAATAAATTTTGCCTACAGTATATTATGGAGTGTTCATACATTTAGCCAACAAATTTATCACAAATTGTACCTCAGATCTGTGCAAAACGTATCAGTTTATCAGAAATGATACCACCAATCTCTGCAAAACGTAGACTCAGGCTAGCATACTCAACCACAGAGTACAATCAGCATGTATATTTGTAAACAGCTGCTGCAAGATACAGGTATATAAGTCGAGTGCGCAGGCCCAGATGCTCAGAATGGAAGGCATTCCGATACGGCTCATTTGTTTTCTTGTTCCGGCTTGTTAATGTCACAGAAGTTCATTCACAGTGATAATAATACTTGTTTTGGCATGGAGCGGAAAGGGCACGATGGTTAAAAACGAATTATACTTTCTAGCGGTCATCGACCACTGGATTTCTATATATTACCATCTTAGCATCATCAGTATATTAGTTGTATGTGTATTGTATGTACCCAAAATATTCTGACAGATAGGTTTAAGCAAACAGTGTAGACCCTGATCAGACGCCGCTGTACGCGGCGTCTGATCAGGGTCTACACTGTTTGTAACTCATCCAGCAGTTTTTAAATACATCAGCCTTTATTCAAATGGAAGTGTTCAAAGTTTAGGACAAGTATGGTAAGGAGTTGAAGGGTCCGACTATTAAGGGTAAATACGATAGTCTTAGTTCTGTCAAGACTGCACAGAGAAACAGAGCAAACATCAACAAGTAAATTAAAGGTAATCATAGGGCTAGCACATAACTGAAAAACAAGAAAGCCACAGTCCGCCTGTCGTAAGTATATCGTGTGCTTGTGGCGGCCGTAAAAGGTCTCCATGTACTTCATTCCTTTTCTTTGGATTCATTGAGCTGACAATGATTTACTTGAAGATGGAATATCGCTTAGTCTGATTATAATGGTCCGTCTGTCATTACTAACATAAATGACCAATCTTAATTAGATGCGTGATGTGCTTTCTGTTTGTTTGTTCTAATGTGGCTGATGAGACCAATCATAGCTTTAAATTGTCTGTTGTGAATAGAACAAGAGAAGTCTGTGGAAGAAAGCTCTCTTGGTGATGCCTTAGCTCTGGCTTTCCGCTGAACACGTTTATGTGCGGCTTCGCTGATTCTTTTTGCTTCGTATTCACCAGCACCCCTTCTTGTGAGGCCTCTCCATTTAGCTCGATCCTGTGCAATCTGTTCCCACGATATGTTGAACTCCTTAAGGGAGGTTTTGAGGGTGTCCTTCTATCGCCACTTCTGACCACCATGGGAGCGTTTTCCCACTTGAAGTTCTGCATAGAGGATTTTCTTCGACAAACGTTCATCAGGCATTCTGGTTACATGGCCTGTCCCTCTTAACTGTGCCAATTTCAGAACAGTATGTACCCTCTGCATCCCTGCCCTTTTCAGGACTTCTGTGTCTGGAATCCTGTCTTGCACTTGATCTTTAGAAGTTTTCTAATGCAGTTTGTATGGAAGTGGTTCAGTTTTTTGTCATGCCGTCCAAGTTTCACATGCGTATAATAGTGTTGGCAGCACCACAGATCTGTAGACTTTCAGCTTTGTGTCAAGTCTGATCCCAAATACTTCCACGTAGCCGGCCAAATGCTGCTCTAGCTTTGGCAATCTAGCATTGACTTCATCATCAGTGTGCACAACTCTAGACAATGTGCTTTCAAGGTAGGTGAACTTGTCTACCACTTGCAGTCGTTGACCTTTCACTGTGATGCTAGGCTCCTTGTCAGGCTTTCTAGGTGCTGGCTGATATACACAAAAACGGTTTGAGATAGGATCTTAAAATCTTATATATGGAATGATGAGGAAAACTAGGCGGACCCGTATTTTGTTTTTCCTTTTTTTCCGCCATACTTGTAGTTTCTGAGTTATGTCCCTTTTCTTCTTATGCATTGTAAGCCTATGGTACATAATGAAACCTTGTTAGTTTTATTTGGTGTCACATATTGACATTTACATAAAACAATACAAAGTGTAGCTTAACACATATAAAACATATATTGAACCATACACATACACTAGCAATGTTCTCTGACTTGTCAACCAATACCGAGGATAGAACCAAAAAAAAAAAAAAACAAAAAAAAAACAAAGGAAAGTGATTTCTCTTATTTCCATTGTGGTTCTTATAGATATTGGTTGCAAGCCATAGTGAGCAAAATATCTCGAAAACAATTTTAGCTAGGGCCTTGAAACTTGGTGAGCTTATTGGGGATGATGAATAGATCATCAGATTAACTTTTGTAAACAAAATTCAGATATGTTTTATCAGAGTTATGCCCCGTTCCAACTTTGGCATTTTGTACTGACATGCGAATAGTTGGGAACATAGTCGTTTACAAACACATTTCTGTTGTTTATTTACTTTTTTTATTTTATTTTATTTTTGTTTGTTTTATTATTATTATTATTTTTCAGAGAAAATATGACTTGACATTCCATGTGAATCACGATTCACATGAAATGGGAAGCCTTATTTTCTTTGAAAAATATAAAGCAACAAAAATGTGTTCTGCTGCAGTTGTGATTAGAGATAATTTTAACCATTGCTTTTTATTGCAGCATAGTAGAAGCGCGTTTTGCGACATTACTATGGGTAGCAGACGTGACTCAAGACAAAATCAAGATCAGCTACCAGCTCCCGCCAAAGTTCAGAATGTGAAACTGGTGTTACTAGGTGACCAGGGTGTGGGGAAGTCAAGTATTGCCTTGAGGTTCGTGAGAGGAGAGTTTACAGAAAATTGTGAAGCTACAATTGGGGGTAAGTGTAATCAAGGAGTTTTGTTGTTCATATATTTCGGTAATAACAGCTCAATTGGAACGTTTACCTGAAATATTCTGTTGGACATACCTCTGTAAACTGTGTAGACCCAGATCAATCTGTCCTACAATTTAAATAAACCCGCTTCGGTACTTGATTGGTGTGTCTAACAGTGGCTTGATGAGTGGCAAACTATGAAGACCCTGATCAAACATCGTTCTAAGGCATTTTATCTCCGCAAATTCATAGTTACTCACGATGCGGCCTACATATCATATAAATGTATACATACGTTTCTTTCATTGTTTCCTTTTTTTCTTTTTACTTTAGCGGCCTTCCTCACACAGACGACTTCTATATCCAATCAAACAATCAAGTTTGATATATGGGATACAGCGGGACAAGAACGGTATCACAGTCTAGCTCCCATGTATTACCGAGGGGCACAAGCGGCAGTCATTGTTTATGACATCACGAGTAAGGTAATAATTTACAGGCACTTTAAACATAGCCCAGAGTTTTTTTTGTTTTTTTTTTTATTCTTTCGAATGGATAGACTTAACATTAAACTTGGGAATAGGTGGGCGATCCGGTGATGTAGATCATGCAGCCATTTCAAACAAAAAATTAGATACAATAAAAAGAATTAATTGACAAAGTCGGGGGTATTCCGAATGCATGAGTTTCGAACTTGGAGACTTTATGCTGTCTCAGCTATATACTAGTCACAGGCAGCCACTTCTACAAATTAGTAAAACAAAAACCGAGTGGGCTTCGCATTTCATGTCCAGAAGTAATTTCGGCACCGTGAGTTAGTAATTTTTAACTTGTTTTATTATTTTACATAGACCAGGATGGAAACATTTAGTAAATTGAATTTTGAAGTAAAAACATTGCGATAAATGATTGAGCATGTATGAAACTTGAAAGCAAATGAATCAGAAATGTTAGCGCGTGTATGCATGACGTAATGACCGGATTAACTTGAAGTTTTGATAAAAGAGGAAAGCTTAGACATCCATCGTGCACACTCGACTATTTTAAATTTATGAGAAATATAAGCCTTTGTTCTTAACCCTTGTCATGTTGAATAAATTTAGATGCCACGCCCACTTCTAGTTGTCAGCCAGTCAGATTCCTTGATCCGATTTGTTGACATAAATTCATATATTGAAGAGCAAACAGTGCAGATCCATATCAGCTGGCTTCTTCAGAAGCCAGCTGATCTGGATTTACATTGTTAGCAAAGGCAGGGTATATCTGGGTTCAGCAGGACAAGGGTTAACTTGTGTATTTACAGAAGTCTTTCAACAAAGCTATAGACTGGGTGAAGGAATTAAGGCAGCAGGCAAATGCCCAAATTGTGATGGTTTTAGCCGGAAATAAAGCGGACATGGCGTCTGAGAAAAGAGCTGTCTCAAGAGAGGTAAGTGTTTAGTCTGGTTTTGTTTTCGCTTAAATTCATAGAGAAAATACAGTTTAGGCTTCATATAGGTTTGAAAATACCAAGGGAAGGTCACAATCATGAAACACAGCTCTCCCGAGGCAATTTATATGGGGAAAAGCAAGGGTTGTGAAATATGTGTCTGAAGAAAAAGATTTTGACAAACTGTGCATGTCAATGCACATTTGATCAAAATCGAATGAATAGTAAGAAAGTTATCGAGGTTTGAATATTTCAACATTACTTTCATAGGCACCGCCATTTTGAATGTTTAATGAGGCTTTATGACATCAGTAAGCCTTCAGTATGCAAAACCTAATATTTGTAACAATATTTTACCTCTATCTTTGTATGCATATTTTCTTCTACATATATGGGGTGGTTGGGTGAGGCAAAGGTGTCGTGTATCTTGCGTCACCGGGGCGTCCAAATGAGTTGGGCAAGGCCTGCTATCCTTGCACTTTTATTCATTTTCCTCTTTCTCCCCTGTCCCTCTCTTTCATTTATTCTACTATCTCTTCTATCTCTCTTCTCCCTTTCTTTAGGAGATGACACAAAATGACCCACAAGAGCTGACGAGTTAAACCCCAACACAATCAATCAAAATTATAATTTTAATGATAAATGGAACACATATGATCTTCAAAATAATGAATTTTCTTTTCTTTATTTAGGATGCAAGTGCATTTGCAGAAGAGCATAATCTCGTATTTACAGAATCGTCTGCCAAAACCGGCATGTGTATTGGTGATATCTTCATGGCAATAGGTAGGTAATATGTATCTGTTATCTTTGTATCGGTGACATCTTTATGATAATAGATCGGTGACATTTGCCTGTAATCTGTGTATTGTTGATTGCTTTGTAACAATACGTACGAAATATCTATAATCCGTGCATAGCTGATACCTTTATGGAAGTAGGTACCAAATGGATGAAAATAGTATATTGATGATATATTCATGGCAAAAGGTTGTGACATGTATATGTAATCTGTGTACTGCGGGTATCTTCATGGCAATAGATAGTTGGCATCTCATTGTAATCTTCATGCTTATTGGTGATATATTCATGACCATAAGCAGATAATATCTCTCTGTAATCAACATGTGTATTGGTGATATCTTCATGGCAATTGACCGATGACACCTATCCGTAATCTGTGCGGCCTGAGCATTGATGACACCTTCATGGCAATGGGTATTTGACATCTCTCTTTAGCCCATATGGAGTGTATAGTGGTGATATCTTCATGGAAATAGGTAGATGACCGCTATCTATACTCTATGCGTTGTTGATATCCTTGTAGCAATAGGTAGGGAACATCTCTGTAATCTACATGCATGTTGGTGATATCTTCATGGAAATAGGTAAGAAAATTCTATATGTAGTCTGTGCGGCATATGTATTGGTGATACCTTCATGGCAATAGGTACTCAATATTTGTCTGTTATCACGTGTCTTGGTGATATCTTCATAGCAATAATCAATCTGTCATCTACGTTTGTATTGGTGATCTCTTCATGGCAATAGATATGTGTCTGTTATCTGTTTGACATGTGTATTGGTGATATCTTAATAGCAGTATGTGTGTGCCATATATCTGTAATTTATTGTGCATTGCTGATATGTTCATAGCAGTAAGTGGTAGATATCTGTCTGTAATCAGTATGGCATTAGTGTTAGTGATAATTTCATGGCAGAATGAAATTGACATCTACGTATGTAATATGCATGTGTATTGATGATATTTTCGTGGTAATAGGTAGATTACATACAGATTACCGATAGATGTCCCCTATTGCTATGAAGATATCACTATTACACATAGCGTCCCTACAGTCTGATCAGCACCTCTATTTATTGATATGTTCTACACTATTCATTGATTCCGTAAGCGAACAGCGAAGATCGTGATCAGACGGCGCAAATATGCTGACTGATCTTGGCCTTTTCTGCCCGTGTATACAGTAAATGTGTAAATGGAGATACTTAGGATAGGCCACAATCACGTAGCACAGCTTTCCCCAAAGGTATCGCAAGAAGAAATGATGAATAACAAACAATAACAAGGCAATGTTTGTGTTGAGGTTTTACGGCCCAGTCAACCCAATGGGGTCATGTCGAACGTAGTCTGTTTACCTAACCACACTTTTACTGGGCAGGCATAGTTTGTTTGTGTTGTTTGTTTGTGTTGAGGTTTTACGACCTAGTCAACTTAATGGGGTCATGTCGAGCGCAGTCAGTTTACCTAACCACACTTTTACTAGACAGAACAAAACGCTATAGTTGTAATAACCGACATACAAATGTCATAGAGTAAAAAAGCAAGGTTTTAAATATATTACATGTTTGTTATTTATTAACCCTGTAAATATCCCGTATTGGTACACTGTGTTCCCAATCTTCGTAGGTGTAGCTGTAGACAGGGTAGAAATAGCTTGGTATTTGATATACAGTGTGGTTTCATATTTACTAATGACTAACTTAACGATACGGCCCAGCATTAGTTATGGTAATGTCGGGATAGAAAATAAGGTCATTTAATGGACGCGCTCGTTCCTAAAGGATTCGCATTTAGACGAATTAAGTTTGTGGTTGTGCTGTGCCAGTCTTGCAACCACAGCTTGGAGACTCTCGATGTGTTCTTCAAACGTTGTTGAGAAAATGATAGTGTCGTCTAAGTATATGAGACAATCACGGATATTTAATTTCCACCAACTTTTGAAATGTAGCCAGAGCATTGCACAAACTGAAATACATTAGGTTGAAAGAAACCGAGAGGTCCGTCCTTGGACATTTGGTCTCGGAGGAAGGAGAATTACCCAGCTAGCATTCTACGTAAATCTACATCGGGCCGTCATCGGCCCGTCAGCTACCCTGACGGGCCGATGACGGCCCGATATAGATTTACGTAGAATGCTGACTGGGTACAAATATATATTACAAATAGTTACACAATTGCAACGAGCCTTTATCTCATATTTTGGCTCATGGTTTTTTATTGTATTTTCAGCTCAAATGATGGTACGACAAAATGGTCAACCAGCTTCAGAGAATCCTAAAGGAATGAAACTTGGGAAGAAAGACACAAAGAAGAAAGAAGGTTCATCCTGCTGCTGAGTGATTTAAAAGACTTTTGTGATGTACAGTGATCACTGGAATTATTTTTATACAAAACTCATACCCAGTCAGCATTCTACGTAAATCTATATCGGGCCGTCATCGGCCCGTCAGGGTAGCTGACGGGCCGATGACGGCCCGATGTAGATTTAGGTAGAATGCTAGCTGGGTAGTTCCTTTATAATATGTTAGATGCTTTCTTAGAAGAGTGTTTCTTCAGTTTATGTTTGAATTGGTTGCTTTAGTTTTTGTTACTGTAAAATGTTATTTGTTTGTTATTTGAACCGCATCGTCAGAAAACACACCTTAAAGTCGGACAATTAAAGGTGGGTTTCTCATGATGAAGGGTGCATTTGAACCGCAACGTACCTTTAAACATATGCGCACAGCGAAGCTTCAGATCAGCTTACGTTTTTGCGCAGTCTGATCAAATCTTCACCGGGCACATTTTGGATAGCCAGGGGTGCAAGGTTTCTTCATGCGGACAACGAAGACCGAAAGGCTGATTTGAGTCTTCATTGAACACACATGCCAGAAGGTACGGTTTCTCACATAGTTATTCATTTGTTTCTATTATACCTGTTTCTGTTTTTTTTTGTACATTTCCACCTGGAACTCATTACAAAAGAATTTATTTATGTCTCTTGATTTCAACTTTTTTTTTGTTTGTTTGGAATGGTCGGCAATAGTGATGCATTATATATTTTGTTTTGTTAAAGATTGTATCTTTCTTTATATTTACGGGACATGGCTACACCTTCAAGGGAAGCAATTCTCAGACAGAAATATTGTCTTTTTTGTTATATGGGGCTACATTTAAAGGAAAGAATTTGTTCCCGCTGGAAGCAAATTCCTTCCTTTAAGTATAGCCTCCATTTTCGAACGGTTTCCAATATACTAGAGAGACAACTTCCTGCAAATATCGTCCCCCTTTGCAAAATAGCAGCAAATCTTTAAGCTGTGTCCAGACATTTTAAACCTAGTTTTTTTTGTTTTGTTGTTTTGTTTGTTTGTTTTGTTTTGTTTTGATGTCATTTTTCTAAACATTTTCGCAGCGCTTGCAAATGAAACAGGTCTGGCAATGAAGTGCTGAAATAGTATTTTGCGGATTACCTGAAATTATTTAATTCTAGTGGTGAGTGGCTGGATTGGGGTTTGGTGGGGTGGGGTGGGGATGGATTGGGTTGGGGGAGCAAAACATGATAGCGTGTTCTGAAATATTTATCCAATACAATGAAGCAGGTAGGGGACTAGGGTAGGGGTGTTAAGTACATTTTACTTACAAAGTAAGCAGTGCTGAGTTTGACCATTATAGTGTAGGCATGTGAAAATTAATGAATGACTGCAAAACATGGATGATTTATTTTGCTTTAATTTAACTGTGTTCTATCCACTGGAAGATTACTCTGCTGATTATTTTATGTTGCATCACGAAAACATACCTATATAATTTATAATTGAAACTATTATATAGTAAAACTGGGGTTTACAAGGGATTACGTTATTTTTCTTATTTCTGCTCAAAACCATAGATTGTGGGTGCTCGTTAGAACCGCCTCGGTGAGGCGGTTCTAACGAGTATCCACAATCTATGTTTTGAGCAGAATTATGAAAATTATCAGAATTTTTATCAGAAAACTTTTAGTTTTTGGTGATGAAATTTTCAGTATATTTGAATTGTTTTCGTAATGGACGTCTGATATACTACAGATACCAATATCGTACAATCCTCATTTGTGTATGTTTGACAAGTTACATTTTATTTCATTCAAATACTGATAAAGACATTTCCAGAATTTCTTTGTACAAAAGTTACACCCTGTTTCCTTAACAGGGAAATCCAGGGGAATACAGGGCATCTTACACTTCATTAAGTTATTGCAAATTTATTATTTTCTCTAAATATTTGGAACAAGGCGTTTTTCTGAAACTTGTGCAATGGAACAGAAAATACAGATTTAATTTGCTGTAAATTATTGAGCATTATGGACTTCTTTATTCTGGATGAATCTATAAGTATATTACACTAATCTTGAGACACCACACAATTGAAGCAAATGAGAGTTTAAAGAATGTTTTGTTTCAGGGAAAATAAGTTTGTTTGTTGTTGTTTTTTTTTTCTGAAGAAAAAATAATAGTAGACTGTCGTCAGCTACAGTTTTGCTGGGCACTTCAAGGTTTAATATACTACCTGCTTTATCAACTTAGTCATGTCTACAGTCGAACCTCAATAGTTGGGACACCGATGACTTGTTTACCATGGCGAATTCGAACTCGTTTTTGAGTCCCTACGAAATTCTTCTGATAGCTCATAAACACAAATATTAAGGGAAATTTTCTTATTTTATCATGACATTGTATGTTGTGTGTACTCATTAGAATCACCTCAGCGGGGCGATTCTAATGTGCACACAACATACAAGTATTGTTTAGGAAATAGAAAAGATTCCCCTAAATTGTCGCTATATACCTGGTGCCATGGTTAACCCTCAGTGGCTCGAAATACCTATATATCGAACAAATTTCCATGGTCCCAAACATGTTCGAGCCATTGAGGTTCGACTGTATTTTGTTCATTAGTGGGTATGTTTGTAAAATACTCGATACGTGGAGTATTCTAGCTAAAAGCCTTAATATGTACAATATATTTTAGGCCATATTTCAAAGGGAATGTATTGACTATCCTGAGGGCATTTGCAATCGGCAGGGGCGTTCATGTTCGCAGTGTATACTGTCAAATATAGTCGTCTCTCGTTATCTCGACTTCGCTTATCTCGAATAACCACTTATCTCGAATCCGGTTTTAACATGGAAATCTAACAACAGGTAATAAAATATCGTGGAAAAGAGGAGAAATTGCTCATAAGGAGCAATATCTCCTCTTTTTCACAACATTTTCATTATATCTCTAGTTTCAGGAGTCAAATTACATATTAATTTGTGAAATGTGTTTGTTCGATTTATTTTTTCCTCTATTCTGCAAATCTGATATGTCGAAGTACGGATATCAGGAAGTATTTCAGTGAGTCCACTGGACTTCGAGATAACAAGAATCGACTGTAATAAGACACATATGACAGTCTGTTTATTTAGTGAAGATTCTGATCCGACTGCTTGTGCTGCATAGGCTAGCCTTGGTCACCATTCTTCGATTAGGGGATTTTCACATTTTGTGTCTCACTAGGCTGAAGCATAACTTGAAACAACCTTGTTTTGGGGACATTGAAACGACGTTGTTTTAACGTTGTGTGTCTGCTTGGTAAACCTTTAGAACACTTATCATGGCATTACAGATTACAACTTTGGTGATATTCTTATTCCCCCGCCATTCGAAGAATGGTGGAATGGGCATATAGAATTACTTCTGTCCATACGTCTGGCTCCGTCCGCGTCCGAGATGGCGTTAACAATTCGTGTTTAAGTTTTACAGGCGTAAGCAATTTGTGTTTTTTTAGGCGGGGTCATCGGTGTCCTTTGGACACATTTTTAGTCTGATTTGTTTTGGAGAAAACAGGATTTGAAATTGCACAGGAGACAATTCACATAAGTGACATGTCAATTCCTATTCCAGTAAAACACAAAATAAGAGAGAAATATAATGTCATTTGCCAATATTTAAAGGTTCCATATTCCTCAAAAATAGATATTTTTTATCCGAGAAATGTTTAATATATAGTGTTAATACGATCATAAATTGTGACATCTGACAACCTGTAAAATTTCAGTCAGTCTCTTGTTTTTGAACTGGATCAAAAGTGAAATGATTTTTTATCGTATCTCTGAATTAATGTTGGCAAGATTAATTCAGAGATACGTTAAAAAATCATTTCATTTCAAGAACGAGAGACTAACTGAAATTTTACAGGCTGTCAGGTGCCACATTTTATGATTGTATTAATACCATATATCTGTAGTATATTCATGCAAATAAACAAATTCAACCAATCTTTGTTTCTTTCTGTTGTTCTTTTTATAATACACCACTAAAACTAACTTACTTTTGAAGAGTTCCTAATTATAATAATCAAAGTGCTGGGAATACTGTAAGTCACTAACTTACGGTATTACCGGTATTACTATCCAACATTCCTACCCCCTTAGGAAAATCTAATATCCTTAAAAATGAAAAAGAAAAATAATAATAATAAGAATAAAAACTAACAGTTTTAATCCTAAACCATATGCAAATGGCTAGAATTATGTGTTGGAACAAAAAATCTAACAAGTCTAAACTTTCCCATAGACTTTCCAGAGTCCTGAATATGCCATCCCTACATTATGTATAACGTATCTTTCCTGTTTAAACGTTCAATCCCCAGGAATCGTCTAAAACACCGAATTGTTTATTATCCAAAAACACTTTTTATAGGAACAAATTTAGACTGCTTTGAACCTATAGCAACTGTAAGGGATTATTCTGACCTTTTAACCACATAGTTGCTCATTTTTACACTTATTTGAAATCTGTGACACAATCCTTGAATCTAGCTGGTTTGGCCTTCTAGTTTCAGTTAGTTCATCCATCTGGATTGACTTCTTTTGTCCTGATGCTTCTTCCCCGGCATCAGGTCCTTCCACTACTACTTCCGGAATGACTTCCCTATGTAATTCAGGAAACTCATTACTCTCGTCAGATGTTTCCACTTCAACTTTAGCTCTTATCTGATCATGTCTTAACAACTGAACCATCGAGTCTTTAAGTGTCTGCTCATTAACATTTCTGCTAGTGGAATGCCTGTGGTACTTTGGAGACTTGATCTATAATAAGATAAGAATCGCGACAGTTTCGTTTCAATAGTTCCATATTTCTGTTTTTTCATACCCGCTTTAAAAGTTTGAACTGCCCGTTCTGCTAGCCCATTGGAACTTGGGTGGTATGGTGCTGTCTTAATATGTTTCGTCCCTTTTTGTTTAACGAAAGTACCAAATTGACTACTTGTGAAGCAACTTCCATTATCTGAAACAAACATGTCTGGGAGTCCATTTACAGAGAATGATTGACGCAGTTTTTCAATGGTTATTGACGAATTTGCCGAATGCACTGGGTACACATCCATCCATTTCGAGTATGCTTCAATTATTATCAAGAACATTTTCCCCATAAAAGGTCCTGCATAATCAGTGTGTAACCTACTCCAAGGTTTCTCTGGCCATTGCCAGGGATGTAACGGGGCACTCGAATGGCTATTTCACAATATTCAATTCTGCTTTGTCGGTTTCTGGTGAAAGAATCTGCAAAATACTGGTTAACCGCTAAGAGGACTAGGCCTGCCCAGTAAACGTGTGGTTGGGTAACTGACCGCGCTCGACATGACCCCATTGGGTTGACTGGGCCGTAAAACCTCAACACAAGCAAACAAATTCTGCTTTCAATGTCTCTGTCTGTGTTTGGCCACCACATGTAACTCCTGGCCATACTTTCAGTTTTGCTCATTCCTGTATGTCCCTCATGTAGTTCATTTAACATTTGACCTCGGCCTTTAAGGGGTATTATTACCCTAGTACCCCACAATAATAATCCATCAAATTCACTGATTTCAGTTCGTCTCGCGAAATATGGCCCGAACTCTTCATTCTTGTTTTTGTTGGGCCACCTGTTGTCACAAAATATTCACAGTCATTCACCACTAAAACTAACTTACTATTGAAGAGTTCCTAATTATAATAATCAAAGTACTGTGAATACTGTAAGTCACTAACTGCCGGTATTACCGGTATACCTATCCAACAATATCAATTTATTAAACCTTTCTTGGATAATAAAATGTCTACTTTTGAGGAATATGGAGCCTTTAAAATTGGAGTTTTAATGGGGCTGGATACACAGAATAAAAATTTAGCATTTTTTCAAGGGAACCGACTTCTGTGACCTGTACAAAAATCCCTTCTAAAAATGTCTACTCTAAAAGAAGAGAATTTGCTCCAAGTCGGAGCAAATTCTTTCGCTTTAGGGTAGACCTTTCGGCAGAAGTGAGGCAAATAATTTGGCAAGAGTTGCCTCCCCTGGAAGTGTATCCCACCCCTTAAAGGTAACTCCTGTCAGTCCTGCAAACCAAAACAGATACTTTTGCTTCCAAACAGTGAAGATCTATTTGTTTGTACTGTTTGTAGATGTGTTCTTGATTTTGTGTGATGCCTTACACTCTATTTGCTATAATGAGCGCGTCCAAATTCAAAAAATTGGAAGCATTCAATTCGGAAACTTATGGGTGAAAGGGTGCATTATAACAGGTCAGTATGTATCAGTGCCGGTCACCTAGATTACATTTGTTATGTTAGAAGATTAAATATCCTACATGTACAAAATTTGTTGTTGGTTTTTTTCTTTATTGCATGTGATCATCGATTCAATGTATACTGACATCCCCTCCCCCCCCCCCCCCCCCCCCACACACACACACACACACACACACACACACACACACACACACACACACACATACCTTCACCCTACCCACCAAAAAAAAAAACACTGTTGAATGGCAAAAGAAACGAAGGCCATGCTTTATGATTGTAAAACTGATATAGTGTGTAAAACGTGCATGTAAGTCAACAAAATCAACATTTGAGGGTCGCCCTCAATACTTGAATTATTGATTCAATATAAAGGGTAGATGCAAGAAATTGTAACCCAACAAATGTAGGTAAATATTTATTGCAATGGAAAAGTAAATAATGTATTAGTCTTATATTTTTATTCAGTCAAGAAGTGTTGCATTTCTTTTTGTGGTCAGTTTAGTAAAGATGCCCAAAAGGAGCCACAATCACAAAGCATAGCCGACCACTGACACCTTGCGGAAGCATAAAAAATTATGTCGGACAGCAAACACA
The DNA here is from genome assembly GCA_964016985.1 of Anodontia alba. Classification (NCBI taxonomy): domain Eukaryota; kingdom Metazoa; phylum Mollusca; class Bivalvia; order Lucinida; family Lucinidae; genus Anodontia; species Anodontia alba. The sequence goes on along the minus strand of OZ024837.1, from coordinate 603,336 downwards.
CAACAAACCATCAAAAATCAACACAACTAGCTTCATCTTCACAATCGAGGTTATTACATCTCGACACTGTCAGACAGGACCTACCAAACACGATAATAATACATTAAAGGGGACAAAACAAGAAAAAAACATTCCCGCAATGGGTAGCCACAATACTCCACAAAATAACACTAGGACCACCGCGCAAAAATGGTCAGTAGCAAAGACTACCGAGGAGCTGGGGCGGTGTTTAACTCTTTCCCCACTAGTGGCAAGATTTATCGTCTGCTGATAACCTTTGCAAACAGTTTGGACCCAGATCAGGCCCGACAAAACGTCGGGCGTGATCTAGATCCAAACTGTTTGACACTCTGATGGTATTCCCTGAAAGATTTTTTTTTTTTTTGCAAAAATCAATTTAAAAAAAAATCCACAGACGAAAAAAAATGCAAAATTACCCAGCATACAGAGTTAGATCGATTTTACTGGTACCGATCAGTGAAACCTCACAGTAAAAAAAAAAAAAAAAAAAAAAAAAAAAGCAACAAACCACCGTGAAACAAGAATGAAGGCTGGTGGCAAACACCTCAGACATTGACTGGCAGAGTAGAGGTAAAAAAAAAACACTAGCTGAACCACGGAAAACCTGAACAAAGACGTAGCATCAGCCACTGAGTACTTTTTAGAAAAGACCCTTCTTTCAGAATGGATGAAAAAAATAAGATAATTATCTCCCTTGAAAGTATATATATTGTCAAATCTGCTGAGCAAAGATGAGGACTCGACTGAGGCTTAACTAAGTCTTCACCATACTTGACCATAGTGCATTACGAAAACACGCCTATTCAAATATATTGAAAATCTCACCTCCAAAAACTGAAAGTTTTCAGATAAAAAAAAACAAAAAAAAAAAAAAAAAAAAAAAAACTGATTTGTTCATATTTCTGCTCAAAACATAGATTGTGGGTACTCGTTGGAACCGCCTCGACGAGGCGGTGACGAGGCGGTTCTAACGAGTACCCACAATCTATATTGTTTGAGCAGAAAGAAAAATAATGTTTACCCCTGTAAACCCCAGTTGTATTATATAAAAATGGGGTTTAAGGGGGGTGGGGTGGAATTAGATAGGCATGTTTTCATGATGGAGTTCTGCTCATGTATACGCTAGAGGGCGTAAGCAGTGTTGCAAACTTCATTACTGGAAGAGTCAATAAAACCGAGACTCCCATTTCTGTCTGTAGTGTATACTTTGTTTCCAAAGGTAATCTTTTAGACTTTTATTTTAATACTCCGATAGCTGAAAAAGCTTTATTAATAAAGAATGCAAAGCGGCAAAGGCATCTGGTATCTGACCAAGTAATAAAGTTGGCTAGCACCTATGTAATTCACAGAAGGTTCTGTTTGCAATGGTCATTTCTACAGTACACAAAAGCAACGTGTCACAATCATTTTTGCGCGACTGTTTAACCCATTGTAGTGTGGAGACCCCTAAAGTGGTAATTGGCAAACAGTGCAGACCCAGATCAGACACCGCAGAACGCGGCGTCTGATAAGGGTCTCCACTGTTTGGAAATAGTTCAACCATTTTTCTCTCTGAATATATCTAAATCACAGCCTGACACACCTAAAATCGAAATTAGAATCATCCAACATATAGTAGGGGTGGAGTACATTCAACCTACATTGGGTTAACTCTCAAAAGCGCAAACTATACTTAAATTTATAACACACCGTATTTACATACCTCACATACCCTTACAACATCCCTAACAACCTACGTCATATCGATGGTGAAGACAGGTATTGTCACCAGTAACTAATCAGGGTTTTATGAAGTTCAGAACATAAATAAGAAAAATTATCCCAGAGTTGTCACTCCCACTTAACAAGTCCTCTGATCTAATTTGGATACTCATTTTAATTCAGTCCTCGGTTTATTCATGTCGAAGCGATTCCAATGAGAACCCGGGCCACAGCATATGCTTTTATAATGAAAATCAGGGAAAAAATCTCATAAGCATCAATAGTGTACCCTAAAAGCTGGAAATTGCATTTCAAGGTTTTCCATTAATTCTGAAAAAACCAAAGCGTACTGTGTAAACTATGAATAAAACTATATTCTAATGCTCTTGCTTACGTAACGCGACGTCTGATTGCATAACGTCAAAAATTTGCGACAGTATATTCTGCGATATACTGTCGGAAATCCGACGTCATCACGTAAAGTCGCTTCTCATTGGCTGGCATTTGGTTTTACGCAGCACTTGTCACAGCACTTGTCGCTTTGTGTAAATAGTACATTTTTTTTCAACAGAAAAAAAATGAATAAATGCATTAGAATGGGGATAACTATTCAAATATGTCATTTTGGGAGGTAAATTGGCGGTTTTACCGTCGCAAATTACGTTTTACGCGTCAGCGGAACCGTAAAACGTAATTTGCGACCGTAAAACCGCCGATTTGCCTCCCCAAATGACAAATTTGAATACAATTATCCCCTAATTATACCGTGGGAAAATTTTGCTCAAGGGACATAACACACAAAAAAATTCAAAAATTTTATTTGCATTGTTTCCCTTGCACTTATTAGAAAACAGTTGCGTTATAAGAAGATCTAAATTCGCCATATTTTCGTAGATAAAAATTCAAAAAAAAAAAAAAAAAAAAAAAAAAAAAAGGTCAGACCAATTTTTTGGACATAAATTTTGAACATTTAATTCTAGGATAAATATTGAGAACAAAACACAGAAACAGAAAAGACAAAGGTTTCTGACAAGAACCTTGCCCCTTGCATTGTTTAGTTGCAATAAATATGATTAAACTACAGTCAATCAGAACAAAATATTTTCATTTGAAATAAAACGCCAAGCAAAAAACGTCTTTCCGAGTGATGTCGAAATGACAGTAGTCTTGGTAAATGTACCTTAAGTGATGTGCGCCCAGCAAAAACTTAGATCAGCCTGCATATCCACAAAAGCCTGATCAGAGTCTTCACTGCCCACCTAAAATAATTATGTATTTCCGTTGTTATTACAGAAAGCCCAGCGAAGATTAGAATCAGACTGAGTTAGTGTGCAGGCTAATCTGAATTTTCGCTGTTCCCGCATGTAAGGTACATTTTCCCAAGTTAAGGATCCGTCTCATTTTACCCGGGTCCTATTTATCCTGTATAATGGGACATTTTAATTTAAAACCGTATTTGTCATAAATTTTGAATGTCATTTTTACTATCTGTTAATGTGTTTAAGAAGTGGCAAACAGTGTAGACCCTGATCAGACGCCGCATTCTGCGGCGTCTGATCCGGGTCTACATTGTTTTCTCAGGTCTGTCTGCCCCTAAACTGAGGGAAAATCTGATACTTATGATGTCTAATGATATTATATCTCTTAGATTTACAGTGGTCAGTTCATATTTCAATCATGACATGAGACAACAAAGGGCGTCGCTCGATTTTCTCTTTCTTTCACAATATTCAAATGTCTCAGTTTTAATTACTTTTCTTGTCTTTTTTATTGTTTCTTTGTTGTTTTCTTCCCTTCGGATGATTTTACAGAAAAGCTAAAGTCTTCAATAATGGATGGTAAGCGATTTATTTTTAATTGTTTTCAACATCAACATTTTTTTCTTGTCAAATTATGGCTGTAAGCTGAATGCATGAACTACATATCCAGTAACATTTTGCGTTGTTTTACACGTACACTTTTTATTGTTGCAAGCATTCCTTAGAAGAGTCTAGGTGGCGGGTTGATTAGCGCTCCCGAATACAGATCACGGTGTCCTGGATTCGAATCCCGCTGGCTGCGGAGTTCAGCTCCTAACTGTACGGCGCTTTATTGTGCAGAACCTTTTATTATCACCCTTCCATGTTTCGATATGACTTAAATAATGTTGAAAGGGACGTAAAGCACAATACGATTACCATCATCATCAATTAGAACATTGAAAGGGACTGGTTACGCTTAATAGTTTTTTTTTTTTTTTTTTTTTTCGCCATTTTACAGGGGAGACAACTTTCGTGACGCCCTCTTTGCTTTCCTGCATATTAGACCCTCTCTGAAAAGGGGTTTACTCTAAAAGGAAAGACTCCCCTCCTCAAAAGAGCAGTCTTTCCTTCAGGAGTAGCTCCTTTTTCAGAAGAGTAGCAGAGCAGTTTTGAAAGAGTTACGTCCCCAGAAAGTGCATCGAAATGATTACTGAGGGCAAGCATGACAACCGAAGACCTCGAACAGTATGACATCATCGTCTTCACTGGTATGATATGTGTATCATTTGAAATCTTTTTTTTTTTTTTTTGCCTCATTGAGGCGATTCTAACAAACATCCAAAACATATGATTCTTTAAAGTATTAAACACAATATTCTTGCATAATTTGTAATTAATTGTTACCTCTTATGCGAAGGTTTCGTTACAGTCAAATTGTCATTATAACGAATTGTGTCGTTGTATCGAGTGTCGGTATAAAGAAAAGATGGTTGTCCGTATAAACCCTGTTACTGTCAATTGACAGGTAGAATATCAATGGCGACTATGGGAGCGGTAACCGTCCACAAGGTTAAGACAGTGGTACTCGGAGATTGTGCTGTAGGAAAAACTTCTATAGCTCTAAGATATGCAAAAGGAGAGTTTGACCCTTTACATAAACATACTTTAGCAGGTAGGTATTTTAGTAATTTATACGGGTAATTGTGGTAAATCTATTAAAACTCTTATTAGTTTTAAGACTCTTTTTGCCTTCACTAGAGGTGATTTTAGTGCCGTGCAGCGGCCGTCACATTTATCTCCGTACTTCACTAGAAGTGTAATTTATAGTTACTGGTTCTTTGAGATCAATGAGCTCCTGTCGGATTTTTATATCAGTGTCACTGGCGATGACCAGTTGGCCGAAACTGGTTAGTATGACTCAGAAAACTTCGACACTTCAGCTATTTTCACGTGTGTGTGTGTGTGTGTGTGTGTGTGTGTGTGTGTGTGTGTGTGTGTGTGTGTGTGTGTGTGTGTGTGTTGCTCCCAAGGTTAATGTCTTTAAAGTCAATTTGTCTTCACTGCAGCTAGTGCTAGTGCCGTATAGCAGTCATGAAATATCTCCACGTACTTCACTATAGTGCACTTTGTATCTTCTAATCATATTTGATCATCAACCCGAGTCCAGATTTTTTTTTTTTAATTTATATGCGGGCCATGGCGAGGCCTACTTCATCGAAACTAGCTAGTGTGGTCCCATAAAACTTCGACACCAAATAGTTCATTTTGTTTGCTATGCATATCGTCTGAATATGTTTGACAGTCTGAAATCATGTTTATTTCCAGCCAGTTTTATCCAACGTGTGATGACTTTAGACGACGTCGAGCTACATTTTCAGATCTGGGATACAGCGGGTCAAGAGAAGTATCTCTCCCTGATTCCAATGTACCTCAGAGGGGCACAGGTAGCACTGGTGGTGTTTGACGTCACCGACATTGTAAGTTGTACAGTGAACCCCACAACTCTTTGATATTATAAGTTGTACAATGAAGCCCCGTTACAACGATATGACATTGTAAGATGTACAATGAATCCTCGTTACAACGATATTATATTGTAAGTTGTACAGTAAACACTCGTTATGATATGATATTGAAAGGTGTACACTGAACCCTCGTTACAACGATATGACATTGTAAGTTGTACCATGAATCCTCGTTACAACGATATGATATTGTAAGTTGTACAGTAAACACTCATTTCAATGATATGATATTGAACGTTGTACAGTGAACCCTCGTTACAATGACATGATATTGTAACTTGTTCAGTAAACCCTAGTTACAACGATATGATAAATTAAGTTGTACAATGAACCCTCGTTACACTGATAGCGTTCCCAAAGATGTTACTGTTAAAATTAATTTGCTGTTTTAAAGAAAACAAACGCATCTAAATAGTGCAAGGAAGGGTTTGTTTTATTCTTATTTCCTCACACAACACATGTTTTGGATACGTGTTAGAATCACCTCATTGAGGTGATTCGATTCTAACAAATATTCAAAACATAAGTTTTTTGAAGTATTATATACCTGTATTTTTGTAGATTTCGAAGTATTATATACCTGTATTCTTGTAGATCTATAATTTCTGATTATAATTTCTGATTAATTATCGGTTCTTGAGCAAAGGTTTCGTGTCAGTCAAATTACGATTATAACGAATTTTGTCGTTGTATCGTGTGTCGGTGTAAAGAGGGTTGACTGTAATAGATTTCATTTGTTATGTATACACTACAAGTGCTGGATGTCATCAAACCCTACATGTAAGCGCTTTTGACCGCTATCGGTCTTCTTCAGACTTGTAACAAAACACATCTACATATTGATGTAAAACAACTTCATTAGAAAACAAAATGTAAACGACAAAGTTTCTGCATAATTAGTCTATAAAAGTTAATTTATAATTTCAGTACATTTAGGTATTGCCCTTCTGTGGACCATAATCAAAGAAAACAAAACATTTCACGTTTTTTTGCTTTTTATTTTTTATTTCAAACATCATAAACATATTTTTTTTTTATTTTAAACATCATAAACACAACGCACCAAGTTTCAATAGAAAAAAAAAAAAACAAAAAAAACATGAAAATTCAGTAAAGTCCCATACACAAAGCACCAAATTTCCATTCTTGTATAAACATCCATGACTATACCTGTTTGAAGTCATGGTCGGATGGCCAGAATAGTACAGAAGATGGCCAGGAAGAGTCACAATCACAGAACATAGCCTAGTAATGACATCAAGAGGAGGGTAAACAAACTACAATGGACAAAAGTTATTGATTTCCATCAGCTATAGAAGCTATATTTGTCATTACATCATAGTCAAGAGAATCGGTAATGTGCACCTTATCGACACTCTCGACTATTCTGTAAAGACAAAAGTCCCTTCTATAAAAGATAAGAATCACTTCTATAAATGATAAAAATCCTTTGACTTTTGCAGTGATGAGGCGATGTTACACTTTCGTATGTATTTGAAACGTAACTTTGACGAGAGATAAATGTAGTTATTTTGATACGAACACAGTTTACTGTAATGAAATCAAGTTGATTAATACCATATATATATATATATATATATATATTAGGTTTACGTAGAGCCCACCCTTTGATTTTAGCCCCTTCGGTAAAATAAAGTTTGCATTTGGAAGTTTATTTTTATTTTTTGTCTCCAGTCTTCAGCTTTGGGGCTGAAACATTGCATATTGATATGTATTTTTGTTTGAAAATTATTCTGCTCGATCGACGCAAGCTTTCTAAAATTTTTATTTTTATCCTTATTCTTCCCTTCCGACAGTAATTTCTTTTAAGAAATCTCCAATAAACCTATAGATAAAAAAACTGGTTCATTTTTTTTTTCAGCAATCATTCGAAGGTGTGGACAAATGGTTGTCAGCATTAGATGACTACACAGATTGTTTTTACAAGGTCTTAGTGGCAAACAAAGCTGATCTCCACCCAAAAGTCTCGATGCTGGTAAGACATGGGAGCGTGTTGGTCCTTTTAAAATACAATGGATTTCTCATCAACAGATCTGAGATGTGTTTTCGAAATTAAAACATATAAGTGAAGATACCCAGGAAATGCCACAACTACGAACCGCAACCAGACGAGATGGCAAACAATGGCAAAACAAACACCTCATATGAAACCACCGAAGCATGAACAAGGAAGAACTGCAACAGATGAACAACCTTGGAACGTAAAACAACTAGGTTCTTAAACCAGTTTTACTGGCACGAAACCTCGCCTTTAATTCTAATGCAACTCCTAAAATACAAACATATGTGCCATCCGCAATAGTGGTGTGAAACGTCACACAGAAACGCATAATCATAAACACCATGATAAAACAAAATAAATGCCTCAATGGCGAACTAAATCTAGACCAAAACACACACACACACACACACACACACACACACACACACACACACACACACAAATTTGATTTTGGGTGACTTCAAAGTAAAACACAGATAATCACCAAACTGCAATGAATTCAAAGTTGGACAGCTGAATGGAGTCTGACGCCATCTCACAAGAAATTCAAACGTTGGATCACTATGAACCCGACCATAGACAACAAACCGTCTGAAACAGATTGAGGAAGACTGTGAGACTGTGATTGTGTGACTGAGTCTGAGATAATCAGACTGATTCTTCGTTGCACAATCTTTTATGACTTTTTCGCTACGCACTAGCTGATGTTCATGCTTAAGTTTACTATATGTGCACAAATTGCAGACACTTTGTCATCTTTTTACAGAGGGCAGAAATATTTGCAATAGAACGTGACCTAGCCTTCATACAAACTTCAGCAAAAACTGGCTTCAATATAGACAAACTATTCTCTGAAATTGGTAAGTAATATTACTATTATCGGCAATCGTTAAACGCTCAGCCTGTCACATTTTGAACTGTCCCAGATAACAAAACCACATTATAAGGCATATTACCATCATCAATGTTTGTGAATCAAAATAATGAAAAATAAAAGAAAGCGCGTGTCATAACACTTTGAGAGATCGAGCGGTCGCAAAAATTTATAAATTGCGTTAAATGGGAAAACTCCTTTTGCATATGTAAGCAACGAAGGCCTTCATATTCGCGCAGCATTCACTTCCCGCTAATCTATAGAATATATAGATAAACTGAGAAGGTCCTGGTCAGACAGTGCGCCTACGCAAAAAAAAGCTTTCCTATTTTTTGCGTGTGTTATAATATTTTGCGGCCGTACGATCTCCCCGTTTTTAACACTCACTGGCCATATTTAGTGGACAATAAATTGATGATATTTTTTTTCTTATATTTGCCAGGAAATATTCATGACATATCGTACGAACTATCGCCGGAGACTATTTAAACTGAAATTTCAAAGCATGTTTCCTGAGAAAAATAAGACAAATATTTCAAAATGACCTCTTCTGAATGCTTTATCCGGCATGCAACTCTGCTTGCCGTCTGTTCAATTTGTGGCTGCTTTATTGTATTTATCTGTCTTTCCCTTTCGTGTTGAGGGCTTGATATGGATCTGATTGTATCAGTTCCTGAGTTCTCTTTATTTACTTGGTACTTTCAACACTTATTAATTAGTACTTCTAATTTTTCTAATTAATCAACAGGTGCAGCAGTAGTAGACAAGCTCAAGATGAACACAAGTGGAGAAAGCCGTGATAAAGAGATCATTTCCTCAGTTGTTTATCATCCACAACCATACAAGAAATCAAAATGCTGTAAACATTGACAGAGCTGTGTATCATCCTATAAATCAAACTGCTATAATTCTTACAGTCCTGTATCGTCCGCCACTGTACAAGAAAACAAAATCAAAATACTATAGCCACTGGCATATTTGTGTAACTTACATCGCCGTTCAAGAAATCAAATTGCTGTAGACATTGACACGTTTATTTATCATCCGCAGCCATACAAGAAATCAAATATGGTAGTCACTGACACAGTTGTGTATCATCCCTCGCCATACAAGAACTCGAAATGTTGTATATATTGACACAGCTGTGTAGCACCCGTCATCGTATAAGAGATCAAAGTAGTGTACATATTGACAGTCGTGTATCTCCTGTCACCATATAAAAAGTCAAACTTTTTGTATACAATGACATTTATTTATCATATATCACCATACAGGAGATCAGCTGTGTAGTATACGTCACCGTATATGAGATCAAAATGCTGTAGATATTGATACAGTTTTGTCATATCTCATTGTGTAAGAAATCACAGTGTTGCAGACAATAATCGAGTTCCGAATCTCTGTTCAACATACAAAAATGTATGCGTTTATCATTGTTATGTATCTCCTTCCAACGTAAAAGAAATGAAGGTGGTGCACACATTACTATTGTTACGTATCATACTTCTAGTAGAGACTTTCCGGCGTTTTTGTACTTTGAAGACAACATTTTTTACTTACCGCTTGCCTTTCTGCATACCAATCCTCATCTGAAAAGATGCCTGCCATAAAAAGAAAGAATTGCCCAAATAGAGATCATAATCCCCTACGTGGAGCTAACAGTGATGTGTAGCGTGAACTGTTTCAAACTAAATCTATGTTGTATGGGCAATCAACCCCTCTCTTAACCCTGTTAAAGTTCCAAGTACACATAATTGTTGAGTCCGCATAGAGGTTCCCTAGCTCATCCGTGGATCAACACAGAAAAAACATATACATTAATTTCTTGCACACCAGATAAAGAAATCCTGGATTTTACCCTGGGATAGAAATTCTTATCCTACCAAGGTTTTCCTACCCAGGAAAAATAAAAATCGAGAATTCTCACGTGTTTAATATGCACTGGTTGTAATGGACGTCAGGTACGCCATTGTTAAGGTTTACGTCCCTGAACGTAATGACGTCATTAAACGTCATGTTAATGTCATCACAATATGGCGGACGTCAGCAATTGAAGTGACTGCATGATTAAAAAATCTACGTGTTCAGAAATGAAAGGTGAGCAAGGAAAAGAATCTATCATGGGTGTGAGGGGTAGATAGGAAAATCCGTCCCTCGATAATTCTCACGTGTTTGATATGCACTGGTTGTCACATGCCACCGTTAAGGTTTACGTCACTGAATATAATGACGTCATTAAACGCCACAGTAATGTCATCACAATATGGCGGACGTCAGCAATCGAAGTGACTGCATTATTAAAAAAAACTACGTTCAGAAATGAAAGGTGTGCAAGAAAAAGAATCTATCATGGGTGTGAGAGGTAGATAGAAAATCCGTCCCTCGCGATCACAGTCTGGCATCACGATCCGCGGGACGAATTTTTCTATCTACCCCTCACACCTATGACAGATCCCCATAATCCTACCAAGAATCTCCTACCCAGGGTAAGATAAAAATCAAGAATTCTCACGCGTTTGATATATACTAGTAGTATGACGTCAGGTGCGCCATCGTTAATGTTGACGTCACTGGACATAACGACGTCTGTAAACGTCACTGTAACGTCATCACAATACGGCGGGCGTCTGCAATCGAAATGACTGCATAATTAAAAATCAATGTTCAGAAATGAAAGGTACGCAAGAAAAAGAATCTATCATGGGTGTAAGGGATAGATAGAAAAATCCGTCCCTCGGGATCACAGTCTGGCATCACTCGGCAAGCCTCGGTTATGCCAGATAGTGATCTTCGAGACTGATTTTTCTATCTATTCCTCACACCCATGATAGATTCCTTTATTCTCAGCACTGTGATCACACAAAGATGAGGACTCGCTTACAAACTAAACTCACGGTAAACGACCACAAAAAGAACTACAGTTAGCCCGACCGCAGAAGGTTAAGCAAAAGCTACTTAGAAAATGTTGAGAACAAACAACAAATGGAAATGGAAACTGCAACAAAAATTTAGTCTTGGAACGAGAATGAGAAAACCAGGGGTGTCGAGCTTAAACCTGGCTTTATGGATATCAAACCGGAATCCTACCAATCGTCGTGTGATTACAGAGGGCAGCAGGGGTGTTAGGGAATAGGCACCATTCACTAATGATTTTACTGTCCCTGCCTAGGCGCTATGGTAGAGAGATCAAAGGGGTGTCATAAAAAGGTGATTATGAGATCCCAACAGGGAGTGGTAAATAGGCCTTCTGAGGAGTAATATATATTTTTGAGGATCAGATAAATAAGCCCGTACTAAATTCCCCTATAGGTCTCTAACTGTCTAGCATTTATTGAAAGTAAACTGGGATTTGTCGTGCCCAGCGTCTTATCAGTGTGAGACTACTGACCGAAACACATCTTACTTTTAGGTCTTCAACATTGATACTTTTAACAATGAAGCATACAGTCTGTAGCATAACGTCTACATTATATCATATCTTATAATTATTATAACAACTAATACTTTTATTCTGAAAAATCAGACTTACCAACAACCCTAACGCAAGTCACCATACACACCAACATATAATTCGCACACAGAATGATACCGACAGGATCTAGCCAATGGGTCTTCCAAATAGAATAAAATCCAAAAATGCCAAATAAAATCCGGTTCCGAAAGGTCTTGTTGGACAATGTTTCTACATTAATCGCTGCTAGTGTGCTACTTAAATCTACATCGGACCGTTATCGGCCTGACAGAATTCATATCTGGCCGATAACGGTCTGATACTGATTTAATTAGAATGCTAGCTGTGTTAGTATCATGCGATATTAACCAGACAACAAATTGCAACTTAAAGATTTATGTCTTTCTCGTAAATAAGCATTCTTTTAAAACAGCATGATTTTCTTTGATGATGTCAAACAAAAAGCGTACAAAACTGTTGCTTAAAGAGTGTGTCAAAAGAAAGGCAGAACATATAAAACGATATTTTAAATGAAAAAGGACTTCCAGAGGTAAGCGCAAAATGTGGATATTGCAAAAAAACGATTCTTTACTTCTATTGATTCACCTACCGTTTGTGCAGATTTATTACCAGAAGTTGTTTAAGTCATTGACACAGTTATCTACCATCCTTTAACGTAAAGTACTAGAAATCAAAGTGCTTTAGACGCAGTTTCACATTATATTTAAGTGTACAACAAATCAAACTGCTTATCTTATATCAATTTATATGAGAGCAAAGTTTAAGTGGATCCGGTCTAACATTGTGATCCCCTTGTTTTGTGTTTCTTGGGTTTGTGACTCCTGTACTGTCTACTATGTTTATACACCATCCACTCTCTGTAAGAAACCGCCAGTCGATCATATACAAAAGCTGATTACATGTATAATAGCAAAGTGCATGTGTGAACAGTTAGCCAGTGCAGCAATAGTAATATAACAGTGCTGTCATAATAACATGATCAGTGACAGTGCATCAATAATGATATGACAGTGCAGCCATAATATGATCAATGACAGTGCAGCAATAATAATATGACAGTGCAGCCATAATAATATCATCGATGACAGTGCAGCAATAATATTATGACAGTGCAGCCATAATAATATGATCAATGACAGTGTAGCCTTAATAATATGATCAATGGCAGTGCAAACATAATAATATGACAATGCGCCATAATAATATAATCAATGACAGTGCAAACATAATAATATGACAGTGTATCCATAATAATATGACAGTGAAGCCATAATAATATGACAGTGCAGCCATAATAATATGATTAATGACAGTGCAGCCCAAATAATATGACAGTGTAGCCATAATATTATGATCAATGACAGTGCAGCTTTAATAATATGACAGTGTAGCCATAATAATATGATCAATGACAGTGCAGCCATAATAATATGACAGTGTAGCCATAATAATATAATCAATGACAGTGCAGCAATAACTAGAGCAAGTCGATGGCGGGCCATCGCATATCCCCGCGCCAGCACCAGCGCATATCCCCGCGCCAGCGCCATTGCATATCTCCGCGCACATCAAAATTCCAAATGAGTTCCCCAGTCCTCATCCATAGGGCTATAACCTATGACAGTTTCAAGGTTTTAGCTAAAAAAGACTAGGAGGAGTTGTGTGACAATCAAACAAAAGGACCCAAAATCCTACTTTTTGACTTCTGGTGACCCTCAACAGCCCCCAGGGCAAAAGTTTTGCACCACCACTGTATTCTACTCTTCATAACCTTTGAATTGATATGCAACATGACTATGTTTGTACAAAATGGATTTTGGACCCTTCGGGGCCACACCCCCTGGCCCTTCCCCGAGGGGTTACATCAAAATTCCGAATGTGTTCCTCCAGTCCTCATCCATAGGGCTACTGCCTGTGAAAGTTTCGAGATTCTAGCTAAATAGTCTAGGAGCAATGGTGTGACGGACGGACGGACGACTGGGCTGATGGGGGTATCACAATATCCCAGTTTTTTCTTCGAGGAGCGCGGGGAAAATAATATGACAGTGCAACATAATGACATGATCAGTGACAGTACAGCAATAATATGACAGTGCAGCAATCATAATATGATCAATGACAGTGCAGCTATAATAATATGACAATGCAGCCATAATTATATGATCAGTGACAATGCAGCAATAATAATATGATCAGTGACAGTGCAGGCATAATAATATGACAGTGCAGCCAATAAACTATATCAATGACAGTGCAGTTATAATAATATTATAGTGCAGCCATAATAATGTGACAGTGCAGCCATTATGTCATGATCAGTGACAGTGCAGCCATAATAATATGACAGTGCTGCCATAATAATATGATCAGTAACAGTGCAGCAATAATAATATGATCAATGACAGTGCAGCTATAACAATATGACAGTGCAGCCATAATAATATGAGCAGTGACAGTACAGCAATAATAATATAATAAGTGACAGTGCAGCCATAATAATATGAAAGTGCAGCCATAAAAAACATGATCAGTGACAGTGCAGCTATAATAATATGACGGTGCAGCCATAATAATATGATCAGTGACAGTGCAGCTATAATAATATGACAGTGCAGCCATAATAATATGAACGATGACAGTGCTGCCATAAAAATATGATCAGTGACAGTGCAGCAATAATAATATGACAGTCCAGCCATAATTATATGAACAATGACATTGCAACCATAATAATATGACAGTGCAGCGATAATAATATGATCAGTGACAGTGCAGCAATAATAGTATGGTCAGTGACAGTGCAGCCATATGACAATGCGAGTGCAGCCATAATAATTTGATCAGTGACAGTGCAGCCATAATAATATAGCAGTGCAGCCATCATAATAAAATCATTGACAATACAGCCATAATAATATGATCAGTGCAGCCTTAATTATATGATCAATGACATTGCAACAATAATAATATGACAGTGCAGCGATAATAATATGATCAGTGACAGTGCAGCAATAATAGTATGGTCAATGACAGTGCAGCCATATGACAGTGCCAGTTCAGCAATAATAATTTGATCAATGACAGTGCAGCCATAATAATATAACAGTGCAGCCATAATAATAAAATCAGTGACTGTGCAGCCATAATAACATGACAGTGCAGCCATAATAATATGATAAGTGACAGTGCAGCCATAATTATATGATCAGTGGCAGTGCAGCCATAATATGACAGTGCAGCCATTATAATATGATCAGTGACAGTGCAGCCATAATATGACAGTACAACCATAATAATATGATCAGTGGCAGTGCAGCCATAATATGATAGTGCAGCCATAATAATATGATAAGTGACAGTGTAGCCATAAAAATATGATCAATGACAGAGCAGCAATATTAATATGACAGTGCAGGCAAAATAATATTATCAGTTACAGTGCAGATATAATAATATGACAGTGCAGCCATGATAATATGATCAGTGGCAGTGCTGACATAATATGACAGTGCAGCAATAATAATATGATCAGTGACAGTGCAGTCATAATATGACAGTGCAGCCCTTATAATATGATAAGAGACAGTGCAGCCATAATAATATGACAGTGCAGCCATAATAATTTGATCTGTGACAGTGCAGCCATAAAATGACAGTGCAGCCATAATAATATGATCAATGACAGTGCAGCCATAATATGACAGTACAACCATAATAATATGATCAGTGAAGCTATAAAAATATGACAGTGCAGCTATAATAATATGGTCAGTGGCAGTGCAGCCATAATGCTATGACAGTGCAGCCATAATCATATGATCAGTGGCAGCGCAGCCATAATAACCTGACAGTGCAGCCATAATAATACGATCTGTGGCAGTGCAGCCATAAAATGACAGTGCAGCCATAATAATATGATAGTGACAGTGTAGCCATAATATGACTGTACAACCATAATAATATGATAAGTGACAGTACAGCCATAATAATATGACAGTGCAGCCATAATAATATGGTCAGTGGCAGTGCAGCCATAATAATATGACAGTGCAGCCATAATAATATGATCAGTGGCAGTACAGACATAATAACATAACAGTGCAGCCATAATAATATGATCAGTGACAGTGTAGCTTTAAACATTTGATCAATAATATGACAGTGCGGCCATAATAATATGATCAGTGACATTGCAGCAATAATAATATGACATTGCTGCCATAATAATATGATCAATGACAGTGCAGCAATAATAATATGATAAATGACAGTGCAGCCATAATAATAGGATCAGTGACAATGCAGCAATTATAATATGACAGTGCAGCCATAATAATTTGACCAATGACAGTGCAGCCATGATTATATGATCAATGACAGTGCAGCAATAATGATATGAACGTGCAGCCATAATAATATGATCAATGACAGTGCAGCAATAATAATATGATAAATGGCAGTGCGGCAGTAATAATATGACGGCGCAGCCATAATTTTATGATTAATGACAGTGCAGCCATAATAATATTATCGATGACAGTGCAGCAATAATAATATGACAATGCAGTCATAATAATATAGTCATTGACAGTGCAGCAATAATAATATGACAGTGCAGCCATAATAATATGATCAGTGACAGTGCAGCCATGATAATATGACAGTGCAGCCATAATAATATGATCAGAGACAGTGCAGCAATAATAATGACAGTGCAGCCATAATAATATGAACGATGGCAGTACAGCAATAATAATAAAATGCAGCCATAATAATATGATCAGTGACTGTGCAGCAATAAAAATATGATCAATGACAATGCAGCCATAATAATCTGACAGTGCAGCTAAAATAATATGATCAGTGACAGTTCAGCAATAATAATATTATCAGTGACAGTGCAGCCATAATAATATGATCAATGACAGTGCAGCAATAACAATATGACAGAGCAGCCATAATAATATGATCGATGACAGTACAGCAATAATAATATGACAGTGCAGCCATAATTATATGACCAATGACCGTGCAGCAATAATAATGATATCAATGACAGTGCAGCCATAATAATATGACAGTGCAGCCATAATAAAATGATCAGTGACAGTGTAGCAATAATGATATGACAGTGCAGCCATAATAATATGATCAGTGACAGTTCAGCAATAATAATATGATCAATGACAGTGCAGCCATAATAATATGATCAATGACAGTGCAGCAATAACAATATGACAGAGCAGCCGTAATAATATGATCGATGACAGTACAGCAATGATAATATGACAGTGCAGCCATAATAATATGATCAATGACAGTGCAGCAATAACAATATGACAGAGCAGCCAAAATAATATGATCAATGACAGTGCAGCAATAATAATATGACAGAATAGCCATAATAATATGATCAATAACAGTGCAGTAATTATAATGAGTGTGCTGCCATAATAATATGATCAACGACAGTGCAGCAATAATAAAATGATCTATGACATTGCAGCAATAATAATGACAGAGCAGCCGTAATAATATGATCAATGACATTGCAGTCATAATAATATGACAGCCATGACAATATAATCAATGACAGTGTAGCAATAACATTATGACAATGCAGCCATAATAATATGATCAATGACAGTGCAGGAATAACAATTTGACAGAGCAGCCATAATAATATGATCAATGACAGTGCAGCAATAATAATATGACAGAGCAGCCATTTTTTGTTTAATAATATGATCATTGACAGTGCATCAGTAATGAGATGACAGTGTAGCAGCCATAATAATATGATAAATGGCAGTGCAGCAATAATAATATGATCTAAGTTTAATTTATTAATTAGAAATAGTAAACAACAGCCATATTTGTAGCCAGAACCAAACTGGGTTCATGCTGGAGGAACTCAACCTTAGAATGACCATGGAAGAAAAACACATTGGAGACTTTGTGTAAAGAATATGCATGCTATGTAATGTCTGCTTTTAAAAGTAAAATTCAGTGCGGTACTCAATTTTTTCCAGGTGAATGTAGTTTTTTAATGTGTGTATATGCTGAAATGATTCATATATCAATTTAAATTTGTACTAAATGCATATACGTTGTAAAGTGGTTATACCTACACCTCTTTGGTGATATTGAGACACTAGTTCAATCTGTAGATATATATAATTGTATCTACCTGTGGAAACTGCTAGTTTCATTCATATGCCAGACAGCGTCTAGTCCGAATGCTATGGGAAGTTGTGCGACATACTTTCAAAAAGATGCTTCCAACCCAGAGACGTCAAAGGTTAGTATTGCAAAATCCGCAGAAATGCTGTCCTATAATCACCTCGTGAATCCGTCTGTCCGTCCGTGGTCAGTTAGCGAAAATAGTCATAGCGCTTAAACAGTTGGGAATATTTCTATAATTGTTGGTATACTGATAGATACTGACAAGATCAAGCCAATATGTTTGCCAAATGCCACTTTTCTCTGACCAAGGCAACGCCGAAGCAAAAATGTGAAAATATGGAAATCGTCGTTTGTCTTCAATCATATGGTATATGTTGTTAAAACTTTGCATACATATTAATATTGACAAGATCCAGATAAAGGAATTGCCAAATTCCGTCTTTCCCTGACCGAGGCAATTCCGAGGCCATAATGTGACCGCGAACTGTTTACAGCTTAAAAATACTTTGATAATTTATCGCACACTGAATGATACCGACAGGATCTAGCCAGTGGGTCTGCCAAATGCTAATTTTCACTGACCGAAGCGACGCCGATACCAAAAGAGGGAAATAGTCATGGGTCTTCAATAATATGGAATATTTCGATAAAATGTTGAATACACATTAATATTGACAAGATCCAGCCAAAGGAATCCCCAAAAGTCCGAGGCTAAGCAAAAACATAGGCAAGAATCAGGCGGCTCGTGTGCCTTAACGATAATTAATTTCTGTATCTTTTTTTTTTTTTTTTTTTTTTGCTATATACTAACACAGCCATAGGTGTAGCACTCATCACGCACATTACTCATGTGCATAACATGCGTAAAAGGCGTAAGAAAAATAATATTTGCCATAAAGAGGCATCAACTAACATAAACTATTTTACCATCTAAATGATCTAAAATGAAATACTTTATCGCTTCCAAAATAGGAGCTTCTCTTAAAGGAAAGAATTTGCTCCCTGAGGGAGCAAATTCTTTCCTTTAAGAGTAGCTCCTATTTTGGAAGTGATACTTGGGATATTTTTTCAAAGAGGTTTCCTCGGCGAGTGTCAATATAATTCTGTACTTGCTACGCAATTGAAAGCGAATTTTCATTCTGTTACCCTGTTTGCTTGAAGTATTCGGACAAACATGTTTGAGCCAACAGTGTAGAGTCAGATCAGCCGCAGAACGCGAATATTGCCTGTCGTTTTGATATTTTGATACTAACACTTGTAAGTAAACATTAACTGTATATAGAGTTTTTACCTGTTCACGTGAGCGACTTGCTGTTTCACGTGGAATGCAAGATTTTCTGACTGCTATACCCATAGTGTAGAATGGATCTGTCCTTATGAATATTAACTGCATTAGTCAAAACGAAAGATGCCAAGTTAAATTGGTCAGTCTGTACTCGTACCAATGTTTATCGACTATCTATACATCACATGTGGAATACTGGGATTCCAGTCACTGCACATGCACACTTTAAGGGAATACCATGGTACGTCGAGGTTATTAAACTTTCATCGAATTGACTCCTCCGTTGAACTGGCTGACAACCAACAAAAGCGAAGATACAGGTGAAAATCAAACGGTAAAATCAGTATGTTGTCTAACACAAGCATATTGATTTGACTTGTGTAGTTTAAAGGTAAACTTACAATGTTTGTCTAAGGTAAAATTAACCGTTATTCATGTGGGCGCTACGGTGGACTCAATTTTACCCAATAAGCGGTCCTAGTATTGATAAGAACGTTTCAAGGGAGACAAACACAATAATCGATTTTTCACAGATTTCAGGAACGACAGCTTGCCACACGCCAAGTGTCTAGAAAGTCCGGTATGTCTGAATGCGCATGCGCATATGCTTGAAATCTTTTCACTAGACGCTTCTAAGGGGAATTGATGCACTTGGTAGATATTTCACCATCTTCGCAAGGTAGATAACTTTTGTGACTTCCTGTTTGCTTTCCTGAGCACCACGGCCCTTCTGAAAAGGGGCTACTCTAAAAGGAAAGAATGTGCTCCCAGGGTGCACATTCTTTCCTTTTAGAATAGACCTCTTTTTTCATTATGGAGCCATATCAATTTTCTAAGAGTTGCCTCCCTTTAAAGTGTATGTACATGTATTGCTATAGAAATAAAATCTATAAGGGGCTGTCGTTGGAAACGAAGCACACATAAAAATAGTCTCTCGATTTCATTGGGCCTCTTCATATGACAGCAAGATAGTTTGCGAGGTTGTTTACGCCCATAGCACCGACCGTTCTGAGGCGGTGTTTCTGGTCTGTTACTGAAACTGACTCCATCGCAGCGCCCACATGAACAACGGTTAATTTTACCTTGTGGCTGTTCTCTGCGGAGCTTTTTTCTTGTTTTGTCCTGTTCGTCATCGTATTTTCTTTTTCTTTCTTTTTTTTTTTTTTTTTTTTTTTTTTGTGTGTGTGTTAAGTGGATCCTGTCCGGCATTGTGGTTACCTTGTTGGAATAAAGAGATTTACAGTATAACCTCGATGGCTCGAACACGGATGGCTCGTTTACCCCTTTTTTCCGATAGCTCAAGAAAACAAATATTTAGGGATTTTTTTCTTATTTTATCAAGGGATTGTATGTTGTGTGTACTCATTAGAATCGCCTCGATGAGGCGATTCTAAAGAGTACACTCAACATACAATCATTATGTAGAAAATTAAAAAGATTTCCCTAAATTATCGCTATTTGCTTCCTGAACTGATGCCAAGATTAACCCTCAGTGGCTCGAACTACCCATGTCTCGAACGAATTCCCATGGTCCCAAAGATGTTCGAGCCATTGAGGTTCGACTGTATTTGCTTTGATTTTCTTTGATTTGTGGCGTGTGTACTTGGTTTGTTTGCTCTTCCTCTTAGTGTCATTGGTAGACTATGATTTGTGATTGTGGGTCTTCCTGGACATATTCTATACTCATTTTTAAGGGTGTGACCATTTGATTTTTGTGTGGGTGGGTGGCAGGGCGCGGGAAGATTATTTTAAAAAAAACTTCAAGGACCCTCTTTTGCTCGGAAAAATAGCCAGGACCAGGAGGGTAACTGCTATTGTACGCTTCGTAAAAACATGAATTAAAAGGCAGGCACGCATCGCGGGAGATAGAAAATTCCAGGCCAGAAAACATCTCCCCACGCCCCTTCCCCCGCCCCCCCCCCCCCCCCCCCACCAAAAAAAAAAAAATAAAATAAAATAAATAAATAAATAAAATAAGTAAATAAATAAATGGTCGGTTTCCAAGCAAAACTAGATTTAAAAAAAAAAAAAAAAAAGAAAAAACAGAATGTGCTCAGTGATACCAAGGAAAATAAAAATAAAAACTAAGCTTAAAGTACTAGATGCATCTCGTTAACCCACATTCTTTAGTTCAAACATTGACAAATGGATCCCATGTCATTATAAAATGAAACTGTTTACCACGCATGTCTGGATAAGTCTGCCCGGCCAGCATTCTTTATAAATCTACAGTGGGCCGTTATCGGCCCGTCAGCTACCCTGACGGGCCGATAACGACCCGCTATAGATTTATAAAGAATGCTTACTGGGTGCGCACACGTGCAGTCTGGACGAAATATGCGCAATTCTCGTATAAAAACTATATATACAGGTCCGAAATATATGTAAAGATTGTGTGCAGTCTGGTCACATGCAGTTCCAAAATGTCCACAGACACATTTTCTCACTGTAAGACCTAACTCTTAGCATTCTGGGTAAAAATTTCAACAGGCGACATTTGAAAATAGTTTTCTTATTTTTACCAGAAAATAGGCTATGGCATTTCATGTGAATTGTTTCCTTGGAGTTTATGGGAAGAAAAACAACAAATAATCAATATGTCGTCTGCTGAATTAGCCCAGAGAGTATTTCCGGTTAAATCATATTGTTACCCTTAAAGGGTTGAACAAAAACCGTAGCAGACATTCTATTTTTTATCAATGTTTTCAGAGAAAATAACTTTTGTCATTTCATGTGAATCGTCTGCTAGGGCAGACACGATTCACATGAAGAGTCAAGACTTATTTTCTTTGAAAATAGATAGGAAAAACTAAAATTGTCGTCTGCTGCAATTACGATTAGCGGTTTAAGGATTGAATTGATAGTGACCCGGAAGTTTATTTGGCAAGGATTTTATAAGGATTAAACACAACCTACTTTAAACTTGTTCAATTCACCAACTTATTTTTCAAAATTTAAAAGGACTTCTAGGGAGTTTTGTAAAGCTAGATACTTTTTACATGTGTATATATGTGGAGAAACACGATCTGTTGAGGAGGATTTTATTTACACTGAATTTTTAATATACAGATGTGCCGAGCCAAGTGAAATGCGTCTTCTGGACATATGTGAGCAGTGAAGACACAGATTAATCTGCACATAACGCCCTGTTTAATCAGGTTCGATGGTGCTTAGTGACGTAATCTTAAGTATCAAATCATATATTGTAAGCGGACAGTGAAGGCCTTGATAAGACTGCCCAGGTGCGCAGGCTGATTTGGATCTTCGCTATCTGCGCATGTCCGGAAGGTACATTTTTATATGGATAGGCATGGTCGTTTACATTTGTGATGACTATTGTTTTAACAATGCATTAGTGGATATAAAAAATATAAAACAAGGATATTGTGTTACAATTGAGAAATTTTCCGTTTTCATTCCCTTTAAAATACACGAATAAAGTTGAATAATTATGTGTAAAACTTTGATAAAAATTTAAAATCATGATTGAGAATGACAATGGCGGAATTTGTGAAATAAATTGTACATTATCACGTGCTAGTCAAGTTTCGTGTTATTTTCATGCTGAAATGTATACATTTCGTGTTTAAACTTAAGGAAACTTTAGCGCACTGCATACTGGGTAAAAATTCAGCAGACATATTTCAGAAATATTTTTCTTAGTTTTTCAAGAAAACGGGATTGGACATTTCATGCAAGTTGTCTCCATTGGAGACAATTTGCATAATATGTCAAACCTGTTCTCTGAGAAAATTTAAGAAAGTTTCAATATGTCGTCTGCTGACAATTTTACCCAGCATGCTTAGCGTTCAGTATGCAAATTAAAATAAAACAAACCTTAAAACAGTAAGCAGTAAATAAATAATGAGTCATATTGTAACAAGATTTAAACATCTTAAGCATATCATTGGACCTACTATTAACAGACTACGGGTTAGAGTTGAAGGAAGTGACTAGGGAAAGGATCAAGGATCTAGGACACAGGAAACCACGTAATAATTCATTTATCTTAAATACAATTGATTCTTATTATCTCAAACACCATAGGACCAGAATGTGCGGTTTGACATAACCGTAATTTGAGATAAAGGAGTTGAAGTGTAAGCAACAGACAGTCGACTCTCGTTAACTCGAAGTCCAGTGAAATACTTCGAGATATCCGTACCTCGACATATACGACTTGCAGAATCGAGACAAAAATAAATTGAACAGCCACATTTCACAAATGAATATGTAATTTGACTCCTGAAGCTAGAGATAAATATTTTGTTATCTGTTGTTAGATTTCCATGTTAAAACATAAACCAGAATTTTCCCTTTGAGATAAGCGGTTATTTGAGATAACGAGGGTCGAGAGTCGACTGTATTACCTTTTATTTAGTTTGAACAGTAGTAGATAGAGTTGTCAGTGTTTGCGATAATAATAGTCATATGTATTCATATTCAAACACATACCTCTTCACCATTGGCTGCAACTTTAAAGGGTTGGTCCTGTCATCTCTGCCTTTTGGCACATCGGTTCTTGTCTCACTAAAATGGGGACTCTATTTCAGCAATTCTATCCATTCTTTTTTTCTTTCTAACTCCTCTGGCAGACGACTCAGTATGACTGAAATATAGTTGTCAGGTTCGTTAAACCTCAACTCAATCTCAAACAAATAGCGGAACAAAATTTATCAATCCAATCATTTTCGCAAGTGATATATTATTTCTTTATTATTTAAAGTCAAAACATGTACAGAGCTAATTAGGTCCATTTGAGCCTTTTGGTTCATTGATGCACGATTCCTGTGCGGATAGCGATTCTTAAGCTGACAGCTAAATTTAGAACATTTCAAAATCGCGCATGCTTATACAAGTAAACTCACCAAGAGACATAATAAAACAGCCCGGATTTCCCTTTGATTATCTACCCTGACAGTGAATTTTGGGCTTTTCCCGTCTAGATCAATAGACTGACTATTCATGGGATTACCGTATTCGTCCAATGTAGGGTCCAGGTTGAGCAAAGAAGGACCAACCATGATTACATTAGAAAAATATGCATAATTACGATAGCTATAAGTGACTTCATTTCCCTTCGTTCGCCGCGTTCTGTGGGGTCTTATCCGGATCTACATTGCTCCGGGCTGTCTCTTCGAATACTTAGGTTAATATGTAATCGGAAATAAGCGCACTGGGTATGCCAAGGCCAGGCTGTGCATGCATTCGGTCATGTACAGTTCGCCTTTTTTTTTTTAAGTCTACAGGGTTCAAAACTAAAACGAGTGGATGTAATGCGCATGTCAAAATATTCTGGTCAGAGCATGCACAGTTCATACACAGTAAAACCTCAATGCTCGCACACGGATGGCTCGTTTACGGTGGATGATTCGAACTCATGTTTGAGTACCTAAGAAATTGTTCCGATAGCTCAAGAAAACAACTGTTTAGGAATATTTCAGAGAAATTGTCTTATTTTGTCATGAAAATGTATGTTGTGTGTACTCATTAGAATCGCCCCATCGAGGCGACTTTCATTGCACTCAATATACCATTATTTTATAGAAGATCAAAAAGACATCCATATATTATTTCCATTTGTCTCCTGGCCTGGCGCTATGATTAACCCTCAGTGGCTCGAACTACTCATATCTGGAACAAATTTTCATGGTTCAAAAGATGTTCGAGTCATTGAGACTTTACTGTATGTACATATAAGACAGAAAATTTGTGTCATGTGTGACTCATAGAACAAAAGATCGAAAGAAATAGACCGTGTTAATCGTAAACATTCGGATACCGGAACTGATTGCAATCATCACGAAAACATGCCTATAAAATTTTGACCCCCTGAAACCCCACTTTTATATAGTAAAACTGGGGTTTACAGGGGTATACATTATTTTTTTTTATTTCTACTCAAAACATAGATTGTGGGTACTCGTTAGAACCGCCTCGACGAGGCGGTTCTAACGAGTACCCACAATCTATGTTTTGAGCAGAAATTTGAAAAAAATCAGAATTTTTTATCTGGAAATTTTCCCGTTTTTGGTTGTAAAATTTTCAATATATTTGAATAGGCGTGTTTTCGTAATGACTTCTCCAGAAATATGAACAAGTACATGATGCTTCCTAATGATGCACTGGATGAGGGACAAACTGTGAAGTCTCTGATCAGACGCCACTGTCCTCGGCGTCTGATCTGGGTCTACAATGTTTGCTTAGGTCTACATGTCCGATTATTTAGGGTAACTTGGCCTCGGTGGCTCAGTTGGATGCGCCGTCCGACTGGAGACCAGGAGGTCGCGGGTTCAACCCCCGCCGAGGTCGGCAACATTCTTTCGTGGAGATTGATCATGAAATATTTTCTACGGTCATTCTCTCCCTTCCGCTGATTCAAGACGGGCAGTTGTCAGTTTCTGGCGAAAGAATGTGCACAATACTGGTTAACCGCTTGGAGGACTAAGCCTGCCCAGTAAACGTGTGGTTAGGTAAACTGACCGCGCTCGACATGACCCCATTGGGTTGACTGGGCCGTAACACCTCAACACAAACAAATTTAGGGTAACTTTGTACAAGTCGATTTACGGAGGCTCTCATATTAAACCCAGGTATTGGGACAAACAGGTCTGAGCAGACAATGTTTGTTTGTTTGTGTTGATGTTTTAGGGCCAAGTCAACCCAATGGGGTCATGTCGAGCGCGGTCAGTTTACCTAACCACACGTTTACTGGGCAGGTTTAGTCTGGTTCACCAGTATTGTGCACATTCTTTCGCCAGAAACTGACAACTGCCCTTCTTGAATCAGCGGAAGGGAGAGAATAACAGTAGAAAATATTTCATGATCAGTCTCCACGAAAGAATATTGCCGACCTTGGCGGGGGTCGAACCCGCGACCTCCTGGTCTCCAGTCGGAGGCGCATCCAACTGAGCCACCGGGCCGGCAATGAGCAGACAATATAGACTCCAGATAAGACACCGCTCAACGGATATCCAGATGATTCACATGAACTGTCAAACATTTTTCTCTGCCTAAGAGACTATTCACATGAAATGTCAAGATATTTTCTCTGGAAAATGATTTAAAAAATGAAGATATCATCGCAACAATTGTGATTACTCTACATTGAGAAGAAAATATTTTTGCCGAGGGGTAGAATTTCCGGGTATTAACGTTCCAAGAATCATAAGGAAGCTAATAATGTGACAAAGAGCAAAGAAATACAATTTTCCCCTATTGGTTAGTTTATCTTTTCAGACCAGCCAATCAGAATAACTTGCCGTATTACCTCTTTGCCCTCTGTAGATGTGTCAAGTTAAGGAACTATACTGATCCAAAAAAGAAATACAACACTTCTGAATTGCAAAGAAAAGTAAGATTAATACCTTATTTTGTGAAAGAAAGAAAAAAAGAAAGAAGGAAATGTCTATACGTGTTTGTCTACAATTTCTTGCGTTCATACTTTATGTCTTAGTTATACCATGAAGTGAAAAAATGACTTTCGTTCCTGGAAAAAACGTTGTTTTATTCTTTAGAAATCGGTATTGCTTACAACTATTTCCAGCATATGAATTGTCTAGGCATGCCTGAAACGCCTGGCATACTGAGTACAAATTTCAGCAGACGAAATTTTTAAGTATTTATCTTTTTCTTTTTTTTTCCCCAAGAAAATAGGAGACAATTTGCATGAACTGTCTATGTCTATTTTCTAGGAAAAAATGCAGATACAGAAGGATATCAAGACAAAAATAACTGTCTTGATGTCCTTCTGTATCTGCATTTTTTTGTGTCTGTTTGTTTGTTTCTTATCCCAGGATGACAAGCACAGACTACCCCAATCAAGCCTTTCAAAGCATTCCTACTAGCATACACAATATCAAGTTGGTGTTACTTGGCGACATGGCCGTAGGCAAGACGTCAATAGCCCTCAGATTTACGAGAGGAACATTTGAAGACAATTATAAACAGACTATAGGAGGTAAGGTTGACCTTTGAAATGGATCAAAACTTAAAAATTGTATAAATGATAGTTCGTCTGTAATTACTGACAATGACCAATCTTAATCACATGCGAGAAATGCTACTGTTTGTGTGTTCTAAGATGGCTGATTAGACCAATTCTAGCTCTAAACTGTCTGTTGCAGGTGGAACAACAGAGGTCAGAGCAAGACAGCTCTGTTGGTATTAAAACTTGTATTAGGGCTACCCGTCCAACAAACTTCAGTATTCTGCTTCATACATTCTTGATCCTGTTTTTCCACTTACCAAACGAATAAAAAGGCAAGGACTGTGATTAATGTTGTTAGAACTTGTGGTCCGACCCATTTACTTCCTTTATTGTGGCTATACATTATGTTTAATATATAAATGAACAAAAAGTACATATTTGAAAACATGATGCAGATAAAGGTTACACCACATCCATATATGGTCATTTGCAAGAAACAAAGACACCGGTATTAGCATTACGAAAACAGGCCTATTCAAATATACTGAAAATTTTACGACCAAAAAATGAAAATATTCAAATAAAAAATTCTGATATTTTTTTTATTTCTGCTCAAAACATAGATTGTGGGTAGTCGTTAGAACTGCCTCGACGAGGCGGTTCTAACGAGTACCCACAATCTATGTTTTTGAGCAGACAAAAAAAAAGAAAAAAATATGCATACCCCTGTAAACCCCAGTTTTACTACATAAACGTAGGGTTTAAGCGGGTCAAAATTATATAGGCATATTTTTTGTGATGTATGGTTATTTATGGAGAATGGGCGCACTTGGTACATTTTCGTCATTTTGTACGAGGAAGACAACTTTTGAGACTTTCTGTTTCCTTTTCTGCACACCATATCCTCTAGAAAAGGGCTCTATACTAATATTCCATCCAAATTTGTCTCCTTAGAAGACAATTAGCATAAAAACAATCTAAGAAAAATGACATTAAACATTAATTAATTGGCCATGTTTCATGTTTCACAGAGATTCATGAACCATAATTATTATATCAATTTATTAACATTATATTAACGTTATTACAAGCTATTATTATGATTTGTATTATTCCCCAGCAAACTGTGTTTGTATGAGGTAAATTGTTTTCATGCTGTCCATATGGCCATCAGTCCGTTATGTTTTGGTTCTTGCGTGGGTATCGAATTAGCTTTGCTTATTGGTAATTTCTTGTTATCATTATTTCAGCCAGTTTTGTTAAAAGAATCATAGAAGTAAATGATTGTGTTATAAATTTTCAAATTTGGGACACTGCCGGACAGGAGAGGTACATGGCGCTGGTCCCAATGTATTTAAGAGGAGCACAGGTGGCGCTGATTGTATATGACGTCACTGACAAGGTTTGTTTAAAATTAAAATCTCTGGTCTCTTGGGACAATTGGGCTCATTCATTATATGTGAAAGTAGCTACTAGGTGTGTGTGTGTGTGTGTGTGTGTGTGTGTGTGTGTGTGTGTGTGTGTTCAGATTTGATTTATTCTGTATTTCCAAAGGATTTCTTCTTCGGAATGTTTTGTTACATCAAAAGAAACACCGCAATTACTCTTGCAAAACATTCGGAAAATTAAGAACAATGGAACATACAAGTTAATTACCTTCTTTATCAAAGTATAGAAGGATTTAACCGGTTTTAATTTTGAAAAAAAAAAATGAATCAATTTAATCACTTTTCTTTGCAAAATTAGTGTAATAGGAAGCCATAATGTCTGAATGTTTTAAACAGCTAAAGAACATTTGAATGTAAAGCTGCGATTCCGTACTATCGATACTACTAATGGTCGGATGAAGACAGTTTTGTCGTTCCTCATACATAATTATAATTTCACCTTGTGTTGTTTGATGGACAGCAGGACTATTAATCGTACAAGCATTATCATGTAAATCTCTCTGCGATTTCTTAAACGAGCTCCAAAGACATAGCTAGACCGAAACCTGAAATAGAATAGATGGTAGGCATAAAGCACATAGAGTTTTTACTCATTCGCTTACTGTTTAGAAATTCATCCAATTGAAATCAGATAAAAAATTAATTAATTTTGCAGCTTGTATTAGAATAATCATGTTTTTTTTTTTTTTTTTTTTTTTTTTTTGTTCTATTTCTTCTGCAACAACAATTAGTCAACCTTCGATGGCATAGAAAAATGGCTTCTAGCATTAGACGCCTATTCAGATGACACCTATATGGTTCTAGTAGCTAACAAGTGTGACCTTGATCCAGAGATATCAATGGAGGTGAGTGTAACCTTTAGGCAATCTTTGCCGTCTTCACTTACAGCTGGACCAAATATTTCTGAGTATACGACACCGCAGCACAAAGTCTCCGGTATAAATTACAAAAAACATTCTTTTCTACATCCTAAAAGATGACCACTCTAAGTAACAAATAATATAATTTCAACTGATATTTACTTCAGGACCTAATCATTGCTTAGACGAGAGTATTGTAAAATGTATCTTGGTCACGGCACCAATGGCACAATATAACTGGGAAAACAAACTCATTGTACATATATAGTCTTAGTCTATTAGGTCTATTCATAATGCTATTTCTTAATTTAATATGACATCATTAAATAACTTATATTGATTTGTAGTTTGCAGTTTGTAGAATTTGTACATTTGTATTATTTAGTGCATGTGTATCCGATGATGTTTTTCCTTTTTTTTGTTTCAGGAAGCTTTAGAATTTGCTAATGAGAGAAATTTATGCCTTATTCAAACATCTGCAAAAACTGGATTGAATATTGATAAACTATTTAACGACATAGGTAAGGCTACTTTCTGGTTATACGGTTACAAGTCCAAACAATTTAAAGGCGGTGACTTGTACAAACTTAAGTTTAATCTCATGTACATCTGTCCCGATTCATTATTTTACAGAAAATGACTAAAACGTCTTAACAATTTATTCTGAAATGGGGACCAAGTCAGTTTTTGGCCAGACAGGTTATTCTGTACACGTCTTATTCCCATTTTTCATGGATTCTAAAACTTCTGAAAAAAATCTGCCGGAACAGTAAACTATTGGTCATTTCGATGTGAAGTCGAGAGAAGAGGTGCGAAAAGTAATGAAACATGTGTATTGGCCCAGATCCATCTACATATCAGCACAATCTGTTCAGGGCCGCTGGCGGCTAACAGAATCATTGGTTACTGTAGAACCAATGTACAGCAAAGTACATGTACCTTATCGGATTGTGCGGCTTCGCTGGCGGATCTTGATCTTTACTGTATGACCCGAAGAGTGAGGCTTAATTATCTTAAAAAAAATATCTACATATGGGCCGCCGTGCGAAAACGTGTCTTTGGGCACATGCGGACAAAGATCAGACTGCGCGGATGCGGATGCATCAGAGCCTTCACCGTCCGCTAGCAGAATAATTGGATACTGCAGAATGTATGAATGGAGAGCAAAGGCCCGGATGATACTTAGCACATGCGCAGGGTGATCTGAATCTGCGCATTTTGGCTGTTCGAAGGCTCTTTTTTCAATTAACACAGCCCATATTATTTGTTCTACAGGTTTAGTGATAGTTGACAAAATCAAAGAACGGGAAAGAGAACGATTGATGAGACGTCACAGCAGCTATGGATTTCGCGGGGATATTATTTCACCACTTGTTCCTAGTCCCCCTGTGGTGGACCCCAAAACGTCGCAGTGTTGTAGTAGACATAAAAGGGACACGGTCTAGTGGACTATTTCTTTTGTGACCATTATTACCTTCAGTGATGACATTGAAAAATTTAGTCGAACTTTCATGGTTCGAACATCTTTGGGATTATATAATTTTTTTTCTAGACATGGGTAGTTCGAGCCATTGAGGGTTAATTATAGCGCCACGTCGGGAGGCACAAAGGGATAATTTAGGGGTGGGGTGTCTTTTAGTATGTTGAGAGTACCTATTAGAAGTGCCTCGATGAGGCGATTCTAATGCGTGCCCACAGCATACATTTTCAGGATAAAATAAGAAAATTCCCCTAAAATATCCTTAAGTAGTTACCTTTCTTGCGCTATCGGAAAATAATCGTGTTTGAGTCATTGAAGTTTTACTGTTCATGCATTTTACCCCAGCTAGCATTCTACATAAATCTATAGCGGGCCGTTCTCGGCCCGTCAGCTACCCTGACGGTCCGAGAACGGCCCGCTATAGATTTATGTAGAATGCTTACTGGGACTGTGGGTAAAAACTGGTGCAATTCCAAGAGATCTAGCTCAGCCTGTGCATTTGCACAGGGTCAAGATCATGGTCATCACTTATTGCATCTTATTACCGCCCTTGTCCTGCTGAACCTGGATATATCCTGTCTTTACAGTGTAGATCCAGATCAGTTGGCTTCTTCGATCTGGATCTGCACTGTTTGTCATTAAGTATGTAAGTATGTATCCACAACCTGGATCAAGCAATCTGATTGGCTGACACTTAGAAATGGGCGTGGCATCTTAATTTATTCAGCAGGACAAGGGTTAAGACCACTCCACTAGTAAGACCACTTTCACTGTTAGGCAGTTTACTCTGTGTGTGTGTGTGTGTGTTTGTGTGTATTACTTGTGAAGTGAAAAAAAGTTGTATACTTTATTAGGTGCAGAGGAAGTGGTGAAGAATATATTCAGAAAATTGGAAACTGTTTGTAGACGAGTAATTGTCCACAATCAACACATCCGGGACCCAAATACAAGAATCCTCTTTTCTAGTGAGCACATAAGTAGGTGTGCTCACCAAATGAGATCAGTATATATATTTTCTTTCTATAGATTGTATTCTGACCTATGAAAGAAAATTATTTCATTAAACTTTTAAAGCCTAAATTAAATAGAATATCCTGATCGGTGCCATCAATGTGTTCCCTATACATATATTTGTTTCTATGTAAGAAATATGACTTTAGTTATACTATAGTCATAGCTACCTGGAAGCGGGGCCCACTGATGTGGATGTTGCCCCTGTACCTGCCTGTTAATAAAATCCCATGATGATGATGGTGATGATTATATACGCCAAGATTTCCATTTTCGTATATTTCTATGTTCTGTTCTGTTACATAATGTCAAGAAGGTTTATAACATTTCTATGCAAGGCATATCATATTGTTTGATGTTAGGTTCCTGATGATCTAAAAGTGAAACCGGTAGAATAGAGAGAAAATATACTTAAAACGTGAAATCAGACTTGGTATTTACTCAATACAGTAAAACCTCAATGGCTCGAACATCTTTGGGACCATGGAAATTTATATGAGACATGGGTAGTTCTAGCCACTGAGGGTTAATAAGGGTGCCAGGTCAGGAAGCAAATGATGATAATTTAGGTCATTTTGAGCTTCTATACAGTAATGGTATGTTGAGTGTACTCATTAGAATTGCCTCGATGAGGCGATTCTAATGAGTACACACAACATACAATTTCCTGATAAAATCAGAAAATTTCCCTATATATTTGTTTTCTTGAGCTATCAGAAGAGTTTCCTACGGACTCAAAAATGAGTTTGAATCATCCAAAGGTAAACTAGCCATCGGTGTTCGAGTCATGGGGGTTTTACTGTATATAAATGATCAGACGCCACTTTCTGTAGCATGTTATCTGAGTGTACACTGTTTGCTCAGGCCTATTCGGTCTGCATACTTAAGGGTAAGTATGATATAATATGGATTAAAAGAAAAAGCAAAAAATATGTGAAATTTGGTGGAAAGCGAAATTTTATTTGTTATACATGTATGAAATGGAATATAACATCGGGACAGAATGTACAAGAACTGTAGACATTTTGAGCAAAGAACTGGTTTTAATTATCATCACCATCCTAACCACAATTATTGGGACACCATTCCTCCATACTGTCCCCGTCTGTTAACCCTTAAAGTGCCGAGCAAAATTTGTAGCACATGACATTCTAAATGCTTCCATCACAAAAACATACCTAAATAATTTTGAAGCCCTTAAACCCCACTTTTATATAGTAAAATTGGGGTTTACATGGGTATACATTATTTTTCTTATTTCTTCTCAAAAACATAGCTTGTGGGTACTCATTAGAACCACCTCGGCGAGGCGGATCTAATGAGATCACAATCTATGTTATGAGCAGAAATATGAAAAATATCAGAATTTTTATCTGAAAACTTTCAGTTTTTGGTGGTGAAATTTTCAATATATTTGAATAGGTGTGTTTTCGTAATGTTTTCATTTTTTAGAGGAAATAAGTCCTGACATATCAAGTAAATCGTCTCTTGATGTGTGGGATTGTTTAACCTTTAACCTTTACCACACACTCTGGGCGAAGTTTGTTTGTGTTGAGGGTCTACGGCCCAGTCAACCGAATGGGGTCATGTTGAGCGTGGTCAGTTTACCTAACAACACTTTTACTGGGCAGGCTTAGTCGTCTAAGCGGTTAACCAGTATTGTGCACATTCTTTTGCCAGAAACTGACAACTGCCCTTGAATCAGTGCAAGGGAGAGAATGACCGTAGAAAATATTTCATGATCAATCTACACGAAAGAATGTTGCCACCCTCGGCGTGGGTCAAACACGCAACCTCTCGGTGTACAGTCGAACGCGCATCCAACTGAGCCATCGAGGCTGGCTCTGTGGGCGAAGTTATCAGATGCCAAATGGATTGAGAGTTTGCATGAAATGTCAAAACATATTTTCTGGGAAAAATAAGAAAAATTATTTTAAAATGTCTTCTGCTGAAATTTTTACCCAGCATGCAAAGCATTAAGCAAAATTGTAGCAGACGACATTCTAATTATTTTTCAGACAAAATGAAAAAAAAAACAACAATAGGCAGACAATTCACATGAAATGCCAAGCCTTCTTTTCTCTGCAAGCAACAAAAAATGTCATCTGCGGCAGTTTTGATTCGCATTTTAAGTGTTATGACCTCAATGCTAAATTTTAATTAAAATAAGCCTGAGAAAAATAACTGACCATCAAGTTTTTTTTTTTTTTTTTTTTTTTTTTTTTGATTTGGGTTTTACGGCCCTTTCAAGAATATTTCACTTATATCGAGCCGATCGTTCATCGAAGGTGGGCGAAAACCGGAGAACCCGGAGAAAAACCACCTGACCATCCGTAAGCAGAACTTGGCTTTCCCACATATGACCCGAGCGAGGCTCGAACCACAGCGGTGAGAAACCTAATGGATTAAGAGTCAACTCTCTTATCCACTAGGCTACGGGGGCCCGTCGACCATCAAGTTTTTGATAAAGCTTTTATTTAAAGATTAAATAACAATTTCAAAATGAGGCTATGACACGTAGCTGGTGGCAAACCATTAATTAAGGCTGTACTGTATTTATCTATTTATTCTAAGTATTTCGACATGCCTGAGGAAGCAGTGTAGACCCAGATCAGGTGCCGCATGATGCGGCATCTGATCTGGGTCTACACTGTTTGCCACTCATCCAGCAATTTCCCAACATATCAACAGGTAGTAAAATAGACTTGATCAAACTGCAGAACAAGTATGGTTGGGAGTTAAGGAGTCCAAACACACAAAGTAAATATATTGTGAAAAAAGCAAAAGGCCTACAACAATCTCCAGAGTTTCATCAGGGCCTTCTATGTTCATTAATAGCGAGCTCGCTGCCACATGTGGCCAAAGGCCACAGGCCGTGCAGGCCAAAGGCCTGTGTGAGCAAGCTCTATGGTACAGCAAACGTCAAACCAAATCAGAAATAAACATTTTGTTTGCAGTTTGTCGGATTCTCAATTAATGTGGCAGATCTATTTGTATTTGTCGGGACAAACTGGGAAAATCTGGTACCAGAATCTGCTACCAAAATTTTAACGGTATAGCTTGGGTCTTATACTTTAATTTTTTGGACGATTTGTTTTGCTTTAATATTATCCAATTGTACTGTACCTGCAAAATATGTTTTTTCCAAAAATAGTGCATTGCGAGCTCACCTATAGGCACTGCCTATGTTCATATTATATTTTACAGTGTTTTTTTCTCTTACTTGTCTCAGAAAATACAGCCCGAACAATTTATGCAAACTGTCTCCTTAGGAGACAATTTGAATGAAATGTTAAACCCTGTTTTCTGAACCATTGTGACACAAAATATCTGTATGTTCAGCAAAACATCTGTTAGAGAAAGACAATTTAATGTCTTCTACTTAATGACATGAAATGAAAATGAAATGGTCCCAGAAATTCTTAATTTATCCTTTTCAGCTGTGTAATGCTATTTTATGACTAATATAAAAATCTGTATTATTCAGAGTGAAACGATGTATCAACCCTTTCAAGCAAAAAGGGCAATGAATAGCTTATGTGCCAACTCTTTCAAGCAAAATGGGCAATGAACAGCTTAAAAGTTTTGCTACAAAATGAACAAAAGCCTTATAGTCAGGGGTCAAGGTAAATGTTTATATGAACAAGCTGATCAGACTATTTTAATCAAATACAAGTATTAACTATCACACAAAGCTTGGTCTATGATTAGGACACATTATGAAAGCTAATACTTAGTTATAATAACACTAAGCAGTCCATAGAAATAGCACTGGACCAGTCCATGACCTTTCATAAAGTGCTTCCAAAGCAATAACATACTC
Organism: Anodontia alba; assembly: GCA_964016985.1. Lineage (NCBI taxonomy): Eukaryota > Metazoa > Mollusca > Bivalvia > Lucinida > Lucinidae > Anodontia > Anodontia alba. Next base: position 567,456 of record OZ024837.1, on the reverse strand, counting down.
TAAAATTGTCTATGCTCATGGGCGTAGACAATACATTATTAGTAGACTGAAGTGCTTGATAAAATTCAACTTTAATTAGGATTCATTTCTTGCTTGTGTAGTAATAATTTTTCAAATACAGGTATTTCTTTTTCTAATACTTACTGATCTAATTGTGCAGCATTTTGATTAAATCTTTTTAAGCCTTAAACTGCCAGTCATAACAGCAGGATAACATTCTTAAATTTTTTTTTGTTTATTTTTCCAAGAAAATAATGTTTGACATTTCATGTGAATCATGAATTGTCAACTTTGGTTTCTGATAAAAAGTGAGCATGTCATCTGCTACAATTCTGGACACAGTTGTTCAAAACTAACAATGTTGTTAGTTAACATATCTTTAAAACTTTAAACATTAAATTATACTAATATTTTTGCTGAAAAAATGTGAGTAATGCAAAAGCTGCTCACATTTTTCAGCAAAAACACCTGTGAATTTGATACTGTACTTACTAGAACAGTTAACATTTTGACTACTAACGAGCTCCTTAAGCTAACGATGCTTTGAACAACTGGGCCCTGAATGGCACATTAAGGATTAATAAATGGTTTTAGTGCAGTAAACTAGAAGTAATTCAAAACAAACATTAAGATTACGCTACTTTAAACCATATCATCTGGCTAAAAGAGTTTGTGATCCACGCTCATTATGCATTAAAAGATGTCAGATCTAGTATTTATTTGCCCACCAGAAGATAATATTTTGGAGAATACAATAATCATCCTAAATGTGTAACTTACCAAATGTGTAACTTATTTTATAACTATTGCAGACATGTAAAACAGTGGTTTGCTTTACAAGTCCTGTGTAATTCTTGTTAGTTACCTCCCATCTAAGCCCATCCAAGAATGCAGATCTATTCCTACTTAAAGCACTATACAAAATTGTAGCAGACAGAATTCTATTTATTTTTTTTTTTTTTTTTTGTATTTTCCCAAGAAAATAAGACTTGGTATTTCATGTGAATCATCTGCAGATGATTCACATGAAATTCCAAGTCTTATTCTCTCTGAAAACAAAATAATAAAATAAAGTCAAAATGTCATCTGCTGCTCTTGTGATCAGCACTTAAAGGGTTACTACCCTATTTACCCTAAATATTAAAGAGACAGACCTGAGCAAACAGTGTAGGCAAAGGTCAGGAGATGAGGAGATGAACTTTATAAGCTATTTATAGCTTTCGTTCAAATCCTTAGCTGATATTATGTATATTGTGTATCATGTTTATTTGTTGATTAAATAAATACGTTTAAACCAAAGGTCAGATGCAGCAGAATGCAGCATCTGTCAGAGTCTACATTGTTTGCCACTCATTCAAACAGTATTTAATCTTTATCACACTCTAGACTGAATCACCACATGACAAGATTATTATATTTTTCTTATTTACCCCAGAAAATAGGCTTTGAAATTTCATGCATTGTCTCTGAAGGAGACAATTTGCATGAAATGTTGAAGTCTATTTTGTGGGGGAAAAAAATAAGATAAATACTTGAAAATATCAGCTGCTGAAATTTTTACCCATAATGCAGAGCATTTTACATTTAACATGTAGTAAAATGGATTTGTTCAATGATGATGCTGAGTTGGTGTTTTATGTCCCATTAAACATTATTTAAGTCATATCGAGATGATGGAATGGTGATAATAAAACTCTCTGTGCAATGAAGTGTTGCGCAGTCATGAGCCCTACTCCACCTCCTGCGGTATTTGAAGTCATGACCCTTTTTGATCTGAAGTGAGGAGCACTATTCACTCGGCCAGTCAGATACTTATGGTTTTGTTCAAAGCTTAGGACAAGGTACAGAGTTTATATGTCTGCATACTTTGGGTAACTACAGAAGTTACTCAAGACTATAAATAGTATTCAATCAAAACTACAAAGATTTGCTCAAATCTACTAACTAGATGTACTTTATACCTCAACCAGAGAAGTTTCTAAAACCTACATTATGTTCTGCTAAAAGCTCAAAATCTATGCCATAACCTTGACACAAAATAAAGCACCTTACAACATATGGGTCATGCTAGGCAAAAAGGTGAATCAGTCAACAAAATCTGATCAGGGTTTTGCTTACTGCTTAAGGGGGCTGGATATGCTTAGGAGATTACTTGTCATGTTTTACAAGGGAGACAATTTTTGTGGCTTTTGGTTTACCTTCTTGCACCCTGAGTCCCTTCTGAAAGGGGTCTACTCTAAAAGGAAAGAATTTGCTCCCCATTGGGAGCAAATTCTTTCCTATTAGAGTAGACCCCTTTTCAGAAGGGAGGCAAAGCAATTTTGTCAGGGATGTCTCCCTTGAAAAAGTGTTCTGTAAGTGAACAATGGAAGCCCTGACCAGAAAATGCAAATACAAAGGCCAATCTGGGTCTATCTGCATATAATTATTCCAAAAAATGTGCCATTTCTAGTTATATACTTCAACATTATTTTATTCTAGAGACAATTTCATTTCACAAAACTGTTACAAGTATATATTGCACCGAAGCTTAAACCGCTTGACTAAACTGTTAACAGAAAACATGTAAACTCTGTTGCTGAAAAATGTTTTCTCGTAATGGGCACTGCCAAACAAAAAGATGCTTTACATGCATATGCAGTCAAGACAATCTCAATTTCGAGCCTCTAACAGACTGGTGCACTAAATTACCTAGATTCTAACAGACTGGTGCACTATATTATCAAGATTCTAACAGACTGGTGCACTAAATTACCTAGATTCTAACAGACTGGTGCACTAAATTATCTAGATTATAACAAAACTATAAACTATAACAATGCTCAACTGGAACAATAAACCAACTTCATGAGAAAAACACATACAAGCTGTGCCCAGGAAGATGAAGCCTTGTAATGTACATGAAAAATGCAGACCCAGTGCAGCCTGCACATTTCCATATTTTGGTTTTCATACGTAACTTAAAATTTTGAGCTGAAAGTCCATTTTAATGGAAATGAATACTTTCAGGGGAGGTAACTCATAAAAAATATTTTATCTCCCTCCTGATAAAAGGAACATACTTTCTGGAGACAACTTCATGTCAAAGCGTGGTTTTGCTTCCCTTTTGAAAATGGGTCCACTATAAAAGGAAAGAATTTGCTCCCTGTGGGAGCAAATTCTTTCCTTTTAGAGTAGACCCCTTTTCAGTTGAGATTTGTGCGCAGGTAAGCAAACAGCAAGTCACATTTAGAGCAGACCCCATTTCAGATGGAGTTTGTGAACAGAAGAGCGAAGTCACAAAAGTTGTCTCCCTTGTTAAAGATGGTGGAAAATCAATCAAGCCTATCTAGTTCCCAAAATCCAAATACAGAGTGCCTGGAAATGTGCAGACTAATCTGAGACTGTAAACTGAATATCTGGTAAATTATTACAAGTATTAGCTTTCACAAAAGACTTGGTCTATGCTTTACAGCACACAAAGTGTGCCAAGAGCAGACCAACCTTTTTGTGTAAGCAAATACTTATAATGTTTACTTATAACATTGAAGCAGTCCATGGAAAATAGCATTAGACCAGTCCATGGACTATCATAAGATACTTCCATGGGCGTAGAATGAACTTGGGAGGAGCTGTTGTGTTTTCTTCACCAAGCAGTTTGAATTATATTGCTACTGAATTCGAGCACATACATACGGAAGGGTACAACTTACTATGATAATGATTTGGTTTTTACATTCCTTTCAACATTATTTAAGTCATATTGAGATGATGGACAGGTGATAATGAAAGGCTTTATGCAATACAGCAATACATATACAGTCATCAGCTGATTTGAACCCGGGACTTTGTGATCCAAAATTGTGAGTACTAAGCACTCAGCTATCTGGGCCCAGTTGTTCAATGCATCTTCAGCTTAACGAGCTCGTTAATGACAAACTGGTTAACTGTTGTAGCTAAGGTATTTTCAAATGCATTGATATTTTTGCTGCAAAAATGTGAGTAGCTTTTGCAATGCAAAAGCTACTCACATTTTTTCAGCAAAAAATATCAATGTACTTGCCATATTTCAAGATAGAAATTTTAATGTCATGTTAGCTAACAACTTGGTTAAGTTTTGAACAACTGGGCCCAGGATGCGTCACAATCTGGAAAAGGTAATCAACAAATATTCTTTACAGCTGTTACACTGATGCAGACTGATCATGGTCTAAATGCTTGCTGTATGATCTCAACAAGATAATGATGATTTGGGGTTTTACATCCCTTTCAACAATATTTAAGTCATATCCGGACATAAAGAACCTAACTGCGAGCACCAAAGATCCTGCTCAGACTGCACATCCATGCAAATCTGGAGTTTTATGTCCCCTTCAACATAATTTAAGTCATATTGCGAAACTTAGACATGTAGAACCCAATATGCGAGCAGCAAAGATCTGAACCAGACTGAGCATTTGCAGTCTAGTCTATCTTTGATACTCGCAAAAGCCTCGAAAAAAAAAAAAAAAAAAAGTTGTAACTTTCCACATGCAAATGCTCATTAGTGAATAACAGAGTAAATAACAATGAACTAACACTATGCTAAACCTTCATGATAAGCTTGTGTATTATTCTGTTAGAAATTTAAACTGAACAGATTTCGAAAGTCATTATGTTCTCTCGACATGTTTGTATTGCTTCATACCAGTTGTTGCTAGTTTAGCAAGCTGACTTTTTATCACATACAACCAGACACAACCCAGGCCAGCCATATATCTGCCTTGATTGTTGATTACCATAGCTACTGTTAATCAGCTGATTACCGTAGTTACTTTCCTTATGTTCAAAGATACTTTTGTCATTGACATTTTGCACTTCATTATTTGCTTTTTTTTTCTTTTTTTTTTTTCTTTTTTTTTTTCTTTTTTTTCAGTTGTTTCTGTCTTTGTTTTATTTCACTAAATTTATGATTCCATGTTTGTTCTTTACTGCTCCAGTTTGCTTATATCCCAAAGACCTTACTTTCTAACATCACACATCACAGATAATGAATAACACAGTACCATAAAAGGTTATCCTCGGGCTTATGATGTACAATATATTTGTTGGTATTTCTTATTATTTTATATCTTTTTATTAAGAAAACTGTAAATGTTTTCTTCAGAACATTTCACCCAGCAGGCTAAGTGTTAGTATATTATTATTATTTTTTCTTTTTTGTTTTGTTAGATTTGATTACTATTCTTTGTTCCATGACACCTACCTACTAGATCACAAAATTTTTTCTAACAGTTTGATTTTTGCTATTATTTTCTGCCAGAATAACACACATTCTTATAAAGAAGATTTCAGCCCAAATTTTTGTTCATAACAGCACGCCAAAGATTGCATTGCACTCAATAGTATATATATTTCAACCCCAACCCTCTGAATATATCAAAAACAGCACATAGTTGTGTACAAATATTTTAGCTTTCAGTAGAGTTATTTCTGCAACATTAAGCAAACACCCAGGCTTAACAGGTGAGTCACAGAGGATGTTACCAGAACTAACAATGAACACTTATACCCGTGACCCTGGCAAATATTAAATTGCAAACTATAGTCCTCTTAAATCTAAAACAATAAAGCACAATATATGTATGTGTAATATACTCAGGGTTGTGGAATTATCAAACTTTATTACATGGGCATGTCCATGGAAAAGCAAATGTTCAAAATCCACTTGTCAAACAATGATTCATTTGTCCAAAAAATGGAAATTTTTCTAATTTCTCAAAGAAATATTATGTTGTGGGTACTCATTAGAAGCACCTCAAGTTGGACATGGTATTTCCACAGCCCTGAATACTTGACCATGATACAGGCAAAAACTGGCCAGATGCTTTAGCAAGTGTCTGAATGTTTAAGTAAATACAGTATACATGTATTACAAATAAACAAAGTTATTTGCCATGCTGTTATGAACACTTCAACAATAAAAGCCTCATCCTTAATAATGATATATGTTAATCAGATCCATAATACTTCCGTGAAATTCATAGAAAAATGTATATTTTATAACTTCAACAGGTAATATTATAAACAAAAAAAAAAAAAAAGGCACACAGATAACTGTCAATTTCTAACATGTGAGAATGGGAAAAATTATACAAACACAACATGATATACAGCTACTGTGAATAACTCCTTGAAAAGTTATGTTAGTATAAATAAAGCATCCATCAATCTTTCAGCCGCAACTTGAGAAAACAACTTCTGACATGTGCTGCCAACAAAGACTCAAATCAGCCTGCGCTTTCAAACAATCTGATCAAGTGGTTTCATTGTCCGTATGAAGAAACTTTGCATCCTTCGCTACTGAAAATGCACAATGAAGATTCTGATCAGACTGTGCAAATGCCCATGGAGATCTGAATCTTTGCTGGATGCACATTTCCTATGGTACATTTTCTGATGTTGAGGTGAAATCAGCAAACGGGCCCAGTTGTTCAAAGTGTTGTTAGCATAATAAGCTCGTTAGTGATCAAAATGTTAACTGTTCTTGAAAGTACAATATCTAATTCACAGGTATTTTTGCTGAAAAAAATGTGAGTAGCTTTTGCAAATGCAAAAGCTACTCACATTTTTTTCAGCAAAAATATTAACATATAAGCCGTTGATCAAAGTTTTAATGATATGTTAACTAACGATGTCGTTAGTTTTGAACAACTGGGCCCAGATAATATACTTAATAGCAATTTAGTATAGGCAAATATTTAAATAAATCCAGCTTACCAGAAGTCTTTTAACAACAATAAGTAGCAACGAACAATTTATTTTATTTTATTAATGTAACTCAGACTTATAATAAGCATAATGTAGAATAAAGAAATATAGCCCCGATGGGCTGGAGCAGTCAGGTTATGTTAGTAAATATAACTTTAAATTATAACTAACGAATCACAACCTTTGTAAAATGTGATAGTACAGTAAAATTGTAAACAAACAATAATTCACAACCCTGTTCTATGATTGATATTTAGTTACACAACCACAGCTAATGTAAGGAATGTTAAATCTGGAAGTTTTCAACTAACAATAGAAACAAGATATCTGATGTGTGAGTCACAATGCAAGAAAATGTACCTTACAAGATTGTGCACAGTGAAGACTAACATCAGCCTGTGCATCCACTTTCTTTTTTCTGGGTGCAAGAAGAAACCCAAGGATCCCTGGTTACCCAAAGAGCACCCAGAGAACTCTGGTCAGACTCTGTGGATGTTCAGGGTGACCTCAGTCTTCGATGATAATTTGGTGTTTTACATCCCTTTCAACATTATTTAAGTCATATGGAGACACCAGTATGATCATTTAAGGTTTTGTACAATGAAGCAGTGTACAGTCATCATTATGAAAACACACTTATTCAAATATACTGAAAATTTTACCACCAAAAAATGAAAATTTTTTAGATATAAAATTCTGACACTTTTCATATTTCTGCTCAAAACATAGATTGTGGGTACTCGTTAGAACTGCCTCAATGAGGCAGTTCTAACGAGTATCCACAATCTATGTTTTTTAGCAGAAAAAGGAAAAATAATGTATACCCTGTAAACCCCAGTTTTACTGTATAAAAGTGGGGTTTAAGAGGGTCAAGGTTATGTAGGCATGTTTTTGTGATGCGAGTTGAATTCTGCCTCCAGTGGGATCTGAACCCAGGACCTTGTTGTCTGAAATTGGGAGCGCTGTCTACTCAGCCACCAGGACTCTTCATATCTCAGTCTTTGCTTGAAGATAGTTCATGCGGTACATTTTCTCACATTAACTTGTGTATTCAAAGAAATGTATGATCTCCCTGAAGCCTTATATATTTTTCTTATTTTTCCCAGACAAAGGGCTTTGACATTTCATGCAATTGTCTCCTTAGGGGCAATTTGCATGAAATGTCAAAGCCTATTTTCTGGGAAAAATATAAAAAAAATATTCAAAAATGTCGTCTGCTGAAATTTTTACCCAGCATGCTAAACATAAAACAAAGAAGGCTCCATGAATTGTAATAAAATGTAGGAAGCTGAATTTACGCTTACAATGTATATGTAGGAATGAAGCATGACGTAATATCATTCTTGATTAACCAATTAAATTTACAGAGCTCTAGATATGAGGAACATTCAGATAAATATTTTCTTATTTCTCCCAAGAAAATATATCTTGTGGGTACTCATTAAAAGCAGCTCAACTGAGGTATTCATTAGAAGTGCCTCAACGAGGCATATCGTGTACCACAGTTGAGGGCTTCTAATGAGTACCCACAACATGTCTTCATGAAGAAATAACAAAACAAAATAATAATATCAAACCTTTTGGTTGAAAAAAAAAATGAATCTTTATCCAGAGCTCTGAATTTATCATTGCAACACCTTAGCCAGTGGAAAATATTGATATATATAAAAATGGGCAGTGATGGTAATATGAAAATATTAACCCTTGACCTGCTGAGCCCAGATATATCCTGCCTTTGCAAACAGTGTAGTTCCAGATCAGTTGGCTTCTGAAGAAGCCAACTGATCTGGATCTGCACTGTTGGCCAATCAGAAAGTAAGTTTATATCAACAATCTGGATCAAGTAATCTGATTGGCTGAAAATTTGAAAAGGGCATGCCATCTTAATTTATTCAGCAGGACAAGGGTTAAGCGGCAATACAAGAAAATATACCCTATAATGTGCATACAGGGAAGACTCAGATCAGCCTGCACAGGACTTGTTAAGGAGGAGAATCTGATGATAATTTTGGGATTATTTTCTCAAATTCTCCATAAAAATGTACTGTATGTTTTTGATACTCATCAGAAGTGCCTACTTGATAATAATTCTGGAATAATTTTCTTAATTTCTCCATAAAAGCATATGTTGTGGGAACTCATTAGAAGTGCCTCATCGAGGCACTTCTATTGAGTTCCCACCACATATGTTTTTATGGAGAAATAAGAACAATTATCCCAGACTTATCAACAAATACTACTCCTTAACAAGTCCTCTGAGCTTGCGTATCCAAACAGCCTGATGAGTCTTTATTGGACCATCTGTGAATATCCAAGACATTGCCTGAGTTGAGGTTTACGGCCCAGTCAACCCATTAGGGTCATGTGATGTGCAGTCAGTTAACTTAATCATGCTATTCCTGGGCAGGCTTAGTCTCTAGCCAGTTAACCAGTACTTGTGCAAACATTTTTGTCAGTGACTGACAACTGTCCTTTTTGAATCAGTGGAATGGAGAGATTGGCTGTATAAATTATTTCATGAATAATCTCAATTCTTCAGGAACCCCGTGAAGATTGTGCCGATACATATGCTGATCTGAGTCTTTTGTTGTGTGCATGCCATAAGGTACATTTTTTCATATTACAGCTCATGTGATAAATTAGTTAACGAAAATTATTGCCTAGCAACCACATTAAAGGACACTGGTTGTCATAGCAACCATGTATACACATCTACACACTGGTCGCATAGCAACCAGGTACATAACAATGGCTGCCAAATATACTAACAGTATGAATATAAAATCTAAAACAATTTGTTCTTCTTTTTCATTTCTTGCTGTTTCCAGAGAGGTTTACTGAGGAATGATGTGTAACTCGTGCCAAATGCCTTCTGGAAATCATCGGCTGACAGGTACATCTGGAATGAGAAAACAAAAATATGAGTGATGATGATCTGGCGTTTTATGTCAGTATTATTTAAAGGCTCTATATTCCTCAAATATAGACATTTTTTATCCAAGAAAGATTTACTGAATTGATATGTGGTATCATAAAATGGCCCACCTGACAGCCTGTAGAATTTCAGTCAGTCTCTCATTCTTGAATTGGATAAAAAATGAAATGATTTTTTTATCGTATCTCTGAATTAATGTTGCCAATATTGATGCAGTTCAAAAATGAGAGACTAACTGATATTTTATTGGCTGTCAGATGCCACATTTTATGATTGTATTAATACCATATATCTATTTATTTAACCTTTCTTGGGAAAAAAAATGTCTATCTTTGAGGAATATGGAGCCTTTAAATCATATCAAGACGATGGAAATGCAACTATGAAATGTTCTGTGCAATGAACTACCGCACAGTCATTAGCAGAATTCTGCATCCAGTGGGGCTTGAACCCAGGACCTCAAGACCTGAAGTTGGGGGCACTAACCACTAAGCCACCCAAGGGAACAGAATCCTTTATAGAAAGAGCTTAGTCCGCAGGAAAGCAAACAGACAGTCACCAAAGCTGTCTCTCTTTTAAACTGGCAGAAAATCTACCAAGCATGTCAAGTCTACTGCATGAACCCTGACTGTTTGGTGGTGTAGTGTTTTCTGTCCCTTTCAACACTATATAACTCTTAGCATGCTGGGTAATTTTACATGCTTTTTTGTCGTCTGCGGATTGTTTTTTAAAAATTGACATTTTCAAAAAGATCTTTCAGGAATACCATCAGTGTCAAACAGTTTGGATATTGTCGGGCCTGATCTGGGTCCAAACTGTTTGCAAAGGTTATCAGCAAAAGTCCCCACTAGCAGGGAAATGGTTAAGTCCTATTGTGATGACGGAAGGTGATAATGAAAAGCTCTGTGCAATGAAGTATTGTATGGTGGAGAGCTGAAAACTCTGTTGATCAATCACCATGTGCTTAAGCAGATTAACACTCAACTATGACAGCTCTTGATCAACATCTAACTGCAGGGAAATATTAATTTAAATAAACAATTAGCTTAGAAAAATGTAGGTGGGACTGATTCCTTACTTATTCATAAACTCACCTCTCTCATTTTAGGGTCCACCCCACTGGGCAATTCCTCCAAGGGCACTTGTAACTGGCTTAACGGGTATTTTGTTGTATTTTCAAAGCTCTTCTCTCCACCACCAGCCAGATCCTGTAACAAAGGAATACACAGCAATGTGAGAAAAAGTACCTACTGACGTGTGGCCTAACAAAGACTCAAACCAGCCTGCACATCTGTGCAGTCTTATCAGTCTTCATTATCTTCAAACTTTTACTGTGGAAACAGTTTTAAAAAATTATACAATTAAATCTCATTTTTAAAACAAGAAAAAACATGAAGAACTCTTTGAGGAAAGTAACCAATTTTGTAAAGGGAGGCAATTAATTGCCTCCCTTTACAACTTCACTTTCATTCATTGGTTGTTGGTTGGTTTGGAGTTTAACAGCCCAGTCAACACTTTTAAGGTCTTGAAGCGCTGGTCAGTTTACCTTAACACACTTTTCCTGGGCAGGCTTAGTCCTCTAAGCGGTTAACCAGTACTTACCCCCATTCTTTTGCCAGAAACTGACAACTGCCCTTCTTGAATCGGCATCATTCATTGGTGAAGACTGATTATTAAACTTAGGTTTCTATTTTTTCTGTTTTATTTTTTAGAACATTAACCATATTTTTCTTTATAACACTACATGTACTTCAAAGGTGACATAAGATTAAAACAAGTGATTGTGAAATTTGCATTGTGGTGACATTACAGAATGTAAAATACTACATATGACGGTCTGACCACAATAGGTAATATTAAAGCCAGCTGAAGGAAAACTACAATATGGGAATTTCTTTAGGATACTGTACCACCACCACCTATCTGGCCCCTTTTCTTTAACTTGTATGAGAAATGCTTGAATACAGGCAATAAGTTCATCCATAATTGCTTAAGTTCTCATAAAGACTTGTTTGTTTGCTTTATTTTGGTTTTGTTCACGAGAAATTCAGTAATCTTTCAGTCATATCATGATATTGTCTGGATGTGACAGAGAGCTCAATGCTCACTTTTTGAGTTCTGCCTTACTAAAATATCCTGCTTAAGACACTTTACACTACATTTCACCAAGTCATATTATATTGACACCGGGCTGATCAGTTCTAATTTCTAACTCTACTTTCTTAATGCTGAGTGCTAAGTGAAAAAGCAGCTAAAGTCTTTAAAGTCTTTAATATAACTCAGCCTGGCATCAAACCTACAACATCCTGGTCACAAAGCAGATGTTCTACTAATAATGCCACTCTGCTGTTAGTTACCATAAAGAATCAGATAAAGGTATTTTCTGTAAAAATGGAAAATATAAATGAAGTATATATGTACTTATTATTCAAATAAAGAGTTTTTTATTGTAAAGCTAACCCTGGTCTGAATGGATTTCATGAACTATTCTTCTTATAACATGTATTTGTACTTTATAACCATGAAAACCTTACAATAATCCACAAGCTAAATTTCACTTACAGCTCTCATTACCATCCCTTAGTCCATTCAACAGCTGCACATCTTCCTGTTTGGTTTCCTGTACACCAATCCCCTTCTAAAAAGGGGTCTATTCAAAAAGAAAAGCATTTGCTCCCAAGGGGAGCAAATGCTTTCCTTTTTGAATAGATCCCCTTTTCAGAAGGGACATAATCAACCATGTCAGAGTTACCTCCCTTGAAAGTGTATCAGTTTGCCTTAAATCCTATTCAGTTACCATAACCACAATGGTTGTTTTTATATTCATATAATAAAAGCAAAATAATATGGTTCTACTAATAATTACTATAAATGTCAGCAAACTTAACAAAGCCATTTACTAGGTTTTTATATTTGTAGTTTCTATTACATGCAAATTTGCAGTTGCAAACCTGTCTACTGGTTTAAAAAGCAGACTAGGGTCTATCAATAACTACTATGTCAGCAACTGCAATTAAGATAGCTGGACCTAGAACTTCAATATGTTTTTCATTTTGCAACTATATCTGTAACTGCAATACTAACAACTGAATTCAGATGAACATTTTTGCAGCTGCAAGTATACTTGTTGAGTATTTAATATTTGTTAACAAGGAGAGGTGAGTTAGCTGAGTGCCTTAGGTTGGAGCTTGATTTATTTAACATAAATCAATTATGCCTGTTGCTGAAGAAATGTTGGAACTAAAAGCATTTTGGAAATAAAATAATTCCTCCTTTACTCTGGGATTCTTAACTACCTACAAACTAGAAGCTTTAATCAAAATGAGTCCCATCGTCCAGAAAGGTACTTGATGCATGGACCATTATAACTCCAGATGAGTGTCCACCTACATAGCTACAGACAAGAGGGGCTATCCACATAATATTTTTCTTATTTCTTGACCAAAACATATGTTGTGGGTATTCATTAGAAGCACCTCACCGAGGCGCTTCTAACAAGTATCCACAATATATGTTTTCGTCGAGAATTAAGATATTAGCATTTTTTGGATGAAAAAAGCGCCTTATCTGTTGCTATGTACCTAAACATTTTCTTGTATCTCCATAAAAACATAACAGCCACAACATGAGAAAATTTACCTTCTGACGCGCACATCCAACGAAGATTCAAATCCGCCTGCACATCGGTGCAGTCGGATCAGAGTCTTCATTGTCTGCATGAAGAAACTTTGCATCCTTGGCTATCCAAAATGTGCCCAGTGAAGATTCTGATCAGACTGCACGAATGTGCAGGCTGATCTGAATCTCTGCTGGGTGCACATCTGAAGGTGTGTTTCCTGACATTACAGTTCAATGTTGTAGGTACTTAATAAGGTACTTGTAATTGTAATGAATACCGACAACAAATGTTTTCATGGAAAAATAAGAAAAAGTATATATATATATATATATATATATATATATATATATATATATATATATATATATATATATATATATATATATATAAATATATATATATATATTTTTTTTTTTTTTTTTTTTTTGAAAAAAAAAAAAATGCCTAATCTGAAGCAATGTACCATGCCAAGCCAAAACAAATCTCTGATCATGTGCAAAATGCTCCAATTCAGATCATGTTTCATATCCACCCAGTCTCTTCAGGGTACTTGTTTTCCACTGACACATTCTACAGTATACTGTGATCCAGGTAAGCAGGCAACAAAGACGCTGATCAGACTGCAGAGATCTACAGACAGATTAGGCCCTTGTTTATCTCCAAGTATTCAGACAGGCTTATTTATTTTAAGTCTTGCCTTGTGTTATTTTGTTCTTGTGTTTTTCAGTCCTTTTAGCATTGCGATTACCTCACTTAGGGAAGAGAGAGCTAATCTTAGTGCTTTTTATAAGTTTGTTCGATTTACGCTTGTTTGGTTTTATCTGTTTCCTCTTCCTCTTCGTGTCTGAGAAGGGATTGTGGCACTCACTGGACTTTTCTCTTACCTTTTTTTGCCTTAGCAAACAGTGTAGACCTATATCAAGACTGTTTCTAAAGGAGTTTTTTTATCAGGTCTTTGTTTGTTTGTGTTGAGGTTTTACGGCCCAGTCAACCACATGGGGTCATGTCGAGCGTGGTCAGTTTACCTAACCACACGTTTACTCGGCAGGCTTAGTCCTCCAAGTGGTTAACCAGTACTGTGCACATTCTTTTGCCAGAAACTGACAACTGCCCTTCTTGAATCAGCGGAAGGGAGAGAATGACCGTAGAAAATATTTCATGATCAATCTCCACGAAATAATGTTGCCGACCTCGGCGGGGGTTGAACCCGCGACCTCCTGGTCTTTGATCAGGTCTGCACTGTTTGTCATTACAGGAACGAATTTCATTATTTGGGGCTTTATTGATTTGTAAATGCAAGTGAATCACTCACAAAATGAACTAGAACAAGTGTCCGGAGAACCAAGAATACCCCTGGCGGGCAGCGCCATTTCTTAATTATAAAAATAATTTTAAGTCTGTGACAATGATATAAGGCAAAATCAATGGACCATGAAATATATGTCACTGACCCATTATAGTTTACAAAGTCAATCTTTGAGAATACTGATCCATTATCCCAAGTATAACATTTCTGATCAAATAGTCTTCAAGATATGAAGCAAAAATCACTGAACCATAAAATAAAGGTCACTGACCTACATATGCTTGACAAGGTTAATCTGATGTGTTACACTGATCCATTATACCAACTATGATGTCAATCCATCAAATAATCTAGAAGATATTCAGCAAAATCACTACACCATAAAATATAGGTCATCGTGACTTATATTTACTTTGATTTTCGTGCATCAAATTGTCTTCAACATGTAATGCAAAATCACTGGACCATGAAATACAGGTCAAAATGACCTACATCTACTTTGAGGTCAAACCTTGTGGGTCATACAGATTCATAATCCCTAAGTATGATATACATACAAGAAATAGACTTCAGGATATGACAAATTCACTGGACCATGAAATATAGGTCATGCTGACCCAAAAGTTCATGTGTCCATGTCACAAGGTTGATCCATGTCTGACCAACAATTGTATAAGGTGCTTCCAAGTTAAATATAAAACAGATTCTTAAACAAAACCCTTACTTGCTAAAATTGCCTTAAGTTCTAACTCTGTGACCTTGACCTAGAGGTCACAGACAGGGATGGGGATAGTGGTGAATAAAACTTTAGACCAATATCTATCAACATTCCAAATGTAAACCAAATGTATCATATGGCTTGGAAAAAATGAGTTCTTAGAAACTTTAATACAAAACTTTGGCAAAGATGTTAACTAATGGATGGATGAATGTATGAACAAACAAGCAAACTAATAGAGAACGGAAAGATGAAAACTACATACCTTCAACATACTTATTATGCTTGGGGTATAGTGAAGCCTGAAGGGCTTTATGTTAAGTTTGTAATTTGGTGGCATTTACATGTCACTAAAATCCATAAAAACAAAGTTAATTTCTTACAATTCCAACTAGGTCATAAATATCCAAAATATAAGTAAAATAGTTCATTATAAAAAATTTTCTGCAAAGAAAATAGTTCTGAGATTCCTGCTCACTGGACTTATTGGAGTATTAATCCCATTTTCAAACTGCTCTCAGCCAGTCAAATTGTGCTAAACAATTGTAAGCCTGTCAAGTTGGAATTATTACAGCATATTTTAGACAGATTATTATAATCATAAGTACCAGGCAATTGAAAGATTCTATTTGTATTTTAGCAGAAGCATGGTAAGGAATGTGGTGTGTTAATAGGGTAATTGTGGCAGGGTTGTTCCTCAGAATTTTAAAATTAGGGTCCAGTGACTCTCTTGTGTGGTGTTAGGGGTCCTTTGATAAGATTTAGTTCACCTTTTACAGAGGTTAACCCTTAAAGCACTATTGAAGCATCTGATAAGAACTTATTATCCTTAGAAACTAGAAGCATAAAATTTATATTACTCTGCTTTCGACAACTTTCAGAAAGTCGTTTTTGTTTTTTTGTTTTTTTTTTGTTTTTTTGCATAGCGCTTTACTCAGAAGAAGTAAATTTGCAAATTTTTGTCATGATTCAATGCAAAACCATTTGCCATACCTATACACAGAAAGCTTTCTTCTAATCCATGGATTTAATTTTCTTTTAAAAATTCCATTTTTACCATAATAAAAACTACATAATATTATTATTGAATATTGATAATCTAAAATCAGTGAGGAATAGCAAAGACTAATCTCTAATAAATAATTTTAAAAATCCAATTTAATACAGGAACTGCACAGGTCAGACCTATTTTTGGCCACATTTTACAATAAATATTTGAAAACAAAGTGCAGAAACAGAAAAGACAAATGGTTCTGGATTAAATATGGTCAACCAGAACAAAACGTTTTCATTTAGAATAAAACGCCAAGCGAAAAACGTCTTTCCAAAGGATGTTGATAGGACAGTAGGTGATCAAGCTAAGTGATTTATTGACAAAGTGCTGACAATATGAAGACTTGTTGTAGTCACACCAGTGTCAGACACTTTGCACATGCTATTTGAAAAAAAAAATAAAAAAAAAAAATAAAGTAAGCTGCATCATTTTAAAACCTTACTTAAGCCGTATTCAAAACAGTTATGGGATATTTTTAAAAACACATAGCATAATTCCAGACATCACAGGCATCCAGACAATTGTTCTTATTTTGCCATGAAATACCATATTTGACCTAATAACCGCACATACCACTATAAGTGCACAGTCAAGCAATTCCATAGTCTTCAGATTACAGTGTACTTTTTGTCTACTTCTTTATAAAGGCATATGTTGTGAGTACCCATTTGAATTGCATCACCTTGTTGATGCAATTCAAATGGGTACCCACAACATATGCTTTTATAAAGAAAATAATAATAAACAAAAAAAAAATCGCATAAAGGTCATTAGCCCATTGCAGTCGGGAGACCCATAAAAGGGTAATTGGCAAACAGTGCAGACCCAGATCAGATGCCGCAGAGCACGATGTCTGATCAGGGTCTCCACTGTTTGCAAATAGTTTAGCCATTTTCCTCTAGGAATATCTAAATCTCATAGCCAGACGTACCGAAAATTGAAATTGGACTCTTCCAATATATAGTGTGGGAGAGTCTATTCAGTATACACTGGGTTAGATAAGTTCTTTGCTGATCTTTTTTTTAATGTGTACCCTTAGTATAGGTGGATACATATTTCACCAAAAGTTTTCCCCATTATTTTGAAAAACCTAGGCACAAGGTGCAGTGATTAGGTTGAATACAGTATGTAGTGTACTACTTGAAAGCACACAATTCCAATGTGTAGCCAAAACATGCTTCTGTAGAGAAATCAGAAAACTATCAAGTCTTTGGGTTTGTGACACAGAGCCCAGCTAAAGGGAAACCATCACTGATAGTTCAATGCTACAGAATGTAAACACCAATGACAAAGGCTGTCCTAACCAGAACTTGCATGGACAAAGGCTGGTCTGGGTCTTCCAATATGAATATGGCATAAGAAAGGTTTTCCTATGGCAAGGTTTTAAATATAGAAAAAATATACATGTATGACTTACTGAACGCATGAGTCCAAGGCCTTGTAACTATTTCAGAAAATATTTGACATTAAGAGTATTCATTTCTCAACTCAGCACAGACAAAAAAAATAGTTGCATTAATTCTTCTACTTAGCAAATATTATTAGTAATTGAAATATTCCTAAACTATAAGTCATGTACCATAGTTACCTTAAGTATTCCCACACTTTAACTTACCATACATGTCCTATAATTTGAACAAGTCCATTTAACTTCCTAAAGATCTGAGTAAAAATTACTGGATATGTATCATACAGTACAGACCCTGATCAGATGCTGTATTCTTTGGCATCTAATCTGGGTCTACACTGTTTGCTCAGTCATTTCTATCTCAATACTTAAGGTATTCATGGTATCACCTGCTTTTTAGACAAAATGAACAAACCCCTATTTGACAACCACTAACAATTAATCACACACTGTATCCATTCATTCAACTAAAACTGTTGGGCCGTACAAAAATGCGTCTTTGGGCATATGGGGACAGCAAAGGCCCAGATCAGCCTGCGCATCCGCGCAGTCTGATCAGGGCCTTGGCTGTCCGCTATCAGAATCATTGGACACTATAGAATGTATCAATGGAGAGCAAAGGCCCGGATGAGACTTTACACATGTGGGGAATGAATATGTTTGTTTGTGTTGAGGTTTTACGGCCCAGTCAACCCAATGGGGTCATGTTGAGCGCGGTCAGTTTACCTAACCACACGTTTACTGGGCAGGCTTAGTCCTCTAAGCGGTTAACCAGTATTGTGCACATTCTTTCACCAGAAACTGACAACTGCCCTTCTTGAATCAGCGGAAGGGAGAGAATGACCATAGAAAATATTTCATGATCAATCTCCACGAAAGAATGTTGCCGACCTCCGCTGGGGTTGAACCCGCGAACTCCTGGTCTCCAGTCAGACGGCGCCTCCAACTGAGCCACCGAGGCCGGCGGGGGATGAATATGATTCTGTGCATTTTGCGCATGCTCAAAGACACAGTTTCACTTGGCCCCGCCCAAATACAGACAAAATGAAGTTTTTTAAAAGTAAAACATATTTTAACGAGTAATACTTAACCTATAGATAATGTGCTATTCTATTCTGTTTTCACACCTTCCACAGAAAAAACGACCTTTCAGTCGTTAATTAAAGTCTTAAACCAGAAGGTCCCTTAGGCAGTTACCTGTGTGACGTAACTCTTCCCGCTCAATTGACCACGTGTCAGTTTCTTTTATGTGTAAAACAATAGACACAATTAGGAGAGATAAGCGAGGGTGGGCGGAGGGAGATAATTGATTATCTATAGGTTAAGTATTACTCGTTAAAATATGTTTTACTTTTAAAAAACTTCATTTTAACTTCATAATACATTAACCTATAGATAATGTGCTAGAATTTGCAGAATAGGAGGGAGGTGCTCTCCTAATTCTAACACCAATAATATCTCACCACTTCTGGTTAAGACTCAGGAAACTCAAAGGAATCAGATACATTCTAATTCTATATTTAATAGAAAGAATGATCTAGATTCACAAAATAGCATACCTTTAAGGTGTTATGATCTAACAACCTTATAAATATTAGTAGACTCTAGAGGAAGCCAGTTCTTAAGTCTCAGAGACCTAACATTGGCCCCCCCCCCTCTCTTTTTTTCTTTTTGGGAAACAACAATTGGCTTCAAAAAGAAAAAAGGGAGTCATTGAGACATAACATAAATATTCCATCGCAAAGTAAGCTAGGAATATAGAAATATTTTGAAAACAAAATTTTTAAAACAAAAAGCCAAGACCATACACTGTAAGTAGTCTATGTAGGATCTTGAATAAATAAGGAAAAGTCTACTCGGTGGAGTTTCCTATAGATAACTGACATATGTAGATATTTTGGATAAAATTCTAGATATGTGAAGCTATGTAATTGTAATAGTCTAAGCTATTAGAATTATAAACTAATTAAATTCTGTTAATTGGAGCGACAGGACAGTTTCCGATGAACAGACACAGACTTAAAATAACCATAATGTGTAATTATTTCCCTTGATCAAATTAAAGAAGGGGAGATAATAAAAGTAGATGGAGTTAACTTAACTATAACTAAGTTATCCATCAGAAGAAAAAAAAGGTATAGACAAACATAATGGTTAAAACTATTGCTAGACTAATTGTATAACGAATTTTTAGTCAAGCAATAAAATAATACAGAGTTTGCATATAACTGCTGGGAAGAAAAAACAACCTAAACCATTGATAATTAGTTTTGTCATAGACATATAAAAGCGTTTGATGTCCTGACAAAAAAATAAAGAATAAACTGTCAACATCATAACTAAAGAGTTTGACAGAGAATAAGAGAGATAAGAATAAGGTTGATCGCAGCAAACTGTATGACGGTCATAGTTTGGCTAAATCTTACCGTATTGATAAGATTAAGCAATAATAAATAAGCTGGATAGAATCTTTCTATACCAGAAGATTGCCATGAAAAGTACTCCTGAGTAAATAATCATGGAAATCAAGAAATGTTAAAAATCCACTTTGATACGAATCAAAATGTTCATAAAAAGAGAAGGACTCAGAGAAAAAGTAATAGTGTGATAATCTCTGAAGAAAGATTATACAATAATACTGATTATTAATCTCAAAAAACACTTAATTTAAAAGTTAAGAGATAGTATTACTATTCTATACGCATATTTAAGAATAGTAAGAAATATATTAATACTAAATAAAAATTATACTACTGAACAAAATTCCCGCTATAAATCATAGGTTAAGCGTAACTATTATTTAAGCAAGGAATTATTAAACATATAACTCTCTATAAAATTACTGCCCGGAAATTTTATAGATAAACATTCAATCAATTTTTTTAGAATTGAATATTAATAGAATAAAATCTATGTCTGCATAATTGGTAATTCCTGAAATATCAAATTACGTACTCGCAAATGAGTTAAGGAAGAAAATACATATATATACTCTCGAGATCTATGTGTAAACCATAGAGAGTAATAATATTATTACCGCGATCCCTGACGGAAGGGTAAAAAAATGTATATGAAAGAGATAATAATTAATTTAACGTCATATAGGTTTAAGATAAAATTTGTTTAATCTTTAACCAATATGCAGCAACAGTGACTCGATATTCTGTATTCGTACGTAGAAAAGGAGTACTTAGTCATTAGAATTTTGAATGATTGAAATAGAGATAATGGGATCTAAAAGGATGTATCTCCATGAACTGAATCGAAGGATAATATCCATTCTAAAAAACTAGGGCTTGTTTTAGGCTTAGTTTAACAAGCGTAGAATTGAATTATTTTCAAGTATTCATGAAGTCGTTATGCTCTGAATACTGAGAAAAATGTTAAAATATTGTTTAGGAAATAAAAAAGTGACTGTTCCACAATGTTAGCTAGATTTAAACCTGGAACGTAGCGAGAAGGTCAATCTAATTTAAAAGTAAGATGAGAAAGATAAATAATGAAGATAGATATATAAATATCGGAATAATATATTATCTCCAACAATTATCAAATAATCTGAATGTTTAAAAGCATAAATACTACTCGAAAGTTTATTTACCGAATGTATAATCGGAGAAAACTTTCAGTATGTTCAAAAACGTATCACAAAAGTAAGATCTGACCAGGAACGTAGGTGCAGCACTTACTAAGTTGTGAAGTTAATATAAACATATTTTATATTATAAATTGAAGCAGTGCATTTCAAAATCATCGACATCTTGAAATGACTTATTGTGTGGAAAAATAAATAAATATCCAGTTTCGGAAAAGATATTTATCTATATATATAGACCATTTTTGATGCGGACTGGAAATCAAGATATTAATCTTTGCATTATTCGCAAACTGAACTTGAACTCTTAGCGAAAATTACTATGATCCCTTTAACGAATGTAAACATAAAGGAGGGGTAAAGAGATAATTAAGAGTGTCTTAATTCTTTACCGGCTCGTAATTAAGGATGTTTTCCCTTTTGTCTAAGCATAGACTATAGATTGATTAATATAATTATAATAATATCTGCTATTATGAGGTAAACTCTCGTTAATTAACCTCTAAGCATATATCAAAAATATATATCAACATAATCTAGAGCTTCGGTAAGTTGAGAGGAAGGAAATGATTGACTTTGGCAGTTTCTGAATAGTTACAAAGTCAATAAAACAAAATATCAAAAGGAAAGTATTGTATATAAAATCTAATTTAGGCAATAATAATCTGTCACGTACTGAATAATTAATGCCTTTACTAAATATGTATCCATTGTCAATACCAAAGTGCAAGAAAATTTTGATTGACATGGACTCTAGTTATAAATAAAATATTAGAGGCATAGAGCTAGTCGAAGCAAAACTATTCCTCAATAAGATAAAGTAGACCTATAATATACGAGGATTAATTGGGTCTAGAATTATAATCATAATAAAATTATTATTCCAATATGAAGAATCTTCAGCGTAATAGATTCTTACTGAGGCAAAAATATCTGGTATATTGCTATCATAGTCTTAAATGATCCAGAAGAAAAAATAAAACAGGCAAAGTAAAGAACGTATCGAATTATATCTATGCCTAAATATAAGATTTTTTTCTTATTTATTATTTTATAGCAGAGTTTAGACAGAGCACGACTGACCTAGACTCTAATATAATCAATCAAAAGATAGTATAAAATAGAATAATAGCTTATCGGATCAACTATTTTCCATGTAGAAAAGGCAAAAGGAAAATATGTACCTCAACTAGAATTTTAAATCGTAGTAATCTAGAGAGGTAGCGAATAAATAAATAAACTGTTAATTTATTTATCTGGTTGGTGTAAATTTCCGATACCTTAAGAATGAAAAATTAATAGAAAGTAGAAAAGATCGATTGCTACTTTCTTGTCAATTTACTCCTTAGATTACATGCTGATTACATATCGGAGCATGTAGAAGAAAAACAGGGGAGGAAAGAAGAAAATTTTTTATATTTCGTGTATATTTTTCTTCTTATAAATAACGATAGTTTTATAGTTCACCTTTGCCCTAGAGCCGAATAAGGTGAATATGTAAGAAGTTAATCTCTTTGTAGCGAATAAAAGAGATATAATTATAGCTGGAAGTATCTTCTACACTTAGTGAATGAATTGCGAATTTGATCGTAACCGATAATTCTTAATTCATTTTCAATAATAAATATATATATAGAATTTAAGTCAAGTTCAAAAGTGACTGGACAGAATTCAACAATATAAATGGCTACTAGGTATTAGAACCCATCGCTGTCATTCAATAACCTATAATCCAAGACTATACATGTCTATAGTGGTTATAAATGAATATATGTTGAGCGAGTACTAATGACTACTACTCGCACACTAGTAATCCGACACAAAGTCTACGAAACTACTGCCCGGTGGAATTTCGTTAGAATGACCTGGCACTACTCTACGAAGTGCCTCCCGATGAAATTTTCGTTACAGCCAGTTTTAACCGCTTTCTAGCGAATTAAAGAGATAAAACATCATTTGAATGACCTGGCACTAGTCTACGAACTGCTGCCCGGTAAGAATTTTGTTATAGTCGGAAGTTTAACTCTTTCTAGCGGATAAAAGAGATAAAACATAAGTTAATTTAAAATATTAATGGAATTACACACCTATAATAAGTCAATGGAATATTAAAAATTCTAGTCTGATTTGGGAAAGACTGTACAGAATTTTTTTTTATAAAAAGTTATTATGTATTTCACTTAATAACCTATATCCATTGACTTAAACGTGAATGGAGCTCTATGAACGATAATAGATTGTTCGGGAATTAGTAATCATTATTTTGACACTAGTTACCCGACACAATGACCGGACACTAATATTCGTAACTGTTGCCCGGTAAAGTTACAAGTAATTTGACAAATTGATCTGATAGTAGTATTCGTAACTCTAGTCCGATGAAAAAGGGAGATTATATATGAAAACTGAGCGGGCACAAGTATTCGAAACTTTTTCCCGAAGATAATTAATTATTAGGCAAAAATTGACCAGACACTTTCTGTAAAAGTTTGCCTGGTGAAAAATCAGAAATAATATAATAATATGACTGGGTATAAGTATCAGAAATATTACTGATACTTTGCCCAGTGAAAAAATTTTTTTTTTTTTTTTTTTTTTTTTTTTTTAATAATTAGACATAATGACCGGAAGTTAGTATACGTGACTATTTTGTCCGGTGAAATATGTCAGAAACTAAGTCTTTCCAGAAAATAATTAAATTATTGACTGGAGACTAGTTGACTGGTGCCTGGTTGATCAGTGACTGGTGACTGGGTGACTGGTGACTGGGTGACTGGTGACTGGGTGACTGGTGACTGGTGACTGGTGCCTGGTTGACTGGCACCTGGATGACTGGTGACTGGTGCCTGGTTGACTGGCACCTGATTGACTGGTGACTGGTGAAGCTGATTGACTGGTGACTGGTGACTGGTGACTGGATGACTGGTGACTGGTGGACTTAGACTTTAAAGGATACTAAGTATCCAAAGATGCCACCTTGATGGGTCTTACCCCGGCAGTATAGCCATATGGGGTGGGGCTCCCATCAGTAAAGAATTGTCTTATAACCCATCAAGGGTTGACAAGTTCTTTACAATCAGCTTCTCCACCATGAAATCTTTAGCCAACTGAAGATCTCTGCAAACAAAAGTCCAGGAAAAACATATCGTAATTGCTGAATAACCTGGAACGAAAAGAACAAAAATATTCTGCATATATAAACACGACTATCGAACCGATCGCGCACGAGCGTTGTGCCGAATAGCGAGAGTCGCCAAAACGCAAGTGGAAAAAAAACCAGTCAAAAATACATGAAATCGAAAATTGAAAATTTTAAATAATAACACAGAAAGTGAAAGGAGTGATAAATAAACAAAAGAAACACAAGGATACATAAATTTATCCGTGAGGAAAGAAATAATCCAAATTTCTATCACAGGTAAATAATCCTTGTTGAATTTCTTTGTCCACAGAAAAGAAACTGACACGTGGTCAATTGAGCGGGAAGAGTTACGTCACACAGGTAACTGCCTAAGGGACCTTCTGGTTTAAGACTTTAATTAACGACTGAAAGGTCGTTTTTTCTGTGGAAGGTGTGAAAACAGAATAGAATAGCACATTATCTATAGGTTAATGTATTATGAAGTTAAAATAAATATTTCCTCATTAAATACAGATGTAACTTTCTATATCAGTACCCAAGATATAATTCTATAAACATTAAAAATTTGTATCAATGCAAATAATGTTTGGGAAGACATTTTTTCATAACACCTAACCAAAAAAAATAAATACTAAATATGTCTTATTTGACTCATCACCTATTTTGTAATATAACAATACATCATACATGCTACTGTTATCAGTTAAGGTGACATGGTGACTCTGTGTGTGCAAGTGGGGTTATGTTTAATCAGCACTGATGCTTAACAGAGGATTTTTTTGTTGGTGTTTTTCGTTCCTTACTAACCCACAGTCTTTGTTTGTGTTGAGGTTTTACGGCCCAGTCAACCCAATGGGGTCATGTCGAGCGCGGTCAGTTTACCTAACCACACGTTTACTGGGCAGGCTTAGTCCTCCAAGCGGTTAACCAGTATTGTGCACATTCTTTCGCCAGAAACTGACAACTGCCCTTCTTGAATCAGCGGAAGGGAGAGAATGACCGTAGAAAATATTTCATGATCAATCTCCACAAAAAAATGTTGCCGACCTTGGCGGGGGTTGAACCCGCGGCCTCCTGGTCTCCAGTCGGAGGGTGCATCCAACTGAGCCACCAAGGCCAACCCACAGTCAGAAGTGTCATTTTCTCGATGGTTTGAAGGTTTTTTGTTGTTGTTTTTTTTTTTTCTTTTAATAGCCAAATGCCCAGCCGGCACATGACATTAATACAATGTTGCATTAATGTTGAGGGAATGTCATGACACTGCACTGACATTATTGCAACATTGTATAAAAGTCACACCGGATGGAGATTTTCATTTCACATCTGTGAAAATAATTCATTGCTAGTTCCTTTCACCCTTGTCCTGCTGAACTCAGATATATCCTGCCTTTGCAAACAGTGCAGATCCAGACCAGTTGGCTTCTAAAAAAGCCAACTAATCTATATCTGCACTGTTTGCCATGAAGTATGTAAATTTATAGCAACAATCCAGGTCAAGTAATCTGACTGGCTGAAAATTAGAAGGAGGCATGGCATCTTAATTTATTCAGCAGGACAAGGGTTAATAATTAGGCTTTCAAACCTATTTTTATGGCTAAATAGGTCGTTATGCATTGTATATGCAAATAAGGTATAAAATGATACCCACACAAATAATGGTCCCAAAATGAATACTGTCACAATACAGAGATTTTATGATACTTTACAAACCTACCTCTTTCACAAGGATAACTGCATCATTACCGTCTTTAAGTTGTTGACTCAGCTCTTCATAACTCTGAGAATTCTAAAACACAAAGACAATCAGGTAAAATTACTGATAACAACTAATACAAAGCCAGTCACAATGTCAGAAATGTGACAATGAGAAATCAGTTAAGACTCGGGTCAGCCTGTGAATCCAAGCATTCTGATCAAGTTTGCAGTCCCCCCATGAGGAGCTCTGGGTCCTTGTATACCCACAGCTGTCCAACCAAGACTGCATAGATGTGCAGACTGATCTGAGTCTTCATTGGGGCACACATTTCCATAGCTACAGATAAGAGGGGGTATCCATATAATATTTTTCTTATTTCTCCTCTAAAACATGTTGTGAGTACTCATTCGACGAGGCGCTTCTAATGAGTACCCACAACTTATGTTTTCCTGGAGAAATAAGAAAGATATCAGCATTTTTTGGATGACAAAAGCGCCTTATCTGTTGCTATGCATTTCCAGAATTCTAGGTAGAATATGTAATTGTTGCTATGAATTCATAGTTCAGCAAAAACTCCATTATACTGATAGTTATGCGACCAATCTCTTCTTCCTAATGCTGAGCATCAAATGAAACTACTAATACCGAGGGTCTTAGATATGACTATTAGCTGGGAATCACACCCATTATCTCCCTGGGTGCTCTATCGAGTAGCTCACACCAGTTTGATTATTTTACTGTACATGCCATATATCGTCAAATGACCTTCTTTCATCTAGGGCATATACAACAGGACAGATTAGTTTCTAGATCTGACCGAGGTCACAAATCTTGAGACAAGGTTCTCAGAAGGTTCGTCTGTGTAAGCAATCTTCATTAAAAGTAAATCCATTTATTCAAGGCAAAAAAGGAAAATAGTCCAATACGTTGTCTACTGAAATTTGGACTTTGGGTCATTTTTTATTTATTTTTTGGCTCGGGTTTTACGGCCCTTTCAAGAATATTTCACTTATATCTAGCCTATCGTTCATCAAAGGTGGGCGAAAACCGGAGAACCCGGGGAAAAACCACCTGACCATCCGTAAGCAGAACTTGGCTTTCCCACATGCGACCCGAGCACAGCTCGAACCACAGGGGTGAGAAACCTAATGGATTAAGAGTCAGCTCTCTTATCCACTAGGCTAAGGGGGCCCACTGGACTTTGGGTCAATTTAATCCGTAAGTATGATAGTTATACATCAAATACTCTTCAAGACATGTCAAAATAATTACTGGACTGTGAAATGTGGGTCACTGTGACCTACATTTAAATTGAGGTCAAAATTCAGGTCATACTGGCTCATAATATATAAGTATGATGTTTTTACAGCAAATATTCTATGAGATATAATGTAAAGTTACTGTGACCTTCATTTATTTTGACACTGACTCATAATCCAAATGTTTGATCTTTATACATCAAATACACTTCAAGATATAAGACAAAATCACTGGATCATGAAGTAGCTATAAGTCACAGCAACCTAAATTTGAAATTTAAAAAGTCAAATTTTCAGGTCATACTGACTCATAATAAAAAAGTATGGTGTTTATACATGAAATACTCTGTAATATGTTAGGCAAAATCACTGGACCGTGAACACTCTTAAGGATATGGCAAAAATTACTGGACCAAGAAATATAGGTCATGCTGATCTTCACTTCATGACCTACAAGTCAATGTCACATGGTTGAATCAGTCTAGAATCACAGAAGGGAAAGAATGTCTTTATAATACATACACTCCAGTAGTCTCTGTCCCATACTCCAAAGAAGCCTGTGAAAATAGGTGGCTCATTGCCCTGTTTGACTAAGAAGATAGGTGTATCAGAATCTCTGCTAGCAGGGTCAGAGGATATATAGTCCTGAAATATATATATGTATGTCATAGCTCTAGATATGGTACTTTTTCAAACTAAATAAAAGCATCACAGACACTGAATGATACCCCACCAATGAAGGGTAACAAAACATGTAGAGGAGATAACTGTGTTTGATGTGGTACTTATCATTTAGCAGCCGAAATCCCCACCATTCAACATGAAATATCTAGATATGTAGATGACCTACATGCATAAAAATGTGATAAATCAGTTATACCGTGGTTATGCGCATGTATGTGTGATAATGCACTTGCTCATACTTGTGCATTATCACATCGTATGTGCGCACAAACCCTGGTATAACTAATGAAATGCAGCGCGCTCTGACGAAAACTGTAGGAGGAGTTATACAGGCAGACACCAGAGGGTATACCTTAATACCTCGCCGATAACATGTGGCTTGGTATAAATTCTGATAATTTTCTTATTTTTCCACAAAAACATATGTTGGGGGTACTCATTAGAGTACCCACAACATATGTTTTTGTGGAGAAATAAGAAAAAATATATGTTGGTCTCCCTCTTATTAGAAGTGCCTTGCCGGGTCAGAGGTTATATATTCTTAAAATATAGTTATAACATACTTTATTGGTAATAGCTATAGATAAGGTTCTTTTTCAAACTGAAAATTCAGATGATTTCTTATTTCTCAACAAAATCATACGTTGTAGGTGCTCATTAGAAGTGCCTCACTAAGGCACTTCTAATAAATACAGTAGAACTTCAGTGGCTCGAACCCCAATGGCTCGTTTACCATGGATGAGTCAAACACGTTCTTGAGTCCGCAGGGATTTCCTCCAAATACGATATACGGATAATTTAGGGAGATTTTCTTCTTTTATCTTGTAAATGTATGCTTGTGTACATATTAGAATTGCCTCTTTGAGGCAATTCTAATGAGTACACACAACATACATTTAAAATATAGAACACCGAAAAGATATCCCACAATTATCTCCATTATGCCTCCTGGTATGGCACTAATAGTAACCTCTGAGGCTCAAACTACCCCTGTCTCGAACAAATTTTCATAGTCCCAAAGGGGTTCGAGCCATCGAAGTTCAACTGTACAATGTTTTCCTGTGGATAAATCAGAGAAATATTTATGTTGCTACCGGTCTTATCCCATGGAATGGAACTGACTCAATGAAGTCAGACCAATGTGTACCAGTTAACATAACAAACAGAAAAAATGTCTTCTGCATACATCTTATCTTACATATGTTTTTGTGTTGTGTGGTAAGTAATTTGGTGCCAACAGCTCAAAACCTGATACCTTAGCTACTCTGGTTTTCCGGCCATCCAGCAATCTCAGACAAATCTGGTAATAAAAAGGACTTTGCTCAAATTTTAGAACAAATATGTTAAGGAGATAATGAGTTTAAATAATTTCAGAACATATGGTATTTGTTTGTTTGTGTTGAGGTTTTACGGCCCAGTCAACCCATGGGGTCATGTCGAGCGCGGTCAGTTTACCTAACCACACTTTTACTGGGCAGGCTTAGTCCTCTAAGCTGTTAACCAGTATTGTGCACATTCTTTCGCCAGAAACTGACAACTGCCCTTCTTGAATCAGCAGAAGGGAGAGAATGACCATAGAAAGTATTTCATGATCAATCTCAACGAAAGAATGAACATATGGTATATATTAACCACATAAATCTGACGATGATGATGACTGGGTGTTTTACATCGTTTTCAAATTATTTAAGTCAAATCAAGATAATGAAAGGTGATAATAAAAGGCTCTGTGCTATGAAGCATCCTACAGTATTGAAATGAATTTTGCTGCTAGCGGAATTCAAACCCAGTACATAATGATCTGGGCCCAGTTGTTCAAAACTAACGATGTCACTAGTTAACAATTCGTTAAAATTTTAATCGAGTGATACGCAAATATGCTGAAATTTTTTGCTGGAAAAATGTGAGTAGCTTTTGCACTCACATTTTTTCAGCAAAAAAATATCAGAATATTGGGTATTGAATCTGCTAAAACAGTTAACGAAATGACCCTTAACGAGCTCGTTAAGCTAACGATGCTTTGAACAATTGGGCCCTGAATATCAGGACTGCTGACCACTCAGCCACCGTGACACTTTCCACATAAATCTGAGATTGTCATAAAGATATTTACAACTACTATTCTCTCTGCTGCTTTCTTCTCGTCTTCTCTTGCATTCTGTCCAAACCAAATAAAGACTGAATCCCAAGCATCTAATATCATCACATCATCAGTCACACAGTCTTCCTACAGTTGTAAACAAAATAGTAATACATGAAGTAAGACTTTACCAATCATGAGAAATAATAACGATGATAGACCAAATAGACTGAATCCAAAGCATCCAGAATTATTACATCATCAACTACACAGTCTTCCTACAATTGTTAAGAATATAAGATATCAGATTTCATCAATCATAAGTCTATATTGAGAAATAATGACAATTATGGACCAAACAAATCAACCTGATAGCTTTGACTTATACATTCAATATTTATCAAAGATACATGTATACTAAAAATTTTAGACTAAAAAATCAATTTGTTTAATTTCGACCGTAGTTTTTACAAAGGATTTGTTAAGAAGGAGAAATTGATAATTCTGGAATATTTTTTCTTAATTCTCCATAAAAAAGCATATGCTGTGGACATTCATTAGAAGCACCTTGGTGAGATGTTTCAAATGAGTACCACAACATAGGTTTTTATGGAGAACAGATGAAAAATTCCGTCATAAAGTGATTATGGTAAATTTTCAACAAAAAATATAACAACAGTGCAGCAACGTTTTATCAATGTCATCCTGACATACAGCTACATTTCGTCGCAGTTAAGTCAATATAAAGTTATTGTGGACTTGAGTGTTTCATAGCTTCAGATAAGAGGGGATATCCATATAATATTTTCGTTTTGTCCATGAAAAATTATGTTGTGGGTACTCATTAGAAGTGCCTCATTGAGGCACTTCTAATGAGTACCCATAACATATATTTTCATGGACAAATACTAAAATTATGTTTTTGGTTGAAATATAAATGTGAAACGATAATACCCTGCCACTAACATATCCAGGGCAGATAACTCTGTCAAAAGTTGATGAAATTTGCCCATTAGCATTCCCAAAGCAGACCACTACAAGATCAATGCACATAGCAAGTTTGGTGAAAATTCATTGATATTTACTAAAGTTATCATCTGGTAATGAAAATCTGAACTTTTTGCGGGCAGATAACGTCGTCAAAAATTGAAGAAATTTGCCCATTTGCAATCCCAACCCAAATCTCAACAATTATGTCAATATCAATCCTAAACCAAGTTTGGTGAAAATCCATTGATTTTTACTCAAGTTATCATCCGGAAATGAAAATATGGACATGTCGCAGTCAGATAACTGTCAAAAATAGACGAATTTTGCCCACTGACAATTCCAAACCAGATCTCTACAATACCAATGCATATACCAAGTTTGGTGAAAATCCAATGATGTTTATTTAAGCTATCCAGAAACGAAAATACAGACCGACGTATGACAGGCTGAAGGACAGATGGACAGACAGCCTCACAGATGGACACTTATTGGGTACTCAATGTTAAATTTCCATAGACAAAAAATGTAAACATACCCAACAGTAGAAAAAATACTCAACAAAACCCCCCATATGCCCTACCCAATATGTGCCCACTTGTGGGCTCAGCCAGAACATGGACAGCCAATGTGATACCATAATACCCAGCCACTTATGTGCCGTGGGGTATAAAACTGTCTTATCTGTAGCTATGGTATTTTCTAGGAAGGTAGATGTATGCATACCTGTGTAAATTCAAAGATCTCTTCAACGTTGATATTTCCGGAAGCATTGCTGCACTGGAATAATCTTGGTGGATGAACTGATTCTACTTCCTGCAAAACAAAATACAGTATAACTTCAATGTCTTAAACATTGATGGCTTGTTTCCATGGCTGAGTCGGTTTAGGTTATACCTGGAATAACTCGTTTTTGTGTCCTTAGGAAATTCTATCAAAAGCTTCAAAAAGCAAATATTTTGGGGTATTTTCATGCCTAGCAGATGATTCACATGAACTGTCAAGTCTTATTTTCTCCGAAAAATTACAAGACAGTTTTATAATATTGTCTGCTACAACTTTGCTCAGTGCTTCAAGAGTTGAAGAAAATAATTCAGCCAGAATTACCTGTAATCGTTTATCACTAGCATAATCACATTTTCCACCAATTGCATCCCAGAAACCTTGTTTCTCCTGTCCTTCAATTACCATGACTGGTTCTCTGTAATAGTAATCAATTCTATTATCAAACTGGCACCAGAAAAATAAACTTTCATGTACATGTACATGTATGAATATTACAGGCAAACTGCTGGGAATCATCGTTTTGTAGTGGCAAGTATAAAATGGCCGAAACAAATTATTATAGTAGACTACAAACTCCCAGAGGAGTTTTTAATAAGGATTTTTTGGTGATAATACTGGGCTAATTTTCTCAATATCTCCTGCCAAGGCACTTTTAATGAGTACAAGAAATAACCACAAGAAAGTTGTTTGTTTGTGTTGAGGTTTTACGGCCCAGTCAACCCAATGGGGTCATGTCAAGCATGGTCAGTTTATCTAACCACATGTTTACTGGGCAGGCTTAGTCCTCTAAGCGGTTAACCAGTATTGTGCACATTCTTTCGCCAGAAACTGACAACTGCCCTTCTTGAACCAGCGGAAGGGAGAGAATGACCGTAGAAAATATTTCATGATCAATCTCCACGAAAGAATGTTGCCAACCTCAGCGTGTGTTGAATCCGCGACCTCCTGGTCTTCAGTCAGACGGTGCATCCAACTGAGCCACCGAGGCTGGCACCACAAGAAATAACATTTTTAAGTATTCCAGGGTGTCTTTACATTTAATTTTAACATATATTTCGTATATACAAAAGCCGTTTGTAATGCAGAATATATATGCAAGTAAAAGCTCTAATAAGAATGCCTAGATGCATGAGCCAATCTGAGGTTATGCTGTCTGCAAATTGTCTCAATTAAAATATATCTTACTTAGGGGATCTCTTAGCCACCAGTTTAGCTGCCTCACGTTCATCTCCTGTGCTACCCTGGAATAAAAGAAGAAAATTATCAAAGAAAGGTCTGATTTACTTAAATTAAACAATAACAATATTCTAAGAAAGACAATAGTTTACTAACAAATAGGCCAATTATCTCCCATTTATAGAGAACCACCACATTCTCCTTAAGACACCATATTTTTGATATCATTCAGAACAACATTTTTCTGTATATCATTACATAGAGATATTCTCCAAACTTTCTATTTGTTATTATTATAAGATGAAGAAATCACTAGAATTTGTTTTTCTACAAAAACACAGATGTCTCCCCACTTTTTGGTGTCATATTGTATTGTACATTCAGCGAACCTTTATATTAACTTATGAGATTCCAAGGGAAATAACTCAAAAAGTATAAAAGCAAGAGTTAAGGTTCTTGAAGTTTGCACGTCGTCTAATGTTGACTGATATTCATTCAAATTTTCATGAAGATATCTTGAATGGATTTCAAGTTATAGAGTAGACATGTTTTTTTGTGACTGACAAAGTTCCAAGGGAAATAATTCAAAAAGTATAAATGCAAGAGTTATGGTTCTTGCGCTCTGCAGGTTGTCTAATGTTGATTGATATTTACATGAAGTTTCTTAAGATATCTTGAACAGGTTTCAAGTTACAGAGCAGATATGATTTTGTGATGGACAAAGTTCCAAGGGAAATAACTAAAAAGTATAAATGCAAGAGTTATGGTTCTTGTGCTCCGCATGTCATCTAATGTTGATTGATATTTATATGAAGTTTCATGAAGATAGCTTGAACAGTTTTCAAGTTATAGAGCGGACACGATTTTGTGACAGAGTCCAAGGGAAATAACTCCAATAGTATAAATACAAGAGTTACAGTTCTTGTGCTCTGCCCATCCTCTAATGTTGATATTTATATGAAGTTTTGTGAAGATAGCTTGAACGGTTTTCAAGTTATAGAGCGGACACGATTTTGTGACAGACAGACAGACCAGCAGACAGGCGAAAGGGGGAGACATAATGACACTGGGAAAATAAATCTACACTGAAGTTTTTTAAAAGAACTGCATAAAAGCAAAATTCAGGCAAAAAAGGTATGGTATAAAGTGTTTGAAATTTTAGGACATTTATGGTAATGCTATTGTTCTTAGAGTTTGTTTGTTTGTGTTGAGGTTTTACGGCCCAGTCAACCCAATGGGGTCATGTTGAGTATGGTCAGTTTACCTAACCACATGTTTACAGGGCAGGCTTAGTCCTCCAAGTGGTTAACGAGTATTGTGCACATTCTTTCGCCAGAAACTGACAACTGCCCTTCTTGAATCAGGGGAAGGGCGAGAATGACTGTTTGTTTGTGTTGAGGTTTAACGGCCCAGTCAACCCAATGGGGTCATGTCGAGCGCGGTCAGTTTACCTAACGACACGTTTACTGGGCAGGCTTTGTCCTCCAAGCGGTTAACCAGTATTGTGCACATTCTTTTGCCAGAAACTGACAACTGCCCTTCTTGAATCATTTCATGATCAATCTCCATGAAAGAATGTTGCCGACCTCAACGGGGGTTGAACCCGCGACCTTCTGGTCTCCAGTCGGATGGCTCATCCAACTGAGCCACCGAGGCCAGCTGTTCTCACAGTAAGTCTCATTATAGATAACCTACTTTTCCATTCCAAATATAATTGGTTGTTTTCGTGAAAACCACAAATGTATCGTTAGAATTTAGGGAAGCTCCTGACATAGGGACTTGAATGGCTTTAGTGTTGAGGATTGACGTCCCGCGGACTTGGAGCATGTACTCATCACCAGGACCCTCTCCTGGATCACAACCATTTTCTTTTAATTTCTGTTGTTGCTCAGCTTTATTGCTTCCCCATCCAGCCTTGCCACCCTGAAATATAGTAAAAGTAGATTGGTTAGTTTATTTGGAGTTTAACAGCCCAGTTAACACTATTAAGGTCATGTGGAGCCAGTCAGTTTACCTGACACACTTTTCCTGGGCAGGCTTAATCCTCAAAGCGGATAGTAAAATAGAAATTTTCTCGATGGGAATAATGAAGAGTTGGTGTTTTACATCACTTTCATCATTTTTTGGGGCCAAGTTGAGTGAAAAAAAAAAATATGCCTTTAAGCATGCTCAAAATGAGCGGCTTCACATCATCCTGCACATGTGCCGTCTCAAACGGGCTTTTGCTCTCCAATGAAACATTCTATTGTATTTAATGATTCTGTTTGCAGATTGCAAAGGCCCTGATCAGACTGCGTGCATGCACAGGCTGGTCTGGGCCTTCTCTGTATGCATATATCATAAGACAGGTTTACGCAAGGCAGGGCTTATTAAAGCCAAATGAAAGGATAATGACTAATGGTAACAATTCTTATAGTTTACTGAAAATAGAACTAAATGCTAGGGTTAACAGAAGTTGACATATGGACAAACAAACTGAACGTATAGGCAGGGACATAAATGGATAGAAAAACTTACTATAATAACTATATGTCATACTCACTGAGAAAATAATCATTTTTCCATCAAACATAGCCATGAAATGTTGTGGTTCCTTGCCTTGGACAACTCTAACCTAGAAGAGAAAGAAATACTCCTGAGTTCCTGAACTGCCTTTAACCCTTGTCCTGCTGAACGCGGATATGTCCTGCCTTTGCAAACAGTGTAATCTAGATCAGTTGGCTTCTGAAGAAGCCATTAAGTATGTGATTTTATATCAACAATCTGGATCAAGATCAAGTAATCTGATTGGATGAAAATAAGAAATGGGGGTGGCATCAATTTATTCAGCAGGACAAGAGTTAAGGGGAGTTGATACACTTTCAGGGGAAGTAATTCTGTCACAATTATATTTGTCCCCTTCTATAAAGGGGTCTACTCTATAAGGGAGCTAACTGTTTCCATATAGAGTAGATCCCTATTCAGAGTTGGACTGGTATACAGAAAAGCAAACTAGAAGTCTTAAAACCTGTCTCCCTTGTGAAAAATGGCAGCCAAATATCCAAGTGTATCCATTCAGCTTAACCCTTGTCCTGCTGAACCCGGACATACCCTGCCTTTGCAAACAGTGTAGATCCAGATCAGTTGGCTTCTGAAGAAGCCAACTGATCTGGATCTGCACTGTTCTTCATTAAAAATTTGAATTTGTATCAACAGCTTGGATAAAGTAATCTGATTGCCTAAAAATTAGAGGTGGGAGTGGCATCTTAATTTATTCAGCATGACAAGGATTAAAATGAATTCAACAAGTATAGTGGTTGGTTGGTTGGGTTGGAGTTAATCAGCCCAGTTAACACTGTTACAATCATGTAAAGCCAGTCAGTTTACCTAATCACATAGTTTACCTAATCACACTTTTCCTGGGCAGGCTAAGTCCTCTTAGTGGTTAACCAGTACTTGTGCACATTCTTTCACAAGAAACTAACAGTGTCCTTTTTAAATCAGCTGAAGGGAGAGAATTACCACAGAAAATATTTCATGTCAAATCAATCTCCTAGAAAGAATGTTGCCAGACCTAGCAGGGTTTGAACCCGCAGCCCCCTAACATCCGAATGAGCTGCCGAGATCAGCTTTCATCAAGTTGATTTTAGAAACATCAACAGGTAGTCAAACAGACTCGTCAATTTTTAAGACAAATATGGTAAAAAGTTAAGGTGGCCCAATATTTTGGGTAAATAATTGTGGTAATTTAAAACTATTCATTACCTGCACAGCAGCTCCTCCAAGTCTGTCATCTATCTCCACGGCTTTCAGTGCTGATGTACCCTTTTCATCTTGAGAAGATTTATTACCCTGTAAAATATGAAAGAATTTTCCATCAATCAAAATACAAAACATCGAATATTTGTTCCAAAATGGTTTATTAGTTAGAGTTGGAGTTTTACAGCCTACTCAACACTGTTAATGTCATGTCAAGCCAGTCAGTTAACCTATTCCTGAGAAGGCTTAGTCTTCTATATATAAGTCACACCTTAATGCCGAAAGAACTTCAACAACATAGCCATGGACTATCCCAGATACAGAGTGTCATGTGACGAAATTAAACCAATGAAGTCATGTTACAAATACTTTCTCACCTGCCAGTAATAAACAATATAGTTTTCTCTTCCATTGACCTCATATGTGTAAAGGATAACATAACAGTCACCAGCGAAAAACTGGCCAATATATCTTTTATCAATTGGCACAAGATCAAAGTTCTCCACTCGCCAGATCTGAAAAACAGAAATAAATCATAAATACACAAACCAATAAACAGCTTACCATAATCCTCAGACAAGATGATGTTGATTTTACTTCCCTTTCAATATTATTTAAGTCATATCGAGACAATGGAATGTTGATAATGAAAGGCTCTGTGCAATGAAGTGCCATACAGTCATAAGTTGAATTCCGCCACCAGCGGGGTATGAAACCCGGGACCTCATGATCCGATGTCAGGAGCGCTAACCACTCAGCCACCCGGACACTTCTTCTCAGACAAGAAACATAATACATGTATATGCTGCATAAATAAACTGTATCAGAGGAGTTGTTAAGGTGGAGTATTCGGTGATAATTCTGAGATAATTTTTCTTATTTCTCCATAAAAACATATGTTGTGGGTACTCATTAGAAGTGCCTTGATAAGGCGCTTCTAATGAGTACCCACAACATATGTTTTTATGGAGAACTGGAGAAAATTATCCCATAATTATCACCAAATACTCCTCCTTAACAATTCATCTGCTGTACTCAGGCTAAATATTCAGAAACCACAGCTCCTTACAAGACTTGTCCTAAATTTGAACAAGCCCATAAGACAACCTGATAATGTGTCCAAAACTTACTGACTGAATGGCAAACAGTGTAGACCCAGATCAAACTGCTCCTAGGAGCAGTTTGATCTGGGTCTACAATGTTTCTGCCGGCATGTCTGTCCAAATATTTAGATTAAATACCATTTCCCTAATTCCTAAACTGTGGTTATTTTATATAAGCCACCTCACCCGAAAACATGTCTCTGGGCATTTGCAGACCGTAAATTCTCAAATCAGCCTGTGTAGCCATGCAGTCTGATCAGGGCCTTTTCCTGGCTATTTACAAAACCATCAAATACTGTAGACTGTATCAATGAGTGAAATGAATGAAACAACCAGATCCTATGAATGCTTAAGATGATATTAATCTATGCATTCTAAGCATGCTAAAAGACATTTTTTTCCTGGGGACTTGTTAAGGAGGAGTACCTGATGCTTGTTCTGAGATAATTTTCTCCATTTCTCCATAAAAACATGTTGGGGTACCCATTAGAAGCACCTCACCAAGGCTGGGGCACTTCTAATGAGTACCCACAACATATGTGTTTATGGAAAACTGGAGAAAATTATCCTAGAGTTATCCTCAATTTCTCCTCCTTAACAAGTACTCTGCCTTTTCTACATTTCGAAAACACGCCTATTCAAATATATTGAACATTTCACCACCAAAAACTGGAAGTTTTCAGATAAAAATTCTGATATTTTTTTCATGTTTCTGCTCAAAACATAGAGGCGTTTCAAACTAGTACCCACAATCTATGTTTTTGAGCAGAAATAAAAAAAATAATGTATATCCCTGTAAACCCCAGTTTTACTATAGCTAAGTGGGGTTTAAGAGGGTCAAAATAATATAGGAGTGTTTTCGTGATGTTATCCGAGTCTTCACATTTTACATATATATATACTTGGTGATGCAGCATATGTTTCCTTGGAGAAGTAAGAAATTGCTCATGTTCAGCTGCCATAATCTAACTGCCCACCCAATTTTACCTCACATTTGCCTGATCCATCGTCAACCATCTGTGTTTCAGCTGCCAAGGCTCGGTTGGAATGTAGTGTGGATGCATCAAATTTTGTTTGTACAGTTTTAGCTGAAATATACAATGTCTTTTCAAGAAGGACAAATTTAGCAGATGGCAAATTAACGCTCTCCTATTTTTTCAAATAAAAATAATGATTAACATTTCATCAAAATTGTCAGAAAATTTGCTTGAAATGTTAAACCCTATCTTCTGGGAAAATATGTGTGTCAAAGTGTCATTTGCCGAATTTTTTACCCAACATGCAAAGTGTTAAATGGACTGTGCATATGTTTTTGTGTTTCAGTAAGAAAAATGTCAATATGTTTTGGCTGAAAAAAAAAAACACACACACACACAAAAAACGACCTGATCTTGATATGTCATCTGTGCAAAGGAATCATGTCTGAGGGTGACTACATTGACTTGTCTTGCAACAAGCTACAACACCTCATTGATTTTCAGTAATCAAGAACCATCATTTACCGGCAACATGTTTGTTGATGATCATGAATTCAATGCGTCGACCCATGAGGGTCATTTGCATCAAAATGGTATATCTTAATTTGATTTGGTTTTGAAACAGCTATGATAATAAGGAGTCAGGTATGTGTGAAAATATAAAATGGAACAGATTAAAGACTAAAATAGTTTTTTTTTTTTTTTTTTTATTTGGGTTTTACGGCCCTTTCAAGAATATTTCACTTATATCGAGCCAATCGTTCATCAAAGGTGGGCGAAAACCGGAGAACCTGGAAAAAAAAAAACACCTACCATCCGTAAGCAGAACTTGGCTTTCCAACATGTGACCCGAGCAAGGCTCGAACCACAGCGGTGAGAAACCTAATGGATTAAGAGTCAACTCTCCTATCCACTAGGCTATGGGGGCCTGCACTATATTAGTTATATTTTGTTAATAAAAGTGCTGCTAGCACTGTACCATGGCCCGCCATGGCACATACATCTAGCAAGTGCCATAACTCTGTCAAAAATAATATGTGTTAACATGTTACATTCCTTTACATTTTTGCAAGGTTTCAAGAAAATCTCTGTAACCATTTCTTAGTTATAGAAAGGGCACATGTATATGACTTTGATCACTACTGAGAATGTTCAAAGGGCAGTAACTCCAAAAGCAGGTAATTCAGCGTTATGATTCTTGTGTTTTTCAAACTGTATAATGATGATATACATTTGCAAGAGTTTCAAGAAAATATCTTTAACAGTTTTCAACTTACAGAGTGGACACAAATGTATTACAGAAATCACTATTTTCAAAGTTCAAAGAGCCATAACTCCAAAAGTAGGTTAACCAGAGTTACGGTTCTTGTGTTCTGCATCTTGTCTCATGATGCTTTACATTTGTGTGAAGTTTCATTAAAATATCTGGAATGGTTTTCAACTTACAGAGCAGATACGAGTACATAGTAGAAATGGATATTTTCAATATCTACTATGTTCATAGGGCCACAACTCCAAAAATAGGTTAACCAGAGTTACATTTAGTGTTTTTGGCATATTGCCTCATGGTGCTTTACAATTG
This sequence comes from Anodontia alba, assembly GCA_964016985.1. Lineage (NCBI taxonomy): Eukaryota > Metazoa > Mollusca > Bivalvia > Lucinida > Lucinidae > Anodontia > Anodontia alba. The sequence goes on along the minus strand of OZ024837.1, from coordinate 526,882 downwards.
TGAGAAGTTTCATCAAAATATCTGGAATGGTTTTCAACTTACAGAGTGGACACAAGTACATGGCAGAAATGGCTATGTTCAATATTCAAAGGGCAATAACTCCAAAAGTAGGCAAACCAGGGTTACGGTTCATGTGTTCTGAATGTCGTCTTCTAGTGCTTTACATCAATTTGTTTGTGTTTGTTTTAGTTGGGCTTTACGTCGCTTTCTCAACAATCTTTCAGTCATATCGCGATGGTGTCTGGATGTGGCAGGGAGCTCAATGCTCACTTTTAGAGTGCTGCCTCACTGAAATATTATGCCCCAGACACTTGACATGATATTCCACCCAGTCACATTATACTGACACTGAGCTGACCAGTTCTGATTCCTACTTTCTTGATGCAGAGCGCTAAGCGAAAGAGCAGCTAGAACCATTTTTAAAGTCTCTGGTATGACTCAGGCAGGGATCGAATCTGCAACCTCCCGGTCACAAAGCAGACGCTCTACCGAGCCACTGTGCCGGTATTTTATGATCAAACTTTTAACGATATGTTAACTAACGACATCATTAATTTTGAGCAACTGGACGCTGTAGTTGAAATGCTCACCTATTCTACTGTTCTGATATGCTTTTCCTGTGGCCTGAGGCATTGGCCAGGATTTAAAGAGACACTTGAAGTCAGATGGTTCTCCAGATTCGACAACCCTTGTTACACTCGTACTGTTTGGAAGACCCTTCTTTTTCAGAAAACCCTATAAAACAGATAGAAACCTTTCTTTAAACCTCAATAAAACAAGTATATCCAAGATATTATATTTGGGTGCAAATTGTTTGTTTTAAGAGTAGCCTTCTTTTGAGAAGGAATTTGTACGAGATGAAAGCCAATTAATTAATCTAGAGAGGTCTCCTTCCATAAAGGGATACATCTCTCTCTCTCTCTCTCTCTCTCTCTCTCTCTCTCTCTCTCTCTCTCTCTCAGATATCTATCTATACACATTTAATATTTTAACCAGTAAATGGATAATCACAACTACATTGTTTTTATTCAGAGAAAAAAAATAGGGCTTGACATTTCATATGAATTGTCTGCCAAGCAGACAATTCACACAAAACGTCAAGTCTTATTTCTCTGAAAACAACAATTTCAATTTTAGAATGTTGTTTCCAACTAATCTTATTAGCATTTTTAAGTTTAACCAACTATTAAGGTCATTTTTGTTTGAGTTGTGATTTTACGGCTCAGTCAACCTGATGGGGTCATGTCTAGTGTGGTCACTTTACCTAACCACACTTTTACTGGGCAGGCTTAGTTCTCTAAACGGTTAACCAGTATTGTGCACATTCCTTTGCCAGAAACTGAAAACGGCCCTTCTTGAATCAGCAGAAGGGAGAGAATGACCATAGAAAATATTTCATAATCAAATCTCCACAAAAGAATGTTGCTGACCTGGTGGGGGTCCAACCTGCAACCTTCTGATCACCAGCTGGACGGGCATCCAACTGAGCCACCGAGGCCAATAATATCAATTTTAGAATGTCGTCTGTTACAAATCTCATTAGCATTTTAAAGGTTAAACCAATTTCTATTAAGGTCTTAAGATCTATATTTAGTAAAATCACCTACCAAAGCATTTCTCATGGCTTCACTCTTCTCCTTCTTTGTTGAGCCTTTACCAATCCAGGCCCAGATACCTTGAGCACCATTGTCAATAATATAGGAATCCTAGAAAATACAAAAACATACAGATAAGCATCTTTATACCGATACTCGATACGACTACAAAATTGGTTATAATGACAATCTGACTGTCACGAAACCTTCAATTAAGAGATTACAACTGGTCACAAATTATGCAAGAATATTGTATTTAATACTTTAAAGAAACATATGCTTTGGATACTTGTTAGAATCATCTCAGTGAGGCAATTCTAACAAATATCCAAAAAATGTTCTATGAGGAAGTAAGAACAGAACAAGACCTTTCTTACATATCAATCTGCTCATTAAGTATTCTGTACAACAGCAAATTCATTTTAATGGCAACATCTTTGGGAACAAATGCTGTTGTTGTAACGAGGGTTCACTGTATTACAAAATACTTGTTCATGAAAAATTGCAGTCTGACACAGATACCTTGGCAGACAGTGCAGATCCAGATGAGATGGCTCATAATGAGCCATCTCATCTGGATCTACACTGTCTTCCAAGGTATCTGTATTATTTGTCAGAGTTCTTGTGTAATGACACATCAACACTTTGCGGATCATTTTGTACTATTTCCCAAAGAAAGAAGACAGAAGAAACAGTAGATGAATGGAAAGCAAGATTTAGAGGTGGATGAGGTAAAAAAATGTGAATGATAGTGCAAAAACAGATGAAATACTTCCCCCACCTGTTGTAAGTCCAAGCCACAGGCCCTACGCTAAATGTTGAGAGAAAAGGTAAACTCACCGAGGAATCCAGATCACTCTTCATTAGGGGACCAGATTTCACTTCCGACACTTTCAGTGTACCATCCTCTTCAGTACATCTACAAAACATAAACTGACACTACAATTTTTGAGTCAATGTAAGGGAGGAAGCACAGCCCATGTTAGATTATCATATGTGTTACAGTTTATCAGACAAGGAGCAAAATGCCATACAAACTGGCAAAGTCGTTAGGATGTGAAAAGTAGGTCACGGTCATAAAATGAGGCTGCATCGTTTGAGTCCTTGTTATGGAGAAACTGTATGCCAGGTAAGATTTATTTTGTTTGTGTTGAGGTTTTATGGCCCAGTCAACCCAATGGGGTCAACATGGTCAGTTTTCCTAACCACAATTTTACTGTGCAGGCTTAGTCCTCTAAGTGGTTAACCAGTATTGTGCATTTTCTTTTTCCAGAAACTATGCCAGGTAAGATGATAATAAGTGTTATAGTTATACAGAAATGGACTAGAATGCTAATTTCATAGGTCCAGATAAGAGTGGGTGTCTGACTCCTCCACAAAAACATTATGTTGTAGCTACTCATCAAAATTAGTGCCTCTGAGAAGCGCTTCTAATGGGTACCCACAACATATATGTTTTTGTGAAGAAATAAGAAAAATATCAATATTTTTGGATTGAAAAAATGCATCTTATCAAGATGGGTGTAATTTGATTGCAAATGAAGATGGACGGACAAACAGATGAGTGGACCAATCAAAAACCAAGAAGCAGATGAAATAATGCAGAATATTTACCTGTAAAGTTTGATTGCACCAGTTGCTGTCTGTTCTGCAACTGCATCTTGTCCACCTTCAGTAGCAGACTTCACATGGTATTCTGACAACGGCAAATGAGCATTCCACAGCTGAAACAGTTAATACTTAATGCTCAGAAAAAATTTAAGCAAAAAACATTTTGAAATATTTTTACTGTTATATACTGTCTCTCACCATAGTAAAAGCCAATAAATTAAGGAATGGGTTGTATTTCTCCATGAAAACGTATGTTGTGGTACTTATTAGAAATGCCTCGTAGTAATGTTAGAAATATTACAAAGATTTAACTGGATACTCCATTTATCTGGAATTATGGGCCATAAATCCCCATAAGGCTAGCTTCTGTTAACACTTACTATGCTATGGGCAAACTTAACAGATGACGAATTGATATTTTTTCTTATTTTTCCCAGAAAACAGGTTTTGACATTTCATGCAAACTGTCTCCATTGGAGACAGTTTGCATGAAATGTCAAAACCTGTTTTTTGGAAATCATAAGAAAATTATTTCAATATGTCATCTGCCGAAATTTTACCCAGCATGCAAAGTGTTAAGGTATCTTGATAAATAATCTTCTAGATACTCGTCTTATCTAGAGACATGATTTACATCAAAAAATATTTTATCTCAACTAATTTAGTGCTATTTGATTGGTAAATGGCATTTATACTTCAATAAATCCACTGAGCAGGAATCTTGGAACTATTTCTTTGTATACAATTCTAAAATAAGCAATTTAACTCCTATTTTGGGATATTGGAATTATAAGCAATGAATTTAATTAAGTGTAAACACTTGTAAATTAGTCCAAAACTTAACATTAAAGCCCTTCGGACTTCATTCAGTTTGTGAGTCATTCACCAATATTTATACATAAATACAAGCTACTAAAAGGAAGTCACTCCTAAAGTAACTGATCATCAGCTACATTTCTCACCTCCTGTTCCTCTTTGGTCATCTGTTTCTCCTCACCCTCATTGACATTCACAATGTTCACCTTTGACCTTTCATCTCGTAACATACGGGCTTGTTCAAGACCCTGAAAGCACATTTTAAGTATCTTAAATATTCAAACTGTAGAAAGAATGGGACAGGTGACTTGATTATCAAATGCTATACCAATGTTGGAAAGAAAAATTAACCATCTGAGCCAACCTCAGTAGAATTCCAACAAAATGGCATGTGCGACCAGCAAAGGCTCAGATCAGACTGCGCATATGGGTAGTCTGATAAGAGCCTTTGCTGGTCACTTGGACCTTTTTATTGTAAGCTATCCTTAGAAAAAGAAACTAAGCTCTATGCTAAAAGGACTACTGCAGACTGATCTTAGTCTACACTGGTCAGAATGTCACACCCACTTCTAATTTTCAGCCAATCATGCCACACCCACTTTTAATTTTCAGCCAATCAGATTACTTGATCTAGGTTGCTGATACAAACTCACATACATGCAATGCAAAAGCTACTCACATTTTTCAGCAAAAAATATCAATGTATCTGCCATATTTCAAAGTAGAAATTTTGATCCTTGCCATGCTAAATTAATCAAAATGCCAGACCCACCTAATTTTCAGCCAATCAGATTACTTGACCTGTGTTGTTGATACAAATGCACATACCGTGTGACAAACAATGCAGATCCAGATCAGTTGGCTTCTTCAGAAGCCAACTGGAGCTATACTGTTTTAAATACCAGGGCATATCAGGGTTCAGTAGGACATGGAATAACTTCACTTTAGCTAACAAGTTTTGAACAACTGGGCTCTGGAGTCCTTCTCACCTTGAATCGTTCGGTGCGACTGCTATCTTTGCCATTCCATACAAACAACATCTTTCCAAGGTCAAGAATAAATACATCTCCACTGTTGAACGACGACCATGCCATATCAACCATTTGTACACGAACACAATGTTTGCCTTTGATCTGAAGTAGCCGTTGTTGGAATGTGTGGTCCACGTGGTTAAATCCTGATGATACTCCACCATCATTGTATCTGTAAAATAAGATCAATACAGAAAACCAGATAAACTTGGGAATATTGTACTCGACCTAATTACCGCACAGTCAAGCAATTCCATAGTCTTCAGATTACAGCCAGTCTATTTCTGTCTACTTTATAAAGGCATATGTTGTGGGTACCCATTTGAATTGCATCATCTTGTTGATGCAATTCAAATGAGTACCCTTAACATATGACTTTATCAAGAAAATCAGAGAGAAAAAAAAAAAAAAAAAAAAAATCCAAAAACACCGCATAAGCATCATTTGATGTCCTTCGCATTTTTGTTTTTTAAAGTGTACCTTTAGTATAGGTAGGTACATATTTTACCACAAGTTTTCCCGACATTTTTGAAAAACCTAAGTGCACAGTGCAGTAATTAGGTTGAATATGGTAGTTTTGCTATTTCAATCTGGCAGCTAAGAAGGAAGACACAATGTATCTTACATGCTAAGAGTGCTGGAACAAAATTTCAGCAGACGACATTTTGACATATTTTTCTTATTTTTCCCATAAAAAGGCTTTGGCATTTCATGCAGGAAATACCAAAGCCTACTTTTGGGAAAAATATTTTCTGGTAAAATATGATCAATCTGTCATCTGCTGAATTAACCCAGAGAGTGTTAATGATTAAGTGAGAATATTTCTCATTAAAGTGTGGGTTCAAGCAGGTTTGAAATTATTATAATACTACATAATTCTCTTATTTTCCCCTATTTTCATAAATGCAACAAGAATTCCGCGGAAGGCGTCATCGCACCTGCTGGCGCAAAAGTCACAGGAGCCACAATCAGAATGTGGTTATTAAATAAGTTTATTTCATTCTTAGCAGTGCTTACTTGGAAAACTGGGTTGAAAAAAATGTAGACAAAGTGCCTAATGGGGCACATATATTCTTGGCCAGTGCAATTCCCTGTAATGGCTATATCTACAGCACTGACTTTTCGTATTATACAGCCCAATGATAATGGAACATTGACGTAAAATGTGTAAAAGTCACTGGAGCATGAAATATAGGTCAAGGTCACGGGTCAAGGTACCTGCTAATTCAGTAAATCAAGGAGAAGCACAATGCAAGGTATGGTGGTTGTAGGCCTTATAGTTGAGGAGTTATCAAACATCAACGTAAAATGTGTCAAATATAGGTCAAGGTCACTGGGTCAAGGTACCTGCCAAGCCAGGGCAATGAGGTGAAGCACTATGCAAGGTTTAGTGGTTGTAGGTCTTATATTTGAGGAGATACCAAACATCAATATAAAATGTGTCAAAGTCATTGGAGTGCACAATATAGGTCAAGGTCACCAGGTCAAGGTACCTGTCGAGTCAGTACATCGAGAAGAAGTGCTATATAAGGTTTGGTGGTTGAAGGCCTTACAGTTGAGGACATATGGAAGGGTGATGTAAAATGTGTAAAAGTCAATGGAGCGTGAAATATAGGTCAAGGTCACCCAGTCAAGGTACCTGCAGAGTCCGTACATTGAGGAGAAGCACTATGCAAGGTTTGATGGTTGTAGGCCTTATAGTTGAGGAGATATTGAACGTTGACGTAAAATGTGTAAAAGGCACTGGAGCGCAAAATATAGGTCAAGGTCACTGGGTCAAGATACCTGCCAAGTCAGTACATATAGGAGAAGCACTATGCAAGGTTTGGTGGCTAGAGGTCTTACACTTGAGGAGATCTGGAACGTTGATGTAAATTATGTTAAAGTCACTGCAGCCAAAATATAGGTCAAGGTCACCAGGTCAAGGTATCTGCTAAGTCAGTACATTGAGGAGAAGCACTTTGCAAGGTTTGTTGGTTGTAGGCCTTATAGTTGAGGAGATATCGAACGTCGACGCAAAATATGTCAAAGTCACTGGAGCGCAAAACATAGGTCAAGGTCACCGGGTCAAGGTACCTGCCAACTCTGTACATCTAGAAGAAGCACTATGCAAGGTTTGGTAGTTGTACGCCTTACAGTTGAGAAGATCTGGAACGTCTACGTAAATTGTGTCAAAGTCAATGGAGCGCAAAATATAGGTCAAGGTCACTGGGTCAACATATCTGCCAAGTCAGGAGGTCAGGGAGATGTGTCATGCAAGGAATGATGGTTGTTGTAGATTTGTAGTTGATTAGAATACTAACTTTGACGTAAATGTCGAACTTCGACATAACAGAACTGTTAAGAGACAGACGGACGGATGAACGGACAGACGAATGGAAAAGCGGGCACCTATGTCGCAAAGTCAGGAGGTTAGGGAGATATTTCATACAAGGTTTGATGGTTGTTTAGTCTTGTAGTTGATTAGAATACTAACTTTGACATAAATGTCGAACTTCGACATAACAGAACTGTTAAGAGACGGACAGACGGACTGACAGACAGACGAACAGACAGACGAATGGAAAAGTGGGCACCTATGTCGCAAAGTCGGGAGGTCAGGGAGATGTTTCATGCAAGGTTTGATGGTTGTTTAGTCTTGTAGTTGATTAAAATACTAACTTTGACATAAAAGTCGAACTTTGACATAAATGTTGACAGACGGACGGACGAATGGACAGACATACAGAAAAGCGGACACCTATGTTGCAAAGTCAGGAGGTCAGGGAGATGTTTCATGCAAGGTTTGATGGTTGTTTAGTCTTGTAGTTGATTAGAATACTAACTTTGACATAAATGTCGAACGTCGACATAAATGTTGACAGACGGACGGACGGACGGACTGACGGACGGACTGACGGACGGACGGACGGACGGACGGACAGAAAATCGGACGCCTATATCGCACCCTGCTACAAGCAGGTGCGATAAAAAATAATATTGTATTAACCCAAAGTATTCAGACAAATAGTTCTGAACAAACAGTGTAGACCTAGATCAGAGGCCACACAACATATATTTTCATGGAGAAATAAGAAAAATATCTGATTACTTCTGTTATTTGGAGCTAGGCATTTTATTGTAACCTTTCCTAATGATCTCAAGTTTCATTATAATCACATGCCAATGATTCTAACATGACACTTGATTCGCTTTCTGCGCAGAAATATACAAGAATATCGGTGAAACCGATGGATGCTCCCCGAACATGCAATAGTCGGAACAGGAAACATTATCCTAGATCAAGAGCGGTATACTGTGTATACTCACTGTACTTCAAAATGGAGTATCACAAAACCTGTTGGTGGACAGATAAGCTTGCCTGAAGGCACTGTCATACAAACATCAGCAACATAAAAGTTGGAATAAATGAAAGGAATAAATCTAGGCACTAGAGCAAAAACAAAGTTTTTCTAAAAATAGCCACAGTGACCTTGACCTTGAGCCCAGGACCCTGAATGTCAAACATGCTCAAGATATTATCATACCCAACATTTGTTTGAAGTTATATCAAAATCCATCAATAAATGTAGGCACTAGAGTGTTGACAAATTCTTTTCTAAAAATAGCCAGTGACCTTACACTGCAGCTTTAAACAAAGTAGCATGACTCTGTGACAAATCATCTAACCAGAAAGATTGAACAATATGCGCATCCCCTATTGCTGCTTAAGATTCCATTAAAATTTCGTTGAATTTCTGCCAGTATTTGCTAAGAATTTGCGTGGACACGAACAGTACCCTATATATTCATGCAGAACTCATCAAAGGGCAATAACTCTTGGAAAAATCATCGAACCAGAACACGCAGGTGAATGTCGAACATGCTCAAGATATTTAAAAGCTGCAGTGACCTTGACATTGAGCCCAGGACACTGGAAATTGAAATTGCTTGAGATGTTATCATACTCAACATTTTTGTGAAATTATATTAAAATCCATCAATAAATCTAGGCACTAGAGCAAAAACAAAGTTTTTCTAAAAATAGCCACAGTGACCTTGACCTTGAGCCCAGGACCCTGAATGTCAAACATGCTCAAGATATTATCATACCCAACATTTGTTTGAAGTTATATCAAAATCCATCAATAAATGTAGGCACTAGAGTGTTGACAAATTCTTTTCTAAAAATAGCCAGTGACCTTACACTGCAGCTTTAAACAAAGTAGCATGACTCTGTGACAAATCATCTAACCAGAAAGATTGAACAATATGCGCATCCCCTATTGCTGCTTAAGATTCCATTAAAATTTCGTTGAATTTCTGCCAGTATTTGCTAAGAATTTGCGTGGACACGAACAGTACCCTATATATTCATGCAGAACTCATCAAAGGGCAATAACTCTTGGAAAAATCATCGAACCAGAACACGCAGGTGATATGCACATCCACCTTCCATACTTAATATTCCCATGAAGTTTCAATGAAATCCGACTAGTAGTTTCCGAGAATTCGCGTGGACACGAACAGTACCCTATATATTCATGCAGAACTCATCAAAGGGCAATAACTCTTGGAAAAATCATCGAACCAGAACACGCAGGTTATATGCGCATCCACCTTTGATACTTAATATTCCCATGAAGTTTCATTGAAATCCGACAAGCAGTTTCCGAGAATTTGCGTGGACAAGAGCGGGACGGACGCACGGACGCACGGACACACGGACACACGGACGTACGGACGCACAGACGCACGGACACACGGACGCACGGACGCACGGACGAAGCGGCGACTATATGCTCCCCCGAAATTCTTCGGGGAGCATAATAAAATATCAATATTTTTAACCCTAAAAATGCCAAGAAAACCTGCATCTGAAAATGTCGTCTGCTTATGTCGTCTGCTGAATATTCTTGCAAACTTTTCAAACCTATTTTTTCATACAGGCAAACAGTGTGGACCCTGATCAGACTGCTCCTAGAGGAGCAGTCTGATCAGGGTGCACATTGTTTGCAAAAATGACTTTCAAAATCACAGGCAGATGACAAAGCAGATGACAGTTGTTGTGACTGGCAGTACTGGGCAAAATGAACAGACGATAAATGTGCCGTGTCAAGCAAAAAAAAAATGCCTTCAAACATGTGCAGAATGGGCTGATTCAGATCAGCCTGCACATGCACAAAGTATTGTCTGGGCCTTTCCTCTCTAATCATACATTCTGTAGTATCCAATGATTCTGTCAGCGAAAAGTGCAGACCCTGGTCAGACTGCATGGATGCGCAGGCTGATCTGGGCCTCCACTGTCCACATTTGCCCGATGACACATTTTTGTATGGCGTAGTTAGAATATTAAATGAGCGCAATTTTCCATATTTTGACAAAAAAATATGCCTGATTTTTTATTTTAATCCTTACATTGCTGTGGATGTGAAAACAAGTTTTACAAAGTTTGTGTAAATAAGGGTTCTGAATTGGACACGCCACACCACACCAGACAACACCATGCCACACCACACACCACATCACACCAGACCACACAGCACCACATCATGCCACACCATGCCACACCACACCACACCAGAAAACACCATGCCACACCACACAACACCACACCATACCACGCCACACCAGATGACACCACACCAAACACCACACAATACACCACACACACCACACCAGACAACACCAGACCACACCACACCACACAACCCACCCAACCCATACACCACACCACACACACACTACAAACCACACCACACCACACCACACACCCCATCCCACCCCACCCCACACACTACACCACATCCACCCCACACATATCACCCCCAACACACACACACACACACACACACACACACACACACACAGGTGAATTTTCTTCAAATCAAATGTGACACTTTGAAAGCAATTTACTCCCAGAACAGACTGCTGAGATACAGATACACAGACTGATCTGCAGCCTGCCTGTTTATAAATTAACACTTACATCTCATTTTACATGATACATAGTAAATGGATACTTGTTTGTCTTGAGGTTTTATGGCCCAGTCAACCCAAGGGAGTCATGTCGAGCAAGGTCAGTTTACCTTACCACACTTTAATTGGGCAGGCTTAGTCCTCTAAGTGGTTTACCAGTATTGTGGACATTCCTTCGCCAGAAACTAACAACTGCCCTTCTTGAATCAGCGAAAGAATGCAGAGAGAATGACCGTAGTAAATATTTCATGATCGAATCACTCTTTCCTGCAAGTATTTGCCTTCCTTACCAAAAGGGGACTGCTCTTAAAGGAAAGAATTTGCTCCCTGTAGCCCCTTTTGAAAAAGAATTCATAAACCAGGAAAGCAAATTCCACTGGAGTGGCCTCCCTTTGAAAGGAGACAAAAACTTTCAATTTAGAGTGCTCACTCTTTGCTAATATTTAATTGATTGTGTTGGGGTTTAATGACACGTCAACCCTTGTGGGTCATTTTGTGTCATCTCCCAGAGAGAGGGAGAAAAGAGATAGAAGAGATAGCAGAAGAGATGACTGGGAAGAAAGAGAAACAGGAATGAAGTGAAGAAACAGAAGAAATAAAAACATTCGCTCAATACCCTTACCTGCTACAAAGATAGCAGGCCTTACCCAAATGTAAGCCACAATCAGTTGGATGCCCCGGTGACGTAAGATACAGGACACCTTCGCCAAACCCGACCACCCCCTGCTAATATTAAAATTTTGCATGTTAAAGGTCAGTTTCTCCAAAACGTTATCTGAATCATGGATGTCTATACAGAAGTGCAAATTATACAAAGCATTTGTAATAAATTGATCAGCATTCTTCCAAGGATTTGTATTGTATTGTAATTTATACAATTTCACTGGGAGAAAATGTAAATTTATGGAATGTGGGTTTGCAATCAGAGTTAACCCTTGTCCTGCTGAACCCGAATATACCCTGCCTTTGCAAACAATGTAGATCCAGATCAGTTGGCTTCTGAAAAAGCCAACTGATCTGGATCTGCACTGTTTGCCATTAAATATGTGAATGATATCAATAATCTGGATCAAGTAATCTGACTGGCTGAAAATTAGAAGTAGGCGGGGCTTATTAATTTATTCAGCAAGATAAGGGTTAAGGTGATGTAATGTGATATTGAAGGCCATGTTCAACACAATTTTGGGTTATATTTTCTGTGGGAGGATGTTGAAGTATGTGGAGAGAACCACCGACCTTTGGCCAGACAGCTACACTAGGTTAGAGCAAAAATCTAAGGCCTATAAGCCAGCATGCAGTTTCACAGTCTGGTTGCGATTTCATACAGTCTGGTACTACTATTTGAATTCTGATTTTGTTTACTTTTTATACCATTTTAGACTGAATGAACTCCCCAACATATATATTGGAAGATTTTAATTTTGATTTGTGATATGTAAGGCTATGTGATTTAGATATACCTAGAGAAAAATGGTTGAAATATTTGTTAAAAGTGGAGACCCTGATCAGACGCCAAGTCATGTGGCATCTGATCTTGGTCTGCACTGTTTGCCAATTATCCTTTTAGGGGTCTCTAGACTACAATGGACTAAAGTCTATCAAAGCCGATTTTGCATGTGAAACGAAACAATGGTAATTAGTACCTGTAAGATACACTTTGCTGCAAAAAAATTCTCTTATGTTCAAAATGTTGAACAAGAACATTCTTCTACCTGTTGATTTGTCTTAAAAAAAAAAACTGCTGGATTAAAGGCAAACAGTGTAGACCCCGATCAGATGCAATATGCTATGGCATCTTATCTGGGTCTACACTGTTTGTTCAGGCCTGTTCGTCTGTATACTGCATGTACAGTAGCATTATCTGGGAGCAGAAAATAAAAGATTAATTTAGCCCTGGTCTTGCTGAACCTGACTTACCCTGCCTTTGCAAACAGTGTAGATCCAGATCAGATGGCTTCTGAAGTAATTGATCAACTTACCTGATTCCTTTTTTAAAATATGAGAGGAAGAGTTTGGATTCATTCTGTTGAACTTCTCTATGTTGAACAGGATAACCACCTAACAAATCGTCCAGTTCCACACTTTTATATGCTGCAATCCCCGCTTCATCCTGTAAATACATTGCTACATCAGTGACATACTAAGAGTTTGTTCCCTTTGTGAGCTCTCCACCTTCATAGCCATAACTCAGTCTTACAACATGGTCATGATAGCAGCTTTTACAAAATACATGTCCAGCCTTACGCTGTAAATTAGTAAGACCAGCAAATCAAACAATACACTTTCTGTTTTTATTTTCTCAAGCAAAAATGTTTCTTATTAACTATTACTTATCCTCAGTAAGGTACTTCTGATGAGTACCCATGACACATGTTTTTATGGAGAGCTGGAGAAAATTATCCAAGAATTATCACAAAATACTCCTCCTTAACAAGTCCTCTGATTCAGTACTCCTGAGTATTTGGACCTTTCGATTTATTTTAACCCTTGTCCTGCTGAATAAATCAGGATGCCACACCTACTTCTAATTCTCCGCCAATCAGATTGCTTGATCCGAATTGTTGCTATAAATTCACATACTTAATGGCAAACAGTGCAGATCCAGATCAGTTGGCTTCTTCAGAAGCCAACTGATCTGGATCTACACTGTTTGCAAAGGCAGGGTATATCTGGGTTCAGCAGGACAAGGGTTAAGTTAACCTACTCAAACTTGTCTTGGGCAGACTGAGTCCTCTACATGGTTAACCAGTACTTTCTGCACATACTTTTGCCTGTCACTGACAATTACCCTTCTTAAATCAGCGGAAGGGGAGAATGACATTTGAAATTATTTCATAATCAATCTTCATGAAAAGGTATGAGCCAGGATTCTAACATGCCACCCCTGGATCAACAATCAGACGGTCTATCAACTGTGCTTTGGAGTCAGGCTAAACATCTGGACCTGAATACCTGAACACATGTCTGGGCTAATCAAATTGCAGTTTTATTAAGTTCTTCACAATTTGCTTCTTGGCTAGCTCTTTCCAGACAAACTACCAAATAGTTTTATTCAAATTTTAGTGTAGCATGTTCCTAATTAAGGACTGTAGTGTCGCAGTAAACTTACATGAATTATAAGGTTTCTACGAAAATCTCATTTTCACAGACCAATTGTCAATTGAGACGTCTCATTCATTTGCATTTTTTTGTAATCTATTTGACATCTTCAGACCACCTAGTGACAATTTACATTCTCTGCACTGGTAATTCTGACGGTTACATCTTTAACCCTTGTCATGCTGAATAAATTAAGATGCCACGCCCGCTTGTAATTTTTAGCCAATCAGATTGCTTAATCTGCATTGTTGCTATAAATTCAGAAACTTAATGGCAAACAGTGCAGTTCCAGATCAGTTGGCTTCTGAAGAAGCCAACTGATCTGGATCTACACTGTTTGCAAATGCAGGGTATATCCGGGTTCAGCATGACAAGGGTTTGTCTCAGCAGTCCAAATAAGAAGGCTATCAACACAGCTAGTTTCCTTATTTCTTCATTAATGCCTAGCATGCTGGGTAAAATTAAGCAGACGACGTCGAAATATTTTTCTTTTTTTTTTTCTCAGAAAACAGGTTTTGATATTTCATGCAAATTGTCTCCACTGGAGACAATTTGCATGATATATCAAATCCTGTTTTCTTGGAAAACTAAGAAAAATAACATTAATTTGTTGTCTGCTGAATTAGCCCAGAGAGTGACAAAAGGTTAAACCATATTGTATTATGAGATGGATCAAATGAGAACCCTGGTATATTCGATCTGGGGCTCCACTGTTTACCATTAAACTACATGGAAACCAGTATTGTAAAACACCCCTTTATATACTATATGGATCAGTCCAAATTCTGAGATGTAAGAATTTTTTTGTGTTGAGGTTTTACGGCCCAGTCAACCAAATGGGGTCATGTTGAGCACGGTCATTTTACCTAACCACACATTTACTGGGCTGGCTTAGCCCTCTAAGCGGTTAACCAGCAGTGTGCACATTCTTTCGCCAGAAACTGACAACTGCCCTTCTTGAATCAGCAGAAGGGAGAGAATGACCGTAGAAAATATTTCATGATCAATCTCCACGAAAGAATGTTGCCGACCTCAGCAAGGGGTAGAACCCCCGACCTCCTGGTCTCCAGTTGGACGTGCATCCAACTGAGCCATCGAGGCCGGAAATGTAAGAATCCTTTAGGCATAAAGGGTTTGTTTTTCTTTTCTGAGATTTCTTACCTGTGATGTTTCTTTCCCAAGCCAGAAATGTATGTGGGCATCTAGTGCGCCTTTGGTTTCTCGAATCTGTAAATAAAAAATACTCATTGGTTATGCTTATTCACACATGTGTGTCTTGCCATGTGCAAGTGGTCAAGACTACCTCATCAAATGGGTACATACATGACTTGATCACAGTGAAGGCCTTTTTTCCTAAACTACAGATCATTTCTAAATTATGTAACCTCAGCTATGCAGACACTGTCACTCTTTACCATATACCATTTATAAAATCTGAACATAAAAAGTGCTGGCTGACTGAAAACCAATGTAGGCACTGATCAAAATGTTCCTTTAGAAAGAAACTGTTTGATCTGGGTCTACACTGGTTGTTCATATATACTTGTCTCAATATTTATTTAAGGTATTACACAGTCCCAGACAGGATACTTTTTTCATCTAAAAAGTATTGATAGTTTTCTTACTTCTTAACAAAAACATATGTTGTGGGTACTCATTAGAAGAGCCTAGGCGAGGTGCTTCTAATGAGTGCCAACAATATATGTTTTTGTGGAGAAATAAGAAAAACATTTTCCTGATACCCCATCTTCTCTGGAGCTATGAGAAATATGCTATATATTATAGCAATATAATATTTCTTCATTCATAAATCATTATTTTGAGTCCATAGGAACCTACCATATAAGCTTTTATATCACATAGCTTGAGATAAAAATGGGTATCCACATATTTTTCTTATTTCTCAATGAAAAAATGTTGCGGGTACTCATTAGAAGCGCCTCAGCAAGGCGCTTCTAATGAGTACCCACAACATATGTTTTTGTCAAGAAATGAGAAAAATATTTTTCTGTTGAAAAAAAAGAAGAAAACAAGAGGCCCACGGGCCACAATTCGCTCACCTGAGTGACATAGCCACTGCAGACATGCAGATGTTATGCAACATTTTGCCAGTCCTATCATCGCAACTAATGAAAATATCATCATTTGAACAGTTCTTAGTTTTGAAGAAGAATATATGAGCCTGACAGTCAATGGAGCATGATCATTTGAATAAACTATCAAACACATTTCAGCAGAAGGATCAATGTGAAATTTGGTGGAATTCGGCTAAGTGGTTTCTGAATTTTAACAGAAGGATCAATGTGAAATTTGGTGGAAATTGGCTAAGTGGTTTCTGAAGAATCGTGATTTTATACATGTAAACAGCACAGTGGCAGGGAAATATTATAAATATAAACCAGATGATGGCCATCTCAGATTTCCAATCAGAACAATTTTAACTACTGTTGATCTACAAGTCACTTCGATACTTTCAATATAAATGTATAGGGCCTACACAAATAGGGAAGCAAATTTGACCTTGGAGGCAAAAAGGTCAAATGTCAACATAGAACCATCATTTGAGCAATTTTGGTAGGTCTCCTGTCTCCCGTAATTTGTGCAAAGATTAGGACCCAGGGCATATTTGGTTATGGAGAAGACGATTTTTAAAGGTTTTTACCATATATGGGTATGGCAGCCATTTTGATCAATGGACCATACCCATTTTAGCAATCTTTCATTCTCCTGCCCACGGAGGCTCCGCATGAAATTTGAGCAACACTGGCCCGGAGGCGTCTGAGGAAAAGCCATTTGAAATTATCAACATTTTTTCCATATAAATGTATGGGGCCCATACAAATGCATACAGAAGCAAACTTGACCTCGCCCTAAAAAGGTTAAATGTCAATGTATGACAATTATTTTAGCAACTTCGGTAGATTGCCTGTTCCAGATGATATATGCAAAGATTCAGCCACAAGCCATCCTCGGTTTTGGAGATTAAGGATTTTAAATGTTTTTTCCCATGCAAATGCATAAGGAAGCAACTTGACCTTGCCGTAAAAAGGTTAAATGTCAATGTATGACCATTATTTTAGCAACTTTGGTAGACCCCCTGTCCCCGATGATTTATGCAAACATTCAGCCCCAAAGCATCCTCGGTTCTAGAGTAGAAGATTTATAAAGGTTTTTACCATATATGGGCATGGCGCCCATCTTGGTCAACGAACCGTGACCATTTTAGCTATCTTTTGTTCCCCCTACCTAAGGAGGCTCCATATGAAATTTGAGCAAAATTGGCCCAGAGGCTCCAGAGGAGAAGTTGTTTGAAATTCTGAACATTTTTCCATACAAATGCATAAGGAAGCAAAATTGACCTTAACGTAAAAAGGTCAAATGTCAATGTATGACCATTATTTTAGCAATTTTGGTAGCCCTCCTGTTCCCGAAAATATATGCAAAGATTCAGCCATAAGGCTGCTCGGTTTTGGAAAATAAGATTTTTAAAGGTTTTTCCCATACAAATGCACAGGGAAGCAAACTTGACCTTGCTGTAAAAAGGTCAAATGTCAACGTACGACAATTTTTTTAGCAATGTTGGTAGACCTCCCGTCCCCAATGATTCCTGCAAAGGTTCAGCCCCAAGGCATTCTCGGTTCTGAAGAAGAAAATTTTTAAAGATTTTTACCATATATGGGCGTGGCGGCCATCTTGGTCAACGGACCGTGACCATTTTAGCAATTTTCTGTTTCCCCACCCTAAGGAGGCTCCATATGAAATTTGAGCAAAATTGGCCCAGAGGCTCCAGAGGAGAAGTTGTTTGAAATTCTGAACATTTTTCCCATACAAATGCATAAGGAAGCAAAATTGACCTTACCGTAAAAAGGTCAAATGTCAATGTACCACCATTATTTTAGCAATTTTGGTAGCTCTCCTGTTCCCACAGATATATGCAAAGATTCAGCCATAAGGCATGCTGGGTTTTGGAGAACAAGATTTTTAAAGGTTTTTCCCATACAAATGCATAGGGAAGCAAACTTGACCTTGCCGTAAAAAGGTCAAACGTCAACGTACGACAATTCTTTTAGCAATTTCGGTAGACCTCCCGTCCCCGATGATTCCTGCAAAAGTTCAGCCCCAAGGCATTCTCGGTTCTGGAGGAGAAGATTTTTAAAGGTTTTTACCATATATGGGCGTGGCGGCCATCTTGGTCAACGGACCGCAACCATTTTAGCAATTTTTCGTTCCCCCATCCTAAGGAGGCTCCATATGAAATTTGAGCAAAATTGGCTCAGCGGTTTCAGAGGAGAAGTCGTTTGAAAATGTTAACGGACGGACGCACGGACGGACGGACGGACGGACGCACGGACGGACGGACGGACGACGGACGAAAAGTGATCACAATAGCTCATCCTGAGCAGAGCTCAGGTGAGCTAAAAAAAACGCCTTATCTATAGCTTTGAATTATCAAAGGTTGACCCAAGGTTGAAAAGTATAATTTTGTTACAACTGAATCCAACTCCAAAAATACACATTTTTACCTTAATTTTCATAGAATACATATATAATATAATTATGTGACATACCTCAACACTTCAGGCAAAAGAAATTCAAGTAAGTAAAATACATTAAAAACTCATGGTTTCACACTGGCTCCAGATAAGGTTTTTTGTTTTTGTTGGGTTTTTTTTGTTGTTTTTTTTATCAAATGATAGTTTTCTTATTTCTTATTCTTCTATGAAAACATAAGCTGTGGTACTCATTAGAAAAACCTTGTAGAGGTACTTCATATTCCGAACTTATGTTTTCATGGAGAAATAAAAGTATTTATCTAGATATTTCTCTTATCTGGAGCTATGATTCTGTGGCGCAAAAAAAAAAAAAACAGGTATTTTTTTTTTTTTTTTTTTTTTTGAATGTTCTTCAGAGTTCTTCAGAAGACTAACGAAGGATGAGTATTGGATGATAAAAAAAACAACATATCTTGTGGGTACTCATTAGAAATGCCTCTGCAACAAAATTATGTTTTATGGAGAAATAAGAAAAAATATCAAGAATTATCATTAACTGTCCCTCCTTAACACACACCAGGCTATGGGCAAATTCAGCAGACGACATACAGATGATATTTTCTTCTAGAAAATAAGATCTGATATTTCATGCAAACTGTCTCCTTAGGAGACAATTTACATGAAATGTCAAATCCTATTTTCTAGGAAAAATAAGAAAATATTTCAAAATGTTGTCTGCTGAAATTTTGACCCAAAATACAAAGCGTTATTTATCATGTCCGCTGATGATCTGGGATCTCACTAGAATACATTTTTGAGATTTTGTTTGTGTTTGTGTTGAGGTTTTACAGCCCAGTCAACCCAAAGGGGTCATGTTGAGGGCGGTCAGTTTACCTTACTACACTTTTACTGGGCAGGCTTTGTCCTCTAAGCGATTAACCAGTATCGTGCATATTCTTTCGCCAGAAACTAACAACTACAGTTCTTGAATCAGCGGAAGGGAGAGAATGACCACAGAAAATATTTCATGATCAAATCTCCACTAAAGAATGTTCCCACCCGGCAGGGATTGAATACACGACCTCCTGATCACCAGCCAGGCATGCATTGACCCTGATAAGACACCATGTTCTGTGGTATTTGATCTAGGTCTACACTGTTGGCTCTGTCCCATACAATAATTCCCCTAACACATTTTTTTGTTGATTACACTTTTATTCATTACAGTCATTAATTTGAAAGACACAGAAAATATTTTCTTCACCTTCTGAGCAAAAACATTTTATGCTCAATCCATAGGAACAGATAAGGCACTTTTTCCATCCGAAAACTGCTGATATCTTTCTTATTTCTCAATGAAAACTTATGTTGTGGGTATTCATTAGAAGCGCCTCGGCGAGGTGCTTCTAATGAGTACCCACAACATATGTTTTCGTTGAGAAATAAGAAAAATATTTTGTGGATACCCCCTCTTATCTGTAGCTATGCCAATCAGCGAAATAAGAAATTTGTATTATTATTATTGCTTATGTACAAAATTTAATTTTTATATTATCAGTAAGCTCTGAGGGCAAATCACACTACCAAAATTTTATAGCAATACAAATTCTAGCAGGTTTTTCAATCTTTAGGGTGCTGGTGACAAAACTTACCAGATGACATATTCTTACATAGTTTTCATATTTTTCTCTAAGCATGCTACTTCATTTAAGTCATCATGACATCAGGTAACTGCACAGCTTTTTGTTTAGAGAAAAATATGAAAAATATTTCTGCATTTGATCTGATTACCACACATACAATAAGTGCACAGCTGGGTTACAATTTCTGAGTCTTAGGTTACCACCCCTATACTTTTGTCTTGTGTCAATCTACATCAAATATACCTTGTTGGTAATCATTAGACTTACATTGACACTGCCACAACATATGTTGTTGTTTTTGGGTTTGTTTTGTTTTGTTTTTTAAAAATCAGATAAATCACATATGTACAACTGAATTCTCCCATTAAAATTGTAATCCTCTGCTGACCTTTCTTTTACAGGGGTGTAAAATTCCACTTGCCCACTCGTATTTGCGAGTACATTTTAAGGTAGGGCAAGTGAGATTTTCAGACTTTTTAGCATCTAAATGAAAATTAACCCTTGTCCTGCTGAACCTGGATATATCTTGCCTTTGCAAACAGTGTAGATACAGATCAGTTGGCTTCTGAAGAAGCCAACTGATCTGGATCTGCACTGTTTGCCATTAAGTATGCGAATATATAGCAATAATCTTGATCTAGTAATCTGATTGGCTTAAAATTGGAAGTAGGCGTGGCATCTTAATTTATTCAGCAGGACAAGAGTTAAGGGTAAGCAAGTTTTGAGGGAATTTTACATCTCTGTTATAGAGTAACATTAGGTGGACATTTTATCACAAAATTTTCCAGCAGTTTCTTAAAATCTACCAACACAATGAGGTAATTAGATGAAATACAGTACTCATCGGTCACGTGGTGATTTTGTGACAGCAAGAACACATAATCTCCTAGCTAGCTTGTCTGTTCCAGTTTATATAAATGGCAAACAAAGTCTGGCCTACTTCAAAACACATAAAATCCATGTCCATTACAGTGATGACATGAGAAAACGGTCTTCAGGGAATACTTGGATTGTGAAGGTCTTCAGGGAATACATGGTCTGTGAAGACCCAGCTCAGCTTGTCCATTCAATTCATAACTCTTGCTATGTCTCCAGATATGTATTTGTTTTATTATTTCTCCATGAAGATGTTTCTCGTGGTACTCATTAGAAGCACCTCAATGAGGTGCTTATAATAAATACCAAAAGATACATTTTTCCATAAAGAAATAAGAAATCTGGCTCTAAGCTATGCCATTCCATTCAAATGAAGTCTAATCATTGCCTTGGTTGGCAGCTTAAAGAATTGTTAAATATTTTTGGAGACATACTAAATTAACAACAAAGTCCCATCATCAAACTGCACCATCTGATCTGGGTCTTAGCTGATTATGTATGCCTTAACCCTTGTCCTGCTGAACTCGGATATGTCCTGCCTTAACAAACAGTGTAGATCCAGATCAGTTGACTTGTTGGCTTCAAACAGTGCAGATCCTGATCAGTTGGCTTCTTCAGAAGCCAACTGATCTGGATCTGCACTGTTTGCCATTAAGTATGTAAATTTATATCAACAATCTGGATCAAGTAATCTGATTGGCTGAAAATTAGAAACAGGCGTGGCTTCTTAATTCATTCAGCAGGACAAGGGCTACAGACGAGTTCAGGTTTAACGAGGCATCAACCCATGAGGATCATTTGCATCAAAAATGAAAGACCTTTTTTTCTGGTGATCTGGGTCTTGGCTGATTATGTCTGCCTTAATAATGATGAGTTCAGGTTTAACGATGCATCAACCCATGAGGGTCATTTTGTGTCAAGTATGCCTTAAAGACCTAATTTCTGATGATGCAACACACTAATGCATAAACCTAGCTCCATTTTCATAAGTAATTATTTTTCAAAAAAAAAAAAAAAAAAATCATTTTAATGTAACATTCCCATAACAATATCAAAAACACACAAAAATCATACCAGACTATATCTCCAGACAAAGACAGGGCACCAGATCATATTTTATTTCTCCGTGAAAACATATGTTGTGGGTACTCATTAGAAGCACCTCAATGAGGCACTTCTAATGAGTACCCACAACATATGTTTTTAATACCCCCCTCCCCCCCCACACACACATACAAACATAGATACACATGCACACAGACACAAACACACAACACACACACACACACCATACACAACAAACACACATGCATACATACATGCAATAAATCTCAACTGTAAATTTAAGTCACATTACAAATCACAAGTGTAAATTTTAGTCACATGACAATTATTACTCAAAACATGCAGCATTCCAACATTTCTTAATCATTCTTCTGTATAAAAATGTTACTGAAGCTTTATTCACAGCTCTATGCAAACTGGCATTTTGGAGATAAAACACCATGTTTTCTTATTTCTCCAGGAAAATGCATGTTGTGTAATCTCATGAAGTCATTTTACTGAGATGTCACAAAATGTGAGCCACAAATGAGAAATCTCAAAAGACATATGTGTCTGAAGATACATAATCTCATCCTGATTGATTGATTGATTGTGTTGGGGTTTAACGACACACCAACTCTTGTGGGTCATTTTGTGTCGTCTCCCAGAGAAAGGGAGAAAAGAGATAGAAGAGATAGTAGAGGAGATTTAAGAGAGAGACAGGGAAGAAAGAAGAACAGGAACACAAGAAATAAAAACATTCCCCGTCTACCCCAACCTGCCACAAGGATAGCAAGCCTTGCCCAACTGCAAGCCAAGATCAGTTGGACGCCCCGGTGACGTAAGCTACACACGACACCTTCGCACCACCCGACCACCCCCAAATCTCACCCTGAATCTCATTTTTTTTTATTGGAAAATTAGGAAAATATTAACCCAAATCCAGCTGACCCTGGATATACTCTGCCTTTGCAAACAGTGTAGATCAAGATCAGTTGGCTTCTTCAGAAGCCAACTGATCTGGATCTACACTGTTTGTCATTCAGTATGTGAATTTATATCAACAATCTGGATCAAGGAATCTGATTGGCTGACATTTAGAAGTGGGCATGGCATCTTAATTTATTCAGCATGACAACTAAAGGTTAAGACAATTCTATAGACCTCACAACACATTCCCTTGATGAAATAAGAAAATGAATGTATCTGAATATATCAGAGCCATTATCAAACAGCCAGGCTTATTTATTAATAAAGCTGCATTTTTAGAGAAAACTTGACACATGCCTGAATTATGCCATGAACAAAGGTCAAGGACCAGCCTCAGCAGTCTGGTCAAGGCATTTGTTAGGCCTAAAAAAGATGTTATGTTTCTGATTTTTTGACAGATTGGTCAAAATATATGCCGACTGTATTTTTTTTTTTTTTTTTTTCACATGATGAAAAGAAAAAAAAATAAATCTGCGACCGACCCCGGACAATCCTGGTTTTTATACACGTTTGTTTCATTAATTTGTCATTGATTTTCAGATATTTTTGGTCTTCATCGTTTGTTTATTTATTTCCAATATGGCTGCGCCTTTACAAGCCAGACCGAGCACATTAGTGCAGTTTATATTAATTTTGGAAGCATGTAGCCATATCTCTGCCTAAAATAAAATAAAATCCATTTAATATATTGCCCTTCTATCATCTATAATCAAAAATGGTCAAATGCTCGGTAGGAGAAGTCAAAATATTTTAAGATTCCATTGAAAAATTTTACGATTCACCGACCTTAATCTGACTTAGGAAAAAAAGAAGAGAAAAAAAAAAAAAAAAAAAAAGTGGCCGACCTACCGACCCTATGGCAAACTGGTGATGAAATCGGAAACAGAACATCTTTTTTTTTTAGGCCTTATGCATATCTTGTCCAATCAACACATACAACAGAACAGTACAAACCTGCCCATAATGAATGGTTGTTGCGGGATAAGTGTGTCTTGGACTTACCGTAGCTGCTTTCTTCATTTTTTTTTATTTATTTTTTTTTTTTTTTTTTTTATACAGCATCCTAAATGATTCCTTATATTAGTGTATATTTCAAATAATCAGAGGTTTAGCAAGATTATTGTAATAATTATTTTTCTTTATATAAATGAGCTGCAACATGCAAAATAACTTTTTCAACCTTCAGCATGTCAAACTAAAATCTGTATAGAAGATAAATAAGTAACGTGTTGTTTTATTTTTCACTGAGGACTTGGATTACCATTTAAATCATCTCAAAAGGATACAATTCAAATGATACACTAAGCATTAGAGTTTTTTCATATTTTTCTGGAAAAAAAAAGTATTTCAAAATTTAACCAACTTTTATTAATTTAGGATATTGTACATACAGTCACCCTCTATACTGACATTTGATATAATGTTATGACACAATTCATTATAACAACAATAAGAAAGAAACGATTCCTTAGCTCAAGGTAAGGTATATAATCAGATATTTTCAGAAATATTGTATTTAATACTCCAAAAACATATGTTGTTGATATTTGTTAGAATTGCCTTGCTGAGGCAGTTCTAACAAATATCCACTCCATAACATGTTTCTTGGCATAAATAAGTGGAAAAAGGCTTTTTATCATTTATAATACTGGTACATGTTGGGATTCTATATCGCGGCACATTCTTTTTAATGGGGGGACAAATGCTGTCGTTATAATGAGGGTCCTCTATTATGCATATTCAGGTATTTTATAATTCAGTCACTTTTACATAAAAAAAAATACTGCACTGATGTAAACCTGGTAAATGAGCTGAACAAAATAATCCATTTACAAAAGAACATTTCCTGTTGCGCTTAAAATGACATAGCCATGTTGAAAAGTGTATTTTAAAGCTTCCAAGCAGAAAAGTGTCACATTATCTTGTTTTATTTGTTTTATTTTTGTTTGTTTCTTCATATAGTGCTTTTTTCTGAAATCTTTCTAAACCTCTTCCCATTAGCAGCTTTTTTATACCACAGGAAAGAGCTGAATAACACAAATTCAGTAAAAACACCACAGCGCTGTATTTCACATTTTAACATGCCGTCTTTTTTAAAACCATCTGTTAAAGATTTAGGTGAATACAGTTTAGAAGTGACAGATGGAAAAATGCCACAGTTTTATATGAAAAACTTCCTTCAACCAAAAAGTGTTGGTATCCATGAACATATAATATTGTGGGTACTCATTAGAAATGTCTCAGCAAGGCACTTCTAATGAGTACCCACAATATATATTTTCATGGAGAAAAAAGCAGAAACATTTATGTGGCTACCATTCTTATATGAATCTATGCAGTGGTTGGTTTGTTTGAGCTGGAGTTTTACGGCCCTGTCAATGCTTTTAAGATCATGTTAAGCTGGTCAGTTAACCAACTCAAACTTTTCCAGGACAGACTTGGCCCTCGGTTTAACCAGTTAACCAGTACTTGTGCGCATACTTTTGCCAGTAACTGACAAGTGCCCTTCTTGAATCAGCAGAAGAGAGAGAAATGATTTCATGATCAATCTCCACAAAAGTTATGTGGCTGAGCTGGGATTCCAATCTGTGACCCTCGGATCTGCAGACAGACATGGCTAGTTTGTTTGTTTGATTTGGGCTTAACGTCGCTTTCAACCTTTTTCAGTCATATCGCGACGGTGTCTGGATGTGGCAGGGAGCTCAATGCTCACTTTTAGAGTGCTGCCTCACTGAAATATCACGCCCCAGACACTTTGACATGATATTCCACCCAGTCACATTATACTGACACTGAGCTGACCAGTTCTAGCTCTACTTTCTTAATGCTGAGCGCCAAGCGAAAGAGCAGCTAGTACCATTTTTTTAAAGTCTTTGGTATGACCCGGCCGGGGATCGAACCCGCAACCTCCCGGTCACAAAGCGGACGCTCTACCACTGAGCCACTGTGCCGGTACAGACATGGCTAGCGACTTGCACTATGGAGCCCGGCTTTATGCACTGTTACCATGTAAAAATCTGGGTGGGTTGCAAAAGAAACTGAGTATGTGTATATTCAATCCTTTCCTGAGAGAATACCAGCAAACATCACATCAATACACCCTAGCAACTCTGTACAAGGTCAAGGTCATTCCAACACTGAGAGTACCTGTACACTCGCTCCTCTCCTTTTGCCTTGACATGCCAGCTGTTTCCATGGTAACCAAACAGTTAATATGGATAATACAGATAATAATTATAAAAACATAGAACTACATAAAGAAAATACATTCTTATCAAAGGTTGGTACCATGACAAGTACAGTCAAACCTTGATAGCTCGAACACCGATGGCTTGTTTACCATGGCTAGTTCGAACTCGTTTTTGAGTCCCTATGAAGTTCTTCCGATAGCTCAAGAAAACAAATATTTAGGGAAATTTTCTTATTTTATCGTGAAATTGTATGTTGTGCCTACTCATTAGAATTGCCTCCATGAGGCAATTCTAATGAGTACACTCAACATACAAATATTGTGTAGAAAATAAAGAAAAAAAAATCCCTAAATTATCGCCATTTGCTTCATGACTTGGCTTGAATCACCCACGTCTCGAACAATTTTCTATGGTCCCAAAAATGTTCGAGGCATCGAAGTTCGACTGTAGTTTGCTTGTTTGTTTTATTCAGGTTTTACGTCACTTTTAACAATCTTTCGGTCATTTTGTGTCTGGGTGTGTTAGTGAGCTCAATGCTCATTTTTACAAGTGCTGCCTCACTGAAATATCATGACCCAGACAAATGATATGATATTCTACCCTGGAGGTGACCACCCAGACACATTATACTGACACCAGGCTGATAAGTTTCGATTCTTAAATAGCTCTACCTTCATAATGCTGAGCACCAAGCAAAAGAGCAGCTAGTACCATATTTAAAGACTTTTACATGACTCTGCCGTGGATCCAACCAATAACCTTGCTGCCACAAAGGGAATGCTCTACCATTTGTTTGTTTGTTTGTGTTGAGGTTTTACGGCCCAGTCAACCCAATGAGGTCATGTCGAGCGTGATCAGTTCACCTAACCACACGTTAACTGGGCAGGCTTACTCCTCTAAGCAGTTAACCAGTATTGTGCACATTCTTTCGCCAGAAACTGACAACTGCCCTTCTTGAATCAGCGGAAGGGAGAGAATGACCGTAGAATATATTTCATGATCAATCTCCACGAAAGAATGTTGCCGACCTCCTGGTCTCCAGTTGGACGGCGCATCCAACTGAGCCACCGCGGCTGGCACTCTACCATTTGAGCCATATGACAAGTTGTTATTTTGGAAATGCTTGGGATAAAAAATGTTCACAAGACTGACTTTACTGAGACTCAATATCTTTTTAACGAATGTATCTCCCTGAAATGATTAATACCATTGCTGGCACATAAAGATACAAATATACTATTAACAATAGACAGTGACATGAATGAAGTTCCCATAAATTTTGAATGGAAAAAACCGAAATAGTGAATAAAAGAAGTTAAGAATTTAAAAATATACAGTATATTACAGCCTGTTTCAAAACTGGTTAAGCTTTCAATCTCATATCTGAGAACAGTGACATAAATTACAGCTTTTCTACTGCAAATTAAGATGTGCCCACTTGGAATGTATGTTTAGTTTAAACATATTAAATTTTATCAATTCTTTTCAAAATAATTGCACAATAAGTATGATAGGATTACAAAACAAGTAGAATACTTATTTACTGCGACGTTTAAATTAATTTGTTAAATTAACAATTGGGTAATCAGAATTTATCAGTATATTTAAACTATAATAACAAATGTTCCACAAGATTCAAAACAGATTTTTGGCTTTCAGAAATTAAGAGAAATTAATCAAAAGGCTCAGAAACAGAGATCATTTAAGAAAGGGTAATACAGCTCCAGATAAGAAACTTGTTTTTAACCAAAAAGGATTGATATTTTTCTTATTCTACATGAAAATATATGTTGTTGTCACCTAGGCACTTTGAGTGAGTACCCATAATATATGTTTTCATGGAGAAATAAGAAAATCATTACGTGGATACCCACTCTGATCTGGAGCTAAGAGGGTATATCTAATGTACTCACCGAGAGGATAATATAGGAATCACCCTTGTAAAAGTTGCCGTATTGTGGCTTTGGTACCGCCACCACTTCCATTTTCTGAAATGAAAAATAAATAAACAAAATAAAACAGCAAATAATTGAGCCATTTTAAAGGCTCCATATTCCTCAAAAATAGACATTTTTTATCCAAGTAAGGTTTAATAAATTGATGTATGGAATTAGTCTCTCATTTTTTGAACTAGATAAAAAATGAAATGATTTTTTTTTTATCATATCTCTGAATAAACCTTGGCAACATTAATTCAGAGATGTGATAAAAAATTGTTTCATTTTTTATCCAGTTCAAGAACGATCAAAAGACTAACTGAAATTGTACAGGCTGTCAGGTGCCACATCCTTTCTTGGATAATAAAATGTCTCTTTTGAGGAATATGGAGCCTTTAATAGCAAAGCAATATGGTAAGTTTATAATGTACAGTGATTTGTTTGTGTTGAGGTTTTACAGCCCAGTCAACCCAATCGGGTCATGTCGAGCATGGTCAGTTTACCTAACCACACGTTTACTGGGCAGGCTTAGTCCTCTAAACGGTGAACCAGTATTGTGCACATTCTTTTGCCAGAAACTGCCCTTCTTTAATCAGCAGATGGGAGAGAATGACCGTAGAAAATATTTCATGATCTATCTCCACAAAAGAATGTTGTAATGTACAGTGAATCAGTATAGCTCTAAATAAGACCCAGCTAGCATTCTACGTAAATCTACATCGGGCCGTCATCGGCCCGTCAGCTACCCTGACGGGCCGATGACGGCCCGATATAGATTTACCTAGAATGCTGACTGGGGATGAGGTATCGTTTTTTTTCTTATTTCTCCATGAAAATATATGTTGTGGATACTCTTCAGAAAAGCCTCAGCAAGGTTACTAATGTGTACCCACAGCATATGTTTTTGAGGACAAACAGGAAAAATATCAATACTTTTTGGTTGAAGCAAGTGTTATCAGGAACTAATATGAATTTAATAGGTGCTACCTATATCTGTGCGTCCAAATTATCATCACTTGCTTCATAGCTGGGTTGGCCAGATCTAACTGAATTTGATTTCAGACTACGCTTGACTTCTAATCCACTGCATGAATTGCGATATAACGTCCAAGTCAACAATATTTCAGTAGTTCAGAGACCTTGCCTCCAAAGTTGTGGGACTTTTACCCAACCCGATCACATGAATTCGGGTCCTGCTTAGCTACTCGCAGCTCTGCCATGGAGGCTTTAGGCAGCCCATTTATTTTGCTGGCCCCGATGGGCGGGGGCCATGCTTTCCGAATACCGAAAACTAGTGTATGCCAATGACAGGTACAACGACAATTTACTATTGTTCGCTTACCTGTGTCGAAGTTTTTTAAAGATTATCATGGGAAAAGAGCGTAAAGTCTATGTGTTATATAAAAATCAACATCAAAATGTACCTTATGCACTAACGAATCATGCTTAGCTTGCAAATAGACGGAGAACGGATAGAAATAAAATTTGAAGTGGAGACAAATTTCAAAATGGCTGTGATCGCAAATTTTGTAGGCTGACATCATAAGTCTCATGATTCAACCCCTTGCAATTGGAATACTTGGCATTATTGGCTGTTTTGTTGCTATTATCGGCACGGCCGCCATGTCAATAGTCTCTGTCAAATCACGGAACGCTTATTGTTTTTCAGGATAAGCACCGAACCACCCAAGCGTTTGTTGGACCATCACATTTTTGGTCATACACATCACTGGTCACTTAGTCTATAGTAGTGCGTCTGCGTGTCAAACCGCTCCCCGGTTCGGGGAACTGAGAGAAGCAGTTCCAGTTGGATGCACTTATGAATAAGTGCAAATATATATGTCCATCTGACAGGCTATGATTCTAAAAACTGCTGAATATTGAACTTTGCATATCCTGAGGAGTAATTTGTTCTGGCTCTACACTATTTGCTCAGGCATGTCTGTCTGAACATTTGCATAAGCGTGGCGCTCATTATGCACAAAAGGCATGTGCTTAACATGCATTAAGAGAAATATATAATGAAGTGGCAGTAACATAGAATATTTTGCTTCTTTACTACAGGGGCCACTCTGGGAGCCAATTCTTTCCTTTAAGAGTAGCCCCTATTTTTGAAGTCATTCTGGGCATAGTTTTCTTGATTTTTCCTGGGTGTGCATAAATAATTCCTTTTTGGCTAATAGGGAAAAGATTTGGGTTAATAGGGAAAAGTACAAGCGCCTCTCTCTGGGTAGTAAACGCTCCACTGAATTTTGAAGTGTGGGATAAAATACGGTTTAATCAAAATTAATACTTTACAAGTAAACTGTGTTGTACCAGTTTTATGCCAAATTGTACCATTTAACCTTTACCGCTCTCTGGGTTAATTCAGCAGACACCAAATTTTATTAGTGATATTTTTCTTATTTTTCCCACCAGAAAACAGGATTTGATATTTCATGCAAGGAAACAGGATTTAATATTTCATGCAAATTGTCTCCATTGAGACAATTTGTTTGAAATGTCAAATCCTATTTTCTCAGAAAAATAAGAAAATATTTCAATATGTCATATTTGCTGAAAATTTTAAGCTGAAAACTAAGCATTAATAAGGAGCAGAGAAAATGTTTTGTCTGCACATGACAATGTAAAACCTAAGCTGTCAGTCTTATTTTGGATGAACATTAATTAGCATGCTTGGAAATATTTTGGCAGACCACATTTTGAAATATTTTACTTATTTTTCTAAGAAATAATGCTTGACATTTCATGAAAACTGACAATGTTGCATGAAATGTAAAACATTATCTTATTGAAAAAAAAAAAAAAAAAGGAAAAATATTACATATTTGTCATCTGCTGAATTTGTCCAGAGTGTTAAAGGTTTAAAGTAGTTAAATGTTCTTGTCATGCGGAGATCCTAAAATATTGTAAAGACTTGCAAAATTATTATTCTGCCCATGTACAGTAACAATTCTTGCTAGTTTTCTGATAAAACACACAATTTTAAGTGTAGTATTACAACTCTCCCTTATGTAGGTTTCATTTTCTCCATTAATTAACACCTAATTTCATAGCATCAGGTAAGAGGAGTGTCTGGTAAATATTTTTTTCTTATTTCTCCACAAAAACTTTTGTTGCACGTTTTCATTAGAAATGCCAGACTGAGGTGCTTCTAATGAGTACCCACAAGATATATTTTTATGGAGAACTGAAGAAAATTATCCCCAAAATAACCATAACATATGCCGTCTTCACCCTTAGTGCTAATCATAGCTGCAGCAAACGACATTTTAATTTTTTCAAAATTATTTTTCAGAGAAAACAAGACCTGGCATTTCATGCAAACTGTCTGCCTAGCAGATGATTCCAATGAAATGCCAGGTCTTATTTTCTTAGAAAATTTTTTTTAGAATGTTGTCTGTTACAATTTAGTTTAGCGTTTTAAGAGTTAACAAGTTGGCTGCTAACATGGATGAGTGTATTTTATAAGGCAAGAATAAATTTACACATGTCAAGGCTAATGTGAATGTCCAACATCTTATAAAAGTTCAAACTATCCTTAATTACCGTACATACAGGAGACACTGCCTTGATTACTGTAAATATGGAGATACTACCTTAATTACCATACATACGGGAGACAGTCTACCTTAATTATCATAAATACTGGAGACACTACCTTAATTACCTTAAATACCGAAACACTACCTTAATTATCATAAATATGGGAGACACTACCTTAATTACTGTAATAAGTGAGACACTACCTTAATTACTGTAAATACAGGGGACATTACCTTAATTTTTGTAAATACAGAGACACTACCTTAATTACCATTAAGTATACTGAGACACCATAACATCTTCTTGTACTTTCAACAGGTGTCTACAATGTGCTGGGTGAATGGCAAATAATGTAGACCCAGATCAAATTGCTCCTCAGTTTTACTTGTGTGTACCCTGTTTGCACATACTATCATTTATGGGCAAGAGTCTGTGTCTCCATGAACTAGAACAACTGACCAGGCGATGACATACAAGTATACCCTAGACTGTGCCACTAACTTAACCCTAGTCCTGCTGAACCCGGATATGTCATGCCATTGCAAACAGTGTAGATCCAGATCAGTTGGCTTCTGAAGAAGCCAACTGATCTGGATCTGCACTGTTTGCCATTAAGTAAGTGAATTTATATCAACAATCTGGATCAAGTAATTTGATTGGCTGAAAACTAGAAATGGGCGTGACATCTTAATTTATTCAGCAGGACAAGGGTTAAGTTTATGCATCAAGGTCTTTTAGCCTGGTTTGTATGAGTTTCATTCAAACCAGTACCTGATGAATAATTCAGGGTATAAGATCAGCAAAGAATCTTACCTCTATACGCCATATGTAAAATCCTGGCAAATTTCTGTTGACAGTCTTGAAGGCTGGATCCATTGACATTGTGACGTCTGAAACAATACAAATATATTAACCAATTAATATTAAACAAGTAATATGTGTAATTTGAAAACTAGCAATAGGTGTCACAGCTAAATCAATTTTACATTTTTTTTTTTTTTTTTTTTTTAAATACTGAAGTAAATTTTCAAAGTAAATGTTTAGTTTGGCATTTCTTACTAATAAAGACAACCTGAGATAAGGAATAAGTAAGGTATGTGGATGTATAGAATGGAATATTGTAGCTTGTTGATGGTTTAACACTTGCCAGATTCGATCTAATTACTGCACTGTGTGCTTAGGTTTTTTCAAAAATACTCGGAAAACTTGTGGTAAAATATGTACCTACCTATACTAAGGGTATACACTTTGAAAAAAAAGATCAGGGAAGAACTCATCAAATGATGCTTATGTGAAGTTTTTGTTTTGTTTTTTTCTGATTTTCTTTAAAATAGCATTTGTTGTGGGCACTAATTTGAATTGCATCGACATGTGGATGTAATTCAAATGGGTCCCCACAACATATGCTTATATAAAGAAGTAGACAAAAAGTACAGAATGCTTTATGATAGCGGTATGTGCAGTATTTAGGTTCAATACGGTAAGGTAAATACCATATTTACCCTAAATAGCTAGACACCTTCACTCCTTACTTATTCTCCTTAAACTTGAAAAAGTCGATCCATTTTACTACCAGCTGAGGTGTCTAAAATCTGCTCGAAGTTAGCAGAATTTTTCATATTTTTGCTTGACAACAGGGCTTGTCATTTCATGTTAAAAATCTCTAAAATATAAAATAAATGAAATGCTATGCCCTTGTAAGAACAAAAAGATCCCTCCTCAGAATACCATCTACAGTTAAGAGTTTCAGTGCAGCAGCATAGCTACAGATAAGATGGGGTATCCACATAATATTTTTCTTATTTCTCAACGAAAACATATGTTGTGTGTACTCATAAGAAGTGCCTCGTCGAGGCACTTCTAATGAGTACCCACAACATATGTTTTTGTCGAGAAATAAGAAAGATATCAGCATTTTCCGGATGAAAAAAGCGCCTTATCTGTTGCTATGAGCAGTGTTCTAGCAATATAATTGATTTCAGATGGCACTGTTCAATTTAAATAAGCCCCTTTTTTTCCATCATTTAGATGGAGAATATCAAAAATGTGTTAAATACAATTTATCTGGGGACCTACTACTTTTCTTATATAGTGAATGTGCATACACTTCACTGAAGCACAAAATCTGATTTGATACTTCCAAGGGGTGATAAGAAAGTTCCTTGCTCAAAATATCCTGCCAGATTTGAACTGTGACGCTGATATACTTTCAGAGCTGCCCTTCCTGAAGGGTCTACCCTAATTTTAATCCTTAAATTACCATTGGAGACAATCTGCATGAAATATCAAATCCTGTTTTCTGGGAAAAATATCACCAATTTGTCGTCTGCTGAATAAGCCATGAGAGTGCTAAGGTTAATATGTAATATGACAATTTATATGCTACATACATTTACTGCCAACTAAAATTAAAATTTTACAGCAATTTTAGAGATTTATTTCTTCTTAGGAAATGTTCAGAGATACTACTATTACAATCCACTTTTTGTTTGTTTGTGTTGAGGTTTTACAGCCCAGTCAACCCAATGTGGTCATGTCAAAATCACTGTCAGAATTCACCATGCTTTTGAAACTGGTTATTTCCAATCAACCCTGTCCTGTCTATTTCCAGTCTGATACTGTGATTATCTTAAATAATCCAAATTTTTTAAGTGGACTGGTCACATGATTAGTGTATTTGGAGGTAACATGACCACAGCTAACTCGCGGCCTTTCCAGTAATACACTTGGCATGGTATAGTTACACTGTGTCTAATAATAGCAGCAAAAAGCTCAACTCAAGTGCTAGCTAATACCAACTGCAGCAGAAGACTTTAAATAATAAATATTTGGGCAAATAAGGCTTGACATTTCATGTAAATCATGTGCCTAGCAGATGATTTACATGAAATGCCGAGTCTCTGTTTTTGTTTTTTTTTAGGTTGGAGTTTTATATTGTTTTTCCTGAAAAGTAATTTAACAAAAATCAGGATGTTGTCTGCTACAAGTGTCCTTAGCGCTTCAAGGGTTAAACTTTTGAAAGGACACAAGTTGCTAATGTAAAAAGTAGCCCCCTCAAAATACAACACTATATTAATGCTTAGCATGCTGGGTAAAAATTTCAGCAGACACCACTTAAAAACATTTTTCTTATTTTTCCCAGCAAATAGGCTTTGACATTTCATACAGACTGTTCTTGCATGAAATGTCAAAGTCTATTTTCTGGGTAATTAAGCAAGAAAAATATCATCAGTAATTATCCAAGACAGAGGTGGAGGTTAAGAGGTTAATCAACCAGCAAATATTCAACTCAAAAATTTAATCTGTTTGTTACTGCTGTTGGCCCCTCCTCTTAAGGGCCAGCACTCTATACCACCTAACTACTAAAAGCAAAACCTATCACTTAATACTTTGCATGCTGGGTAGAAATTTCAGCAGAGGACATATTGAAATATTTTTCTTATTTTTCCAAGAAAATAGGATCTGAGATTTCATGCAAATTATCTCCTTAGAAGACAAATGGCATGAAGTGTCAAATTCCTACTTTCTAAGAAAAATAAGAAAAGTATCATCAGTTTGTCATCTGCCGAGTCTGCCAAGCTTGGTAAATGTTAAAATGATAAAACAACAGCTCAACCGGTTCCACTCCTAAATGTCAAACACACTCTGGCCATTCACTACAAATTTTTCTAAAGTAAATATCAATATTTGCCTTTAAAGCATTTTAAGTCCTTCACAAGTTTGCATAGACAGCAAGTTTGTCCCTTGTAAATCTCTTTTGTGTGTCGGTGAATGAATTAAAGCCACTGTCATACCAATTATGGTGATAAAGATATCGCAACTATTTTGGTTGATCGACCTCGCGATATATGCAATTATGCCAGACCAAAACTGAATTACATTTAAACACTTAGCAATGTAGATTAAGATAAGTTTCAGCAGATTACATTTAGAAATATTTTTCTAATTTTAACCAAGAAAAGAGACTTTGATATTTCTTGCAAATTGTCTCCTTAGGAGCCTATTTTCTGGGAAAAATGTAAAAATATTTCAAAATTGTGTCAGCTGATATTATTTCCCAACATGCTCAGTGTTAAACAGTATAAATCTCAAGTAATTTTTATATCATTCTTCAACCTGCCTACAGTTTCTTTTCTTCAATGGCTATATTGACAGCCTCCTGTCAATCCTACTGTGAAAAGGCCAGTAACTATTGACAGCTAGTTGTCAATTTAATGTATGTTTACAGACACTGATTGTTCAGGCATGTCCGTCAAAATATATGAGGTAAAATGTGTAAAACATGATCAAAACGTTATCAAAACTGATAATACTGGTAATTCCAACAATTTGAAAGTGACTATTTGAGGCTTAATATTTCAAAGCTGCTTTAACCTCTTTCTCCTGTACACTAAGCCATCATCTTATGTTTTCTAACTCATGAATAAGTCCTTTTCTAATAATTCCCAAGATGTTATTGCTTACACAGTATCAGGTTTAGACTGGCTCCAGTCGTTTTTGTTTTATATCTATTTCTCTCTTTCTCTACATTATTTTTTTATCATGATCCTCTTTAATCTAACTTCAAGTTACCTATGGCTGAACAAAAACTTTTCTTTCTAGCCAAGGGACTGAAGTAAACAAAAATTCTACAGCATATACAAGTGTTGTGTCCCCTCAAAAAAAAAAAAAAAAAAAAAAAAAAAAAAAAAAAGAAAAAGAAAGAAAAGAAAAATAAAGAAAGGGTCTGGGACCAGACTATATCAGGTTATATACTTTATGGTGCTAGAGCAATAGCCAGATAAATATTTTCTTATTTCTCCATGAAAACATATGTTACAGGAATTAATTAGAAGCATCTTGCCAAAACATGTGGTACTAAGATTAGCAATGCCTCGCCTAGCAATGCCTCGCCGAGGAACTCCTAACAAGTACCCATGACACAATATGTTTTCAGGGAGAAATAAGAAAAAAAATCAGCACTTTTTCGGCTTAAAAAAGGGGCCTTAATTATCTGGAACAATGGTGACCTGAGATAGTTTGTTTTCAACCCATACAGTCCTGTTTTCAACCCATACAGTCCTGTATCTATCCATCTAGTAAAATATCTCCATGACCAGAGTGATGTTTTCAAGAATAAGATACCCATTTATCAGCGGAATCTCATTCAATTCACAAATATTTTCAAAGGTGTTAAAATTACTTTGGACAGTCTTTAACCATTGGTATGCTGATGGTGACATTTACACAAATGACTTTCTTTTTTATTTTTCCACAGATATAATTTATTTCTACATTATGACCATACTTACCATAAACCATTTAATATGCCTATGGTCCCAAAAAAGGGACACTGACTAACAGTGTAGACCCAAATCAGATGCCCAGCATGCCAAATCTGATCAGGATCTGCACTGTTTGCATTAAACACAGGAATTGCTAATAAACATGGTAAGTTGTCAACCTTATAAGGAATATTCCAAGCCCAAAGTTAATGTCCCATTCATATTATACATGTAAAATTTAGAATTTAAATGCACCTTTTCGAATTCTGATGTGCCCTCTGGAAATTTTGATAGGCTCAAGAATCCTTAAACTGCCAATCACAACAATTGTCGTCTGCTTTATCATCTGCTTGTGATTTTAAAAGTCTTTTTTGCAAACAGTGTGGACCCAGATCAGACTGCTCCTAGAGGAGCAGTCTGACCAGGGTCCACACTGTTTGCCTGTATGCAAAAATAGGTTTGAAAAATTTGCAACAATATTCAGCAGACGACATAAACGGAGAACATGCTCAGATGCAGGTTTTCTTGGCATTTTAAGGGTTAATACCCACAGGAGATCAAAATAAACACTGGATTTGAAAAGCTAAAATGTACAGGGGACCGATCCAAAAATTAATTCGATTTAAGTTTAACATTTACAGCTTTCACACAAAATGGATCAGCCCTTCCCAAGGAATAGCCAGCCATATATGAGTTATAAAACCTAACCAGACACACTCATACTGGAAAAGGACCTGTCCAAAAAAGCAGAGGTAGAAGAGTCCACTCGGCATAAATTGGTTAAATATTTGAACATCCTTATTCCTTAAGCTTCTTATCCAACCGTATTTAGCTTTAATATTGCAACACCTTAATTCCTTACCAGGCTTGTCCTAAATCTTGAACAAATCAATTTTACTGTGTGTTGCTGTGTCTAAAATACAGCAAGATAAGTGACATGATTAGATGTCCCCATTCTGCTAAGTCAGATCTACCGTATTCGACCTAATTACCGCACATACCCCTATAAGTGCACAGTCAAGCAATTCTATCGTCTTCAGATAACAGCCAGTGCACAGATACTTGGGGTCAGTAGAGCTTGCTTGCAATTGGTAGAGCGGATGGCCAAAAACTGATCTCTTGGATTTTTTTCTTCTTATTTTTTTTTCTCTTTATTTTTGCATTTTATGATACTTGAACAACACCTTAAGTCATACAAATGGTTATGTCACGTCTAGAAATCGTTTGAAAATAATGATATTTTATGGATAGGATAAAGTTAGGGTTAGGGTTAGGGTTAGGGTTAGGGTAATTATATCCTATCCATAAAATATCATTATTTTCAAACGATTTCTAGACGTGGCACAACCATTTGTATGACTTTAGGTGTTGTTCAAGTAAAATAAAATGCAAAAATTAAGATAAAAAAAAAATAAAGAGAAAAAAATCCAAGGGTTCAATTTGGACCATCCACTCTACCAACTGCAAGAAAGCTCTACTGACCCCAAGTATCTGTGAGCCAGTGTACTTTTTGTCTACTTCTTTATAACGACATATGTTGTGGGTACCCATTTGAATTGCATCGACTTGTCAATGCAATTCAAATGAGTACCCGCAACATGTGCTTTATAAAGAAAATAAAAAAAGAAAAAGAAAAGAAAAACAAAACACAAAAACACCGCAAAAGTCCTTCGCTGATCTTTTGTTTTTTAAGTGTACCTTTAGTATATATAGATGGATACCTATCTTAACAAAAGTTTTCTCAATAAATTTAAAAAAAAAAACCTAAGTGCATTGTGCCGTAATCAGGTCGAATACGGGTATGTTTTTGATGCTTGCCCAGGCCTGTCTCTCCAAATTCTTACGGCAAAGACGGTAAACTTTGACTGTCATGAAAATTTGCCATAATATTTTACTCAAAATGTTGGAATTTTGATTTGTGAAAATAATTATCTGCTAGTTTGGTTGTGGCCTTCATTTCTTTGCCTTGTGCTGAGCAGGTGCATTTGTATAGTGTGGACACATTTGTAGTTTCAAATTTTCTTCCAAAACGCTTAAAAATTTCATGCCCATTTAGAAGTTCTGTGTCTTAAATGGTATCATATACAAATGTTTTTGCTGAAAGCTTATTATTTTTTCCCCGCAACTACAAATACAGGTAAATAATAGAGCATGTGTGTTAATTGTAGTAAATATGGCTAACGGCTCATCAATCTATAATGGTCATTTAAGTCTGTATGGTTTGCTAGTGCCGTCTACCTATAAAATGTAAGATAATTTGATCACACATGAAATAACTTTTATTACGTGCCAAACAAAAATTGTAGCAGACAGCATTTTTTTTATTTTTCATAGAAAAGTAAGTCTTGACATTTCATGTGAATCAGCCGCTTGGCAGACAATTTGCATGAAATGTCATTACTTGTTTTCAGTATGCTTTTTATTTTTCCGAATTTGTGACTGGCACATTATGGTTAACTTGAAATAAACTTTCAATTATACATTTTATGAAATTCAATCTAGCACAATACATTTTTTATATTTATAAAACTTATCTAAATTGTATTGAAGTTACAATGCAATTTAATATAAGAAGGTGTTAAGCGGTCAAATTTCTCTATTCCTAGAAAATATATATAAACAAATTATACCATATTAACCCTAAGTATTTGAACAGAATACAGGCCTTTGCAAACAGTGCAGACCCTGACCATGATTACACTGGCCCAGTGGCTCAGTTGGTACAGCTCTGCTCTATGTTTGGGAGGTTTGGGTTTGATCCCCTGCCAAGTCATACCAAAGGCTTTGAAAATCATACTCATTCACTTGATGCTCAGCATTTAGACAGTAGAGGCAGGAATCAGAACTCCATGGTAAGCCTGGTGTCATATGTGATAGGGTGGAATATAATGCCATGTTTCTGGGGCATGATATTTCAGTGAGGCAGTACTCTAAATGTGCAGCATTTAGCTCCCTGCCACATCCAGACACCATCGCAATATGACTGAAATATTGTTGAAAGGGACATTTAAAACCCAAATAAAACAATCCTGACGATGAATGGAAATCGTTTACCATGCTTCTGGCAATGGTAATCATCATCTGTCATGGTTCAAAAATGGTTGACAGTGGATGGACAGCCATGCATTTAAAGAGGGTCAGCCGTGCCCTACTTTGGGTGGCCATGGCTGACCATTAAGTAGGTACTGATATCATGTCTAAATTGTACTATGAATATTAAAAGTAACGGTTAAACCAACAGGTCAATCTTATGATAACTGTCTATATACAGTGCCAGGAATTAAGATTAACTCTAAATGTCAAGCTGAATAAATTAAAATGCCATGCCAACTTCTAATTTCCAGCCAATCAGATTACCTGATCCAGGCTGTTGATAAAAACTCACATACTTAATAACAAACAGTGCAGATCCAGATCAGTTGGCTTCTTCAGAAGCCAACTGATCTAGATCTACACTGTTTGCAAAGGCAGGGCATATTCAGGGTTAAATGTGAAGCTACAGAAAAATATATATCTATTACACACTAATTACTTTTTTGCAATTTATCTTGACCCTTAAAATGCCAATCAGAACTGCAACAGATGACATTTTGAATTTTGTTGTATTTTTCAGAGAAAATATGGGTTGACATTTCATGTAAATTATCTACCTACAGCATTCACATAGAATGTCATCTTATTTTCTCTGAAAAATAATACATGTAATTATAATTAGTAAGTCATCTGTTACAATTCTGCTTGGCTCTTTAAGAACTTATTTAAAACCTGGACAAGTCCACTTGACTTACAATCAAAGTGGCTAAGTGTATAAAATGGGCTGGCTGGCTGAGCAGTTAAACCTTGATCAAACTGCTTCTTTAGAAGAAGTGAGATCTGAGATGACACTATTTGCTCACAACCTGCTGTATGTCAATCTAACTATAGTATTATTACCGAGTAACTGCCTGCTCTATATCTTGGGGAACATTCAGCAGCTGCTACCGTAATTATTCTAAATATTGGGCCATTTTCATTCCTGACCAATATTTGTCCTAAAATTTTAATAAGTCTATTTTACCAACTGAAGATGTTTCTACAAAGTCTTGAATGAGTGGCAAACAGTGTAGACCCAGATCAGATGCTGCAGTGTAGACCCAGATCAGATGTCTATCCCAATACTAAGGGTTTTTACGGTACATACTAAGGGGTTTTAATTAGAATGTCTATGGTTTACAGCCATTGGTTGTGTTCACAGCTCCAGACAAGGCATCTTTTTTCAGCCTAAAACTACTGATATTTTTTCTATTTCTCCACGAAAGCATATGTTGTGGGTATTCATTAGAAGAGCCTCAGTGAGGCAATTCTAATGAGTAACCACAACATATGTTTTCATGCAGAAGTCAGAAAAATGTTAAGTTGACACCTCATATTATCAGCAGCTCTGATGTTATAAAAAGTAAAAATACTTTTAAGAGAATTTCAAGGTCCATATATACACAGATGCATTTCACTGATACATTAAACTGAAATTTGTATATAAAATTAATGAAGGCAGCTGGAAAATGTTTCACGCATACATGGACAGCCAAGATTCTGACCACATTTGCAGTCTATTATCTGGGCTTGAGGACCACCAAAAGGGTAATTGGCAAACAGTGCAGGCCCAGATCAGACGCCGCAGACTGCGGCGTCTGATCAGGGTCTCCATTGTTTGCAAATAGTTCAGCCATTTTTCTCCAGGAATATCTCAACATACCTAAAATTGAAAGTGGACTTTTCCAATATATAATGTGGAGGAGTCTATCCAGTCTACAATGGATTAATCCATTGTATTCGGGAGACCCATAAAAGGGTAATTGGCAAACAGTGCAGACCCAGTTCAGAAGCTGCAGAATGCCGCGTCTGATCTGGGTCTCCACTGTTTGCAAATAGTTTAGCCATTTTTCTCTAGGAATATATGTCTCATAGCCAGACATACCTAAAATTAAAATTACTCTTCCAATATATAGTGTGGGAGAGTCTATTCAGTCTACAATGGGTTAAATACTGTTCCCCTATAGAAACACAGGATGTTGTGCATTGTTTCTGCACTTGCGTAAAAAAAAGCATTTAACTCTAGTAAGCCATCTTTTACTATAACGTCTTGGTAATTTTTTAATTTCTCTATTATTGTTAGGTTTAACGGCCCTGTCAACAGTATTTCAGTCATGTCTCCCAGAGAGGAGAAAGTAGAGAATAGAATAGATTAGAAAAAAAGCCCAAATTCCTGAACATGCTTCAACTGAGGCAAGAACCCTCTTGATAATGCACCAGTTATTTGCAACTCCGGCCCCGACAGCTGGGACATATGGGGGCTTAAGTACAGGGATTTAACCTCTGATGAGTCTTGGCAGTGCTGGAAATGCGCCTGGGTGTTAATTTCTCACAAAAATGCTTTGCATATATAAACTAGAGCCATATCGACCTCAAATTTTAGTTTTCTAATAACCTGGCTTGTATTGTCAATGATACTTTACCTTTGAATTGAACTTTTGTGAGTAAAACCAGGGCCCAGTTGTTCAAAGCTTCGTTAGCTTAACAAGCTCGTTAAGGGTCATTTCGTTAACTGTTTTAGCGGATTCAATGCACAATATTCTGATATTTTTTGCTGAAAAAATGTGAGTAGCTTTTGCACTGCAAAAGCTACTCACATTTTTTCAGCAAAAATTTTCAGCATATTTAATTTGCATATCACTTGATTCATTTTAACGAATCATAAGCTAACGACATCGTAAGCTTTGAACAACTGGGCCCAGACCTTTTACCATGAAAAAGATACAGGCTGATTTTTGCAACACAGAACAGGAAACAAAAACTGTTCCAGGAAACAAAAACTGGCCTGTTCCAGGAAACAAAAACTGGCCCAGTGGTAGAGGGGGCTTTTAGGAGGGATTTTACCATAAATTTGTCCCCGCATTTGTGCAGGGCATTTAGTAGGGCTTAAAAAACTGAAAAGTTACAAGTCCCACTATTCCCAGGCCCCGTCAGGGCCGGGACTACTAATGACTGCTGCATAAAAACCAATGATGGTAGATGTGAAAGCTTTAACAGAAGGGCACTTGTAATAAGTATTTACATGTGATTTTATGGAGGACTGAAGCAGTCATTACAGGGCTTTACAA
Source organism: Anodontia alba (assembly GCA_964016985.1). Classification (NCBI taxonomy): domain Eukaryota; kingdom Metazoa; phylum Mollusca; class Bivalvia; order Lucinida; family Lucinidae; genus Anodontia; species Anodontia alba. The sequence goes on along the minus strand of OZ024837.1, from coordinate 483,648 downwards.
CCAGTAATCTGAAATCCCAGAAATTGCTTGACAATATGTGCGCAGTATGTATGTATGTATGTGCAATAAGTAGACAGAATAAAGGAGTATGAATGATATGCACTGGTTGCAGGAGTCTTACAATTACTTGTTACACCCACACATGCATATCTGTGGTTTGACTAAATTGTTTGATGGTTACACCCACACCAAGTGTGGTTGCAATCAATTTGCATAGACTGGGTTGTGGATCAGTTGGTTTCATAAACAGGTATGCAGACTGGAGTTCTGGTGATCATAAGGTATTCTACAGATGGATGCCAGGATGATCGCTATATCCTCTGAACCAGTATTGTCGTGGGGAGGTGGTGGTGGTGGTGGTGGTGTGTGTGTGGGGTGGGGGATGGGGGAGGAAAAAGTGAAAATATTTATCTGGCTACCACTCTTATCTAATGATACATGTGGGAGATGACTTTCAATCTGGTTGTTGAAAATAATTATGAATCAACGTATCCAAGTCAGTGGCCTCTGACATTCAAACAGGTCAGAGTGCCACCCACTTTTATCAACCTTTTTGCAAAATTTTTAGCTATACAACAAGAATATTTTTCTTATTTTTCTCCAAAAATAAAGGTTTTGTTTGTTTTATTTGAGCTTTACATTGCTTTCAATATAAATCTTTCAGTCATATACCACAACTGTGCTAGATGTGACACAGTCTGGGAGCTCAATGTTCACTGAAATATCGCAGGCCATACACCTGACAAGATATTCCACCCAGTCACATTATACTGACACTGAGCTGACCAGTTCGGATTCCTAGAGCTCTCTGCTTTCTTAATGCTGAGCACCAAAAGAAAGAACTGAGCTTGTACCATTTTTAAAGTCATTGGTATAACTCGGCTGGGGAGCAAACCCGCAGCCAACCTGTCACAAAGTGGGTGCTATACCAACTGAGCCACTGTGCCTGTCCAAAGTTAGAACTCGACCATAGCTCCATAATTTAATTACTCTTTTTTTCATCTAAAAAGGACCTACGTATATTTTTATATTTCTCTATGAAATCATACATTCTGGGTATTCACTGGAAATTTGCCTTGCTATGGTGCTTCTTATGAGGACAGTCAACATATATTCTCATGGAGAAATAAATATTCATCTGGATTATCCCCCATTTTTCTGGAGTTAAATGTTGGTATTTCACTGAAATGTCAAACCATTTCAGATAAATATTCTAAATGATTGTCAATCAGCTAATACATATATTCAGCAGGTTAAGCCGGTAAATGTCACTGTGAACAGACTTTTTCACTGTTGCACATTGATTAAGAGCAATACAGTGTCACCACCCAATGTTTGTGCTGTGACATTCCTGTGTAGCCACCTTCAGTACCAAAGTTCCAGATCAGAACAATAGCCACATATTTATTTTTTCTTATTTCTCCACAAACACTTATGTTGTGAGTACTCATTAGAAGTGCCTCACTGAGGCACTTTTAATGAGTACCCATAACATATGTTTTCATGGAAAAATAAGAAAATGATCTGATCTGTTTAATTGAAAACATGTCTTATCTGGAGTTAAGTCGAGGACATTCTGGTATTGTAGTGATGATTTTTGATAAAACTATAATGTACAGATTTGTAAGAAAATATGCTGTATGCTGCCTACTGTGGGAAAGATTTTCACCCTTGTCCTGCTGAACCCCAATATATCTTGCCTTTACAAACAGTGTAGACCCAGATCAGCTGGCTTCTGAAAAAGCCAACTGATCTGGATCTGCACTGTTTGCCATTATGTGAATTTATAGCAACAATTTTGGATCAAGTAATCTGACTGGCTGAAAATTCGAAGTGGGCTTGTCATCTTAATTTATTCAGAAGGACAAGGGTTAAGATCATGGTTTGTTTTGATAGAGAAATGAAAATGTGTTTTGAGTTCTAGTTTATGACACATCAACCTTTTAATGGGTCATTTTCTGTGGTCTTCGAAAGGGAGAAAACTGACAGGTGCACTAGTAGATAATACAGGAAAGAGAGAACTAGAGGAAGATGAGGGAAAACAAACCAATACTAACATGGCCCTGAAAACAATACGCCTCAACAAGAGAAAGTACCAATTTATCTGTGTAACCGGCACAGACATAGATCAGCCTGCATGCACATCTGCAGAGGCTGACCGGTGGTTTTTGCTGGGCACTCTGTGAAAAGACATTGGGCTTCTTTCAGATAAACAGCAAAGACGTTGATCAGGCTGCACGGCTCTTTGTATACATACCATATTCAACCTAATTACCATACTGTGTGCTTTGGTTTTTTTAAAATTACTCAAAAACTTGTGGTTAAATATATATGTACCTACCTACTCTAAGAGTACACTTAAAAACAAAAGGTCTCATCAAATGATGTTTATGCGATAATTTTGTGGTCTTTTTTCTGATTTTCCTTTATAAAAACATATGTAGCAAGTACTCATTTGAACTACATCAACAAGTCGATGCAATTCAAATGGGCACCCAAAACATATGCCTTTATAAAAGGTAGACAAAAAGTACACTGGCTGTAAACTGAAGTTTACGGAATTTGCTTGACTTTGCGCTTATTGGGGTATGTGCGGTAATTATGTCGAATATGGTATATTTACCGGCAAAACTCCAGGTAAGGCCCTTAATTCATCAAAAAGTGCTGACATTTTTCTTATTTCTCCATGAAAATGTATATTTTGGGTACACATTAGAAGTGCCTTGACAAAAAGCTTCTAATGAGTACCCACAACTTATGTTTTTGTGGAGAAATAAAAAAAAATATTTTGTAGATACACACCCTCTTACAGACTGGCTCCAGTCTCCAGTGAAATATTTTCTCATAATCCTGTTTGATAATCCACTAAAATAAAACCAAAGTAATATCATGACTATAAAGGCTGGTCACTTGTGACCAAAGTGACCAGCCTTTATAGATAGTGATGATATTACATGTACTTTGGTTTTATTTTAGTGAATTATTAAACAGATTATACGAAAAAAATATTTTGTCACTAGAGACTGGAGCCAATTTAATCCTCTTATTTTGAGCTATGAACAGTGTATCAACTGATCATGATGAATGATGATGGTTTGTGTTTTACGTCCCTTTCAACATTATTTAAATCATATCTAGATGATGGAAGGGTCAGATAATGAAAGGCTCTGTGCTATGGAGTGCTGTACAGTCATGAGCTGAATTCTGCCTCCAGGGGGATTTGAACTCGGGACTCGTGATCCATAGTAAGAACCGCTAACCATTCAGACACTTCTGTCAACTATCAATTTATGGCATGATATATAGTACGGTACTGGTATACTGCGAACACAGAAGATCCTGACGGCTGTGTGCAGGTGAAGATGGTCGATATCTTGCTTGCTTGAGATGGTTCTACAGCAGGCTACATAATATCTTTGTTTGATTTGAATTGGACAGTTACGGCCCAGTCAACACTGTTAAGGGTTAATATCAAGTCAAGCCTTTCATACAGTCAACCTAATCACATTTTCCATTGGCAGGCTTAGTCCTCTAAGCCATTAACGAGTATTTTGTGCTCATACTTTTGCTAGTAACTGACAACTGCCCTTCTTGAAACAGCAGAAAGGGGCGAATGACCATAGAAAGGATTTTATGGTCAATCTTCACGAAAGTTAATTTTGTGGCCGAGCTGGGACTGGAGCTGGGACCCCTGGATCTGCTGTCAGACGCGCCACATACTGCATTATAGAACCCGGTACATAATCATACCTATAGATAAGAGGGGGTATCCACATAATATTTTTCTTATTTCTCAATGAAAACATATGTTGTGGGTACTCATTAGAAGCGCCTCGGCGAGGCACTTCTAATGAGTACCCACAACATATGTTTTCATTGAGAAATAAGAAAGATATCAGCAGTTTTCGGATGAAAAAAGTACCTTATCTGTTGCTATGCATAATGTCAGTCACCTAAAAGCTGGTCTTCTCATGTTCATTTCAAAACCCCCATGGGATACCACTTAATCATGAAAAAGCTGTCTGCATGCCAATAACAAATGTTACATTCATTATTATCATTATTAAACGGGGACTTATTTTCGAGCATTCTCTTGCTTTCATAACAGATTCGATCAAGATTTCCATTCAAAATCAGAAAATAGTAAAACTGCAGTGTCCCAATGTGTACATTCATTAACTTAATTAAATTCCCCCAAAAAGTTTTGGTTGTGGGTATTCATTAGCTGTGCCTCTAAATAATACCAGCAAAAAATTAAAAATGAAAAATTAAAAAAAAAAAAATATCAGTATTTTTCAGTTGAAAAAGTGCCTTCTCTGGAGATTTGTAATGAGTAAACAGTATAGACCCAGATCAAAAGGTCCTTTAAATGCTTTCAAAAGAGAAAACTAAGTTAATCCTTTTCCTGTTGAACCCAGATATACTCTGCCTTTGTAAACAGTGTAGATCCAGATCAGTTGGCTTCTTCAGAAGCCAACTGATCTGGATCTGCACCGTTTGTTATTCAGTATGTGAATTTAAAGCAACAAACTGGATCAAGTTATCTGATTGGCTGAAAATTTGAAGTGGGCGTGGCATCCTTAATTTATTCAGCGTGACAAGGGTTAATTGTCTTTAATTACATATACCTTATTTACTCTAAGTATTGGCACATCTTAAACTAATTACCATACTTGTCCTAAAATTTGAATTACTGGGTAGTCCGTTCTACTACCTCTTGATTTCCTGTATGTATGGCAAACAGTATAGACCCTGATCAGATGCCACATTTTGTGGCATCTGATCTGGGTCTACACTGTTTGTAAAGGCCTATCTGTCCCAATACTTACTTAGAGTTATTACGGTATATATATTGTCATGTACCTCTTAGAAAGTAAATTTCCCAACTATTCCATCAGAAGCACACAGACTGTATGGCTACAATTATTTCACTTAATCTACCCTAACATCCCTATATAGCAACTCATTTATTCATTAGTTAAAACAAGAATGCAGTTTCCTGATAAAACCTTAATTGTTTGACCATTACAATAGCTCCAAATGAGGGGAATTTTGTTTGAGTTCATTTCAGCTGTGCTGCTAGAGTTGGAGTTTTACAACCCAGTCAACAATGTTAAGGTCATGCCAAGACAGATGTCAGTGACCTACTCAGTTTGTTCTGGGCAGGTTTATTTCCTAACGGCATGGTTAACCTGAGTACTGCTTTTGCACATACTTCATAAGTAACTGGCAATTTCCCTTCTTAGATTATTGGAATGGGGAGACTGACCAGAGCTGGGGTTCAATCTTGCAACCCCTGTATCTGCAGTCAGATGCTCTACCAACTGGGCTATGGAGCTGGACAGAGAGAGAGAGAGAGAGAGAGAGAGACAGAGAGAGACAGAGGAGGAAGAATAAGATGGATGAGAAAAAATCCACAGCTCCTGAACTTTCTTCACAGCTTCATATAAGGCGTTTTTTTTTCACCTGAAAAGTATGGATATTTTTCTTATTTCTGCAGGAAAACATATGTTGTGGGTATTCATTAGAAGCGCCTCACCAAGGCACTTCTAATGAGTACCCTCAACCTGTGTTTTCCTGCAGAGATAAGAAAAATAACATGTGGGTACCCCTCTTATCTTGAGCTTTGTTGCTTCAAGTGAAACAATCCTGTACCTTCCTGATAAACACTTGCTTCAACAACAACATCAACAAACATTAACACGTTCTTATTTCACCAAGCATAGCTCTTGATAACAGAAGAACATGTATCTAGAAACTTATTTTTTCTTCTTTCTCCACAAATCGTGGAATGATTATCCAGGAGAAGCATCTCAATGTGATGCCTTTAATGAGTGTTCTGAGACACTCTTAACAACAGTATGGTAAATGTCCTAAAATTTCGAACAGTTTGCTTTTTATGCATTTGTCTCTTAAAATGCTTAGTGGAATGGCAAACAGTAAAGACTGATCAGACTGCTCCTTCAGAAGCCGTAATGAGTACTAAGAACAAAATTATGTTTTTGTGGAGAAATCTGGAGCTGTGAGCCTATGACGTTGCTTAAGCGATACAATTTCAATGAGTACCATATAAAACATACATTAACACTGAGAAATAAGAATCAAAGTACTGACAGCACTGGTGGGTCGATTGTCTCTGGGTATAGGCTGGGAAATGGTCCTGAATGAGCACTTAGGACTGTTTCATTTAACCCTTAACTTCCTGTAATTTAAGCAATTAGTGCAGAACCTGATCAGATGCTGCATCCTGCAGCATCTGATCCGGGTCTACACTGTTTGCCAATGTTCCAAATGTCCCAGTCCAGGTTTTACAGATGACCCTCTATCAACAGCACTCTGACATCACAGTGAATGCTATAAATAACCATTACCTGGATTTCTTCTAATGGGAGGTTTGATTACATTGGTCAGTGATAATCATGTGGACAACTACAGCCAAACCTGTGTTAAGCAAGCACCGAGGGTAAAGCCAAAAAGCGGTTGCTTAAGACAAGTGCTTGCTTAACACAGGTAAATTTACTCTTATTTTCCTTTTAGGGGATCTGGAAAAGTGGCCTTTAAAGACAGGTGATTGCTTAATACATGTGGCCTTTAAGACAGGTATGACTGTACCTTATGGAAAAATTGTAAACAATCGACCCATAAATGTTACTGGTTGTCTGAACACACTGAAAAGATCTTTTATCTAGAGCTATGCACCATAGCCTGGCAGGCCAATGCAACTTGCACTAGCTGGGAGAAACAGGTATTTTAACCCTGGTCCTGCTGAACCTGGAATAACCTGCATTTGCAAACAGTGCAGATCCAGATCAGTTGGCTTCTGTGAAGCCAACTGATCTGGATCTGCAATGTTTGCCATTCAGTATGTATATCTGTATCAAAAACCTGGATCAAGTAATTTGATTGGCTGACAATTAGAAGTGGGCATGGCATCTTAATGTATTCAGCATGGCAAGGGTTATGGGCATGACTCTCCGGATACACCAAAAACTATACCTGTAATAAAATGTTTTCATAAAGAAATCATAGGCCTAGATAAGAGTGGGTATCAGGTTAATATTTTTCTTCTTTCTCCACGAAAACATAATTATGTTGTGGGTACTCATTAGAAGCGCCTCGGCGAGGCGCTTCTAATGAGTACCTCAACATATGTTTTCGAGGAGAAATAAGAAAAATATCAACACTTTTGGATTGAAAAAAGCACCTTAACTAGAGCTATGAAAACTAGAAAGCTATTTGAGTTGCAACGTGAGGAAACGTAGAAATCAATTCCAGGAAGTCTGGGACTCCCAACTTTTATATAAAGATATTTAGACATCTATAACAAAAATTTAGAATGAATTTATGTTATTTAGCTTAACAATGGCAGTTTTACTCCATAAATGAGAGTTTAAGAATATTAAGGTTAAAGTTCTGAAAGTGAGTAAAAAAAAAATTGATCACTAGGACTTGCAAATATTGGAGCTAGGATTAATTCAAAGTCTTGGACTTCCTGATTTTTACAGTTAGTGCAAGCAGTGCATGCATTTGGATTTCTCCACTTTCAACGTATGTTTTATGGAGAAATAAGAAACAAATATTTATCTATATACCAATCTTACCTAAATTAATGTAGTGTAAACCAAACAAGACCAGACAGATGATTAGTAGCAGACAGATGACACAATGACAATACGGCAATATGAGGTCAAAAGAAATCTCCATTATTGGCAGTGGTTATAACAGCCTATGGCAACATTCTTTCTAGATCATAACAATAATTGTTATTATCTATCAAATACTGTCAAATATCATAGATCATCATCGTACATTTCTCTAGATAAAAAGAATTTCCAGCAAGATATTTTTTTTATATAATTTATCCCTGGAAACATTTAAGTTTTGGGTACTCATTAGAAGAATGTCTCTGAGTGCCACTTCAAATGAGCATCGCACCACATTATGTTTTGTTGAAAAATAAGAAAAAAAATCATACTTTTTGACAGAAAAAGGCACCTCATCTAGAGATATGATTAACTTGTAATACATAAATAGCAACAAGAAAACTATTTCAACTTTTTTATCTGGACAAGGCACTTTTTATTTTGAGAAACCATACATGTAGGTCTAGATAAGTGTGGGTGTCAAGTAAACAGTTTTCTTATTTCTCGACAAAAACATACATTGTGGGTACTCATTAGAAGCACCACGCCTTGGCAAGGCACTTCTAATGAGTACCCACAATGTATGTTTTTACTGAGAAATAAGAGAAATACTTCTGGTTGAAAAAAGCACCAAAGAGCTATTTAACCCTTGTCCTGCTGAATAAATTAAGATGCCACATCCTTTTCAAATTTTCAGCCAATCAGGTTACTTGATCCAGATTGTTGATACAAATTCACATACTGAATAGTAAACAGTGCAGATCCAGATCAGTTGGCTTCCTAAGAAGCCAACTGATCTGGATCTACACTGTTTGCAAAGGCAGGGTATATCCAGGTTCAGCAGGAAAAAAGTTAACATGTACTGGAGTTCTTCCATCAAAAAAAAAAAAAAAAAAAAAAAAAAAAAAACAGCAGTGGGAATGCATTATGGGGAACAAATACACTTTTATAGGAGAGGCAACATTCTCAAAACTGTTTTTCCCCCTTCTGAAAATGATTATACCCTAAAAAGAAAGAATCTGCCTCCTTCATTTTAGAGTGACTGGTTTGGTTTAATGGCCCAGTCCACACTATTATACGGTTATTTTGAGTTGTTCAGTGTACCTACACAGTCTTCATGGGCAGGCTTGTGGGGAGGCTTGTGCACATTCTATCGCATGAAGCTGACAAAGTTCTGCCATTCTTAAATCAGCAAAATGGAGAGAATGACCACAGAAAATATTTCATGATCAATCTCCACGAAACAATGTTGACAAGCCTGGTGGGATCAGGCCTACATGATGATCTCCTCATCCTTCAGACACACACCTGACTGAGCCACCAAGGCCAGCCCTTTTAAAGTAGATCCCTATTCACAATATCACGGGTTTGACTAACATTATATTATTACTGTGCATCATAGTGTGCAGGACAGCCAAGTCAGGAAGTCACAAAAGTTGTCTTCCTTGTACAATATGGCAGAAAATCTACCATGAGTAGCCAGTCACTTCAATATGTCTCCCTCACTGAGGCTAATCTTGAGTACTTGAAAAACATATTTTATGGAAAATGAGATAATGTGGATGTGCCCAACTTCCTCACCTGAGTGAAACAGTCATTTCATATCTGTAGATTCTGTGCAACAACTTTCCATTACTGCTTTAAGTATATGGCATACAAGTGGACAAATGTCCCACATCCTTGTGTAATTTTTATTTGGAGTTTTACGGCCCAGTCAACACTGCTAAGATCATGTTGAGCGAGTTAGTTAATCTGCACACTTTTCCTGGACAAGCTTAGTCCTCCAAGCGGTTAAGGCCGGCTTAATCCTCCAAGCGGTTAACCAGTACTTTGTTCCAATCTGTTAGAAAGGGACAAATTGTGCTGGTTTACTCTAGACTGGCTCCAGTCTCCAGTGTTTGTTTGTTTGTTTGTGTTGAGGTTTTACAGCCCAGTCAACCCAATGGGGTCATGTCGAGCACATTCAGTTTACCTAACCACACATTTACTGGGCAGGCTTAGTCCTCTAGGTGGTCCCAGTCTCCAGTGACAAAATATTTTTTCTTAAAATCTGTTTAATAATCATTATGAGAAAAATATTTAGTCACTGGAGATTGGAGCCAGTGTAGGTTTCCCCACTGATCCCATTTAGATATGTTTATGTTCCATCATGAGTATTTCAGTCATTTTAGGACAATGACAGGAGCAACATCCTACAATTATCTCGAGAAGAATTCACACCAGAGCAGGATTCAAGCTCCTCAGTTTCAGCCGGTGAGTGTTAAATATACTGTTAAACACCCAGTCCAAACTATCAACTAATCTACCTTGTAAACTTTATGAGAAATCATTCAAGTGAGATTTATACAGGCATGACTTAATCTTGGCAGCAAATATTGTAATAGGTGCATTCACGTAGGTCAATGAGCAGTCAGCCATGCTGGGAAATATTTTTTCAAGATGACAAGCCTTCAACCTTGGCAAAAGTGGGTTATTCTATGGAGTCATCATAAGTATTTAAAAAAAAAGCGGCAAACTCTTATACTTATATTATAGCCCTCTTATTTCCCTGATGCTGTGGGGCTTAGCAGTGTTTACAAATTACCATATTCACCTAATTACCGCACATACTCCTATAAGCACACAGTCAAGTAATTCCATAGTCTTCAAATTACAGTCAGTTTGTCTATAAAGGCACCCATTTGAATTGCATCAATTTGTTGATGCAATTCAAATGAGTACCCACAACATATGTTTTTATAAAGAAAATCTGAAAAAAAAAATGGCATCAACATCATCAAATAAATCCTTTGCTGATCTTTTTTTAAGTGTAGGTAGATACATCTTTTACCGCAAATTTTCCCGGTAATTTTGAAAAATCTGAGCGCGCAGTGTGGTAATCAGGTCAAATATGGTAGCCTACTATTAATTGTAACAAGTTGGTCGGAGACTGTCAGATAACAAACCATATTTATACAAATTCATTTAACATGATCAACAGAAGAAGATAAAAATTTCATATTCACCCTACTTTTGGGACAGACAGGCCTTAGCAAACAATGAAGGCTCAGATCAGAATCTACACTATATGCCACTCATCCAGCACTGAGATTTTAGACACATCAATGGAACTGATCATAGTTTAGGGTAACTATGGTAGGAGTTACAGTCTGAGGGACAGTTTCTGAGGGGGTTCTTTGACTCATACTTTAATGGGAAATACTGGATAAATAATACCTGCATTTAATCCCCGCGAGGGGATGCTGCAGTATCAATAGATAGATAGATAAATTTGGAAGACCGTATATACTCTAAATACAGTAACTCATCTCTAACTCCTTATTTCATATTTTGTCTTCAAGTCCATTTTACTACCTGTGAATGTGTGTAAAACTGTTGACTGAGTGGCAAACAGTGCAGACAACTGATCTGGGTCTACACTGTTTGCTCTGGTTTTCCTATACTTAGTGACAGTAGAATATGGTAATTTGATGAATTTGAACCCTCTCAGAAATAAACCTGGATCTGGATCTGCCGAGTTACAATCATCAGGGTAAATACAATAACTGGAGAGGCACTGCTTTGCCCCACTTGAACTGTCTTTACCTGGATAATTGCTCGGATCATTACAGGATTTATAAGGAATGTATCTTCAAGGCCGCGCTGCTTGCATTTGAAAGCTTACTGCCGTATTCTTGTTATTTATAATGACAAGCTTGCAATCGTATTTTGCGACATAAAATTAATATCAGTAAGCTATTTTACGGAACCACCATGTTCTAGATAAATGTCCAGAAATAAACAAGGCAGAGGACACAAAACAGGAATGACCACATGAAAAGGAACGGTAACCGTTGTTACCAGTTTTCGTGACTTGTCATTTTTATCAGAAAAGCGGATATGCGAGCCGCATATCAGCCAGCGAAGACAGTTCTCTGTATAATCATTTAACATTCGAAAAACCAAATCTGGCGAAATAAATCTAAATTATGTCTTATAAATTCTTACCTGTCGGTTAATTCACAAAACGTCCAATTATCGAACCTGTCAGTCTGATATGTGGCTAAAATTAGATCTAACCACGCCTAGCATTTATCCTTCCGCACAGGTAACAAGTAGTTCTAGGATTTAATCTAAAATTTTCGATAACTGGTCACTTAATGATAATATGAAATAATGGGATTTCTTCAAAAAATTGCCAAATATATCTTTATGTAGAAAAGAATTGATGACAAGAAATTATTGAATATCCAATGTTAAATACCTGTTTTGCGGCTAAGGGAGGTAATCAAGGTGTGATAATTATGTGTGACTTTTCTGAACCACTCTCAGGGATCGACTTAGAAAAAAGTCTTTTATTGATCTTTACTTACCAATCAAGAACCTTCTCTGACAAAAAAAAAAAAAAAAAAAAAAAAACATGTAAAAATTAATTGAAAAATTCAGTCAAACCTGCCTTAGAGACCACTTGTATAAATATATCGATCATCTCTAAGGCCATATTTTTAATCCCTTATTAATTAACATGTTCAATTTATTAACCAAGCACCTGTCTTAAGCAAACACTTTTTAGCATTCTCTTATGAGCTTGTTTATCACGGGTTTGACTAACATTTTGTTATTATTAACATACAAACATATATATTAGACAGCAGAACACACAAATGCTGCAGCAATTCAATATGATGACTGAATTAATGATGATCGCAGTGTACACGATCATTGCCGACGGTCTAAAACTTTAATGGCAAATACAAGATCTATGCAGAATTTTTACATTTTTTTTTTCAAAACAACAATGGATATAAGACCCGAGTGCCAACAAAATGTACTGGTTTTCTTGTAATAAAAGCCGGCATCCCGTTTAATCAGCATTGTTTAGCAATGCAAAGTTACTATTAATGTTAGTTCTACTAGTGATTTACTTTTGTGATTTTTTAGTTTTAAAACCCAGTCAGCAGTGTTAAGGCCATATGTTATTTAGTTAACTCATTCACACTTTTCCTGGGCAGACTTAGTCCTCTAAGCAATTAACCTTGTGCACAAACTTATGCCGGTAACTGACGACTGCCCTTCTTATCGTCGGAAGTGGAAGACCGCAGAAATCATTTCATGATCAGTCTTCGCGAAAGTTATCTGGCCGAGCTGAGATTCGAACTTGCGACCCCCCCCCCCCCCCCCCCCCTGGATCTGCAGCAAGACGCACCACGTGGCGACTGCGATGTGTAGCCCTCTCGTTGCAAACTACCTTTGCTTTTTGCCATCTTAGAATTGCCACCTCAGATCAAGAGGCTACTTTGTGCCTGGGAAGGCCTCAGATGCGCTCTGTGTTCCACCTAAGTGATTTTAACATCGAGATTTGATTTAATTTGTGTTTTGTTTAATTTACGAAATGCTGCGTGCTCAAACAGTGTAGATCCTGAACAGATGGCTCATTATGAGCCATCTCATCTGGATCTACACTGTTTGCATAAGTATTTGTTTTGGTCTACCAGGCTGAAAGGGTTATGGAAGAATTCGTGTAAGCTTATTTTATTTTCATTTATGTGCTGTCCTGCCTAATTCGAAGTATCTCCCCTTTCCTTCTTACATTCCGCTTTCACTTGTATGTATGGACAATCCGGTTTGTTAATTCCTTTTTATTGCGGGAGTCCTTGAATTTCTTGAAGATTTCTTTTCTACTGTTTCCTTGTCTTGGAATTTTCGACATAGTGCAATGTAGGACTGTGAGGGATTCGCTGTTTTGCTTATGCCGCCTTTGGTCTTTTACAACATTCTAACTTTCTATAGAAAGGCTTTCTTGGTGCCTTGTTTTCTCCTTTTATCTGCTATGACTGCTTTAAAAAGTTCAAAGCTCTTATTTCCTTCACAGAAGTGTGCAGTTATGGCATACCTCTTCTGACAGCTACTTGTAATATAAACATGTAAACTCTCTCTCTCTCTCTCTCTCTCTCTCTCTCTCTCTCTCTCTCTCTACTCGCTATGTCCCGGCCCGCTATCCCCTATGGGGCCGGGAGTTTCAAATGACTGGTGCATAATTTTAGGGTAAACATTTGAGAACAAAACATATAAACAGAAAAGACAAATGGTTTCTGATAAGATATGATCAGTCTGAACAAAATACTTTCATATAAAATAAAACGCCAAGCAAAAAACGTCTTTCCGAGCGATGCCGAATGGACAGTAGTGTCCCGATGACACACTTTCTCATGACACGCCTCATTTACATGTCACAGCTCAGTGTGGTTTGCATTGGTCAAGAACCTTGGCCATGCGGACACATTTTTGCCGGGATGCGGTAACCACTGTCCTAATTAAACTATCGTCTTTTCTGGAAAAGGTCTAATATGGCGAAAAGGGGTTCGGCTGTCCGCCTGAATAATTGTCATTTGATTAGTTTATTTTGATTGTTTATTTATTTAATTATTTTCGAAAATGTGGACTCCTTTTTGTGGTTTCTTATCTAAGAGAAATAACTCAAATTGTTTTATTTTGCATGAATTACGTTATTCCTTCCCTTATGTCAGAGATGTTCTGGTTATGTTGCCATGTCAGTGTTCTGGCAGGAAGAATTACTACAAAGCGGCGATTCAATCACGGACTAACTTAAGCATCAGCAAACTCTATGTCATGTCCTTTCAGACCACACGAAAACCATAAGCCATTTAGCACATTCTGCAGCCAAGCGGTTCAGCACCACAGCTGATTTGAACAGAATGTATTAGTTCATGAAAACGTCAGCACTGAAAGTCATCATCCAATTAGCAGACATTCACATTGCTGTAATTCCTAGAGATTTGATTTGGTTGCAGTCTAACGGCCCATTAACACTATTAAGGTCATGTCGAGCCGGTCAGTTTACCAAACCACTTTTCCTCTAAACGGTTAACTTCTGTACATTCTTTCGGCAGAAACTGAAGGCAGAGAATGATCTTAGAAAATATTTCATGATAATCTCCACAAAAGAAAGTTTCCGAACACCTGGCGGGGATCGAACCCGCGACCTCCTGATCACCAGTCGACGCACATTCGACTGAGCCACCGAGGCTGGCCTAATTCCTGCAGAGAAAAAAAAAAGCTTATATAACTAGCTGGTCATCTCGACCCAATTCCCCAGAGCACAGTTATTCAAAGCAAATGTTAAATGTTCTAGTAAGTACAATATCTAATTCACAGGTATTTTTGCTGAAAAAAAAATGTGAGTAGGCTACTCACATTTTTTTCAGCAAAAATATTAGCATATGTGTCATATTTAAGGATCAAAGTTTTAACGATACGTTAACTGACGACATCGTTAGTTTTAAACATCTGGGCCCAGAGCAACAAAGCGAAAAGGAGGCCAGAGCAGACAACAGTGAAGACGAACTGAACCCAATATGCCTGAGTCGACTGAAACTGATCTACTCCAAAAGGAAAAAAATTGCTCCCTTAGTTATAAAAATTGTCTCACTTGTCAAAAACATTACAAAAACATGCCTATTCAACTATATTGACAATTTCACAACCAAAGACTGAAAGTTTTCAGATAAAAAAATCTGATATTTTTCATATTTCTGCTCAAAACATAGATTGTTGGTACTTGTTCGAACCGCCTCGCCGAGGCGGTTAATTGTAATGAGTACCTCAATCTATGTTTTTGAGCAGAAATAAGAAAAAATAATGTATAGGGGCCTACTACTGTAAACCCCAGTTATGCAATATAAAAGCGGGGTTTAAGGGGTCAAAATTATATAAGTATGTTTTCGTGATGAATGGCGGAGAATCTGCCCAGAGTATTCAAACCAAGAGTGATCCACGGGGAGTGATCCCTATTAGGAAGTAAAATATCCCAGTAGGCATTCTTTATAAATCTATAGCGGGCCGTTATCGGCCCGTCAGAGTAGCTGACGGGCCGATAACGGCCCACTATTGATTTATAAAGAATGCTAACTGTAGCTGGGATAAGCTATGCACATGACTCACTGAAGAAATCCTCTCGCAATTGCTTGTATGAACAGAACAGAACAGAACAGATCTTTATTGAGAACTCCAAAGGGCTATAAAGCCCATCAGGACATAACATTTAACAGTGTGATGGCGAATATACACAATGACAACATTTTACATACACAAATCTGTAGTAAGGCTCAGTACTAGTAAATATGTATTAATCCAAATGATTTGAAAAATTAGTTATCTGAATAACTACCCAGAAAGGACAAGCCAAAGTGATTGGGGCTTGTCTCTACCCGCTTTGGCTCACCGGTCTGTAATAAACAGTCTGATGTAAATTATAGACAGACTGACGGACAGACAGAGATTAATTACGTAGATACCCACAAACACATGCTCAGGAAATGACGACCTGTATGCGAGAATAGATTTCAGCCTGTGTGTAACACACAAGTTAGAATAACTTGGTTTAATAATGTAGAATTTGTACCAGTGATTTCTTTTCAAGCTGCGATGCTCGGAGAAAGCGGGAAGTGGGGAATGGAGGTGTGTACGTGTGGCGGTGGGGGGGGGGGGAGGGGGGATGGGAGTGGGGAGGATCTGGTAGATAAGTACAAAAATGACTGCGAAAATCTATAGAGAAGGTAGTTTGAAGACAGGTTTTCGATAAGTTCTACTTGTTCAAAATTTCTGAACTTTTCACGATATTGTCCTGAAACAAATTCAAAACTAGAAAAGAAAACTTACATAGCCACTGCAGATATGCAGATGCTATGCAACATTTTTCCAATCCTATCATCGCAACTAATGAAAAGATCATCATTTGAGCAGTTCTTAGTTTTGAAGAAGAATATTATTTGAGCCTGACAGTCAATGAAGCGTGATCATTTGAACAAACCATCACATTTCAACAATAGGATCAATGTGGAATTTGGTTGAAATTGGCTAAGTGGTTTCTGAAGAATCATGATTTTATACATGTAAATAGCACAGTGGCTGGGAAATATAGTGAACATAAACAAAATGGCGGCCATCTTACGATTTCCAATCAGGACCATTTTAGCTACTGCTTATCTGCAAGTCACCTCAATACATGTACTTCCAATATAAATGTATAGGGCCCATACAAATGCATTGGGAGGCAAATTTGACCTTGCCATAAAAAGGTCAACCGTCAACACAGGACCATCCTTTTAGCAATTTTGGTAGAGCTCCTGTCCTCCATAATGTGTGCAAAGATTAGGGCCCAGGGCTTATTTGGTTCTGGAGAAGAAGAATTTTAAAGGTTTTTACCATATATGGGCATGTCAGCCATTTTAATCAATGGACCATGCCCATTTTAGCCATCTTTCGTTCTCCTGCCCCAAGGAGGCTCTACATGAAATTTGAGCAACACTGACCCAGAGGTTTCAGAGCAAAAAGTCATTTGAAATTATCAACATTTACCATAAACATGCATAGGGAAGCAAACTTGACCTCGCCGTAAAAGGTCAAATGTCAATGTACGTCACCATTTTAGCAACTTTGGTAGATCTCCCGTCCCTGATGATTTGTGCAAAGTTTCAGCTACAAGGCGTCCTCAGTTCTGGAGAAGTAGATTTTTAAAGGTTTTTTTTAACATATATGACTTGACCTCTCCAAAAAAAAGTTCAAATGTCAATGTACGACCATTATTTTAGCTAATTCAGTTGACCTCCCGTCCCTGATGATATATGCAAAGATTCAGCCACAAGACGCCCTCGGTTATGGTGAAGAAGATTTTTAAAGGTTTTTACCATATATGGGCATGGCGGCCATCTTAGTCAATGGACGGCAATCATTTTAGCAATCTTTCATTTTCCTGCCCCAAGGAGGCTCCAAATTAAATTTGAGCAACATTGGCCCAGATGCTCCAGAGGAGAAGTTGTTTGAAATTCTCAACATTTTTCCTATACAAATGCATAGGGAAGCAAACTTGACCTTGCCGTAAAAAGGTCAAATGTCAATGTACGACTTTTATTTTAGCAATTTTGGCAGACCTCTCGTCTCCAATGATTTATGCAAAGATTCAGCCCAAGGCGTCCTTGGTTCTGGAGAAGAAGATTTTTAAAGGTTTTTACCATATATGGGCATGGCGGCCATCTTGGACAATGGACCGCAACCATTTTAGCAATTTTTCGTTCCCCCAACCTAAGGAGGCTCCATATGAAATTTGACCAAATTGGCTTAGGGGCTTCAGAGGAGATGTCGTTTGAAAATGTTAACGGACGGACGCACGGACGGACGGACGAACCCTCGAAACGGGGGTTATGTGACGGCTATTTTAAGTGACGTTTCTCTGAGTTGTTACGTGACTTTTTCAAATGTTCTAACGAAATGGTAGTTGTGACGTTGTCCAAATTTAAAGTGACCCATTAACACTTTGTAAATTCAATTGTCAAGTGATACTATTATTTAAATCAATGGTCACTTTAATTATTGAGGGATCACAGTCACATAAATGCATGAGCAGGAGTCACATAAGAAGCTTAAGTCACATATTTTTTTAGACAAGCATCACATAAGTTATTTACGGATGTCCATATGATGGACAAAGATACCTATATGAATTATGTGACTCTTCTCCATTTGTGGAGTAGTCACATAACATGTATATACTGAAAGGAAAAAGAAACGCAGGGTAGAGTCTTTTCCTTCTTATTTTAACCATTTTTTACGGTGTTTACTATAGCCATACACTTTTACAGATTGTCCTGTGAATGTGAACCGCGGGTATACGAGTCTTTGGTCGATGTGCTATCTACCCCAGTGTGTGAAATCATTCAACCGTGCACTACACAGTGCATTGCACGGACAATACGGAAAGCCAAAATTTCGTGCAAAACAAGCATGTTTAAACCTTCAGCACAAGATTTCCTCACACCATTTGGTACATTTCAACGATACACAACGCTCTTCGATTCTTTTACCGATTTTTCCTTTCATTTTTACGCTACTTTGAACTTTTTTTTCAATCATGGTACGACTGACTGATGTTCAGAGGGGTAGGGCAATTGCGTTGCTGATGCAGAGTCAGAGGCAACAGCAAGTTGCCAATTATTTTGGGGTTAACGTCTTAACAATTGAACGTCTTGTTAGACGTTTAAGGGAGACAGGGCATTTAGCAGACCGACCGCGGTCTGGGCGTCCACGCGTGACGTCGCGACGTCAAGACAAGACAATCCGTCTGGCACATTTGCGGAATCGTCATCTCACTGCTACCGAAACTGCCCTTAATACAGTAGGTACGCATAATCGACAAATTTCTCTGAAGACTGTTGGAAGTCGATTGCGTGAGATTGGTCTTCGAGCTCGTCGTCCATACGTTGGTCTGCCTCTGACCCAGGCACGTAGGTTGCGTCGTATGGCGTGGTTGACGGCGCATGCGCCTAGGCTATTTCCGATGAGGCAGTGGAGACGAGTTCTTTTTACGGACGAGTCTAGGTTCACTCTCTATCGCGCAGATGGTCGACGTCGTGTGTACCGACGTCGCGGAGAACGCTTTGCCGACGCCTGTGTTGTCGAACGGGATCGGTTTGGGGTGGCTCCGTTATGGTCTGGAGAGGCATTGCTCACGGGATAAAATCACAGTTGATTATTGTTGCGGGCAATATGACCGCAGTAACGTATAGGGATGAGATCTTGCGTCCTGTTGCAGTCCCGCTTGTGCAACAACGTAATCTGATTCTGCAGCAGGACAATGCCCGACCACATGTTGCCCGAGTTTGTCAGGATTTCCTGGCAAACAATAACATCGCACCACTAGTATGGCCACCGTACAGTCCAGATTTGACCCCAATAGAGCGCATGTGGGATGAGCTGGACAGAAGGGCTAGGAAGCGCCGAAATCCCCCCGCAACTCTCGCACAACTAAGGAATGCGTTGATCGATGAATGGAATAACATCCCGATGCGAACTGTCAATGCTTTGGTTAACTCTATCCAAAGGAGAATTAGGGCAGCAACGGCAGCAAGAGGGGGCACACCCGATATTGATTATCAGTTTGATTTTGATTTCAAGATTTGGGGGTGGGGGGGGGGGGGGGGCGGGGGTAGCTGCCAATGAACTTCAATAACTCGAGACTTGTTGATCACAAGCCAATGAAATTTGGAACTTTTGTTCCATACATATACCGTTTTGTAATCATAGTAAAATATTTAACAAACTTTTTCAAACTTGAATGAAATTTAGGAATAAAATTTACCCTGCGTTTCTTTTTCCTTTCAGTATATTTCAGCATAAACAACAAAAAGCTTTTTAAGCGACTGTCACTTAAAAAGAAACGGTCACATATAATCACTTTCAGCAAAAAACAAAAAAACAAAAACAAAAACAAAAAAAAAAAAACAGTCACATAACCATCATTTCGTTAGAACAGACGGACGACGGACGAAAAGTGATCACAATAGCTCATCCTGAGCATAGCTCATCCTGAGCATAGCTCAGGCAAGCTAAAAATATACACGACATAGAAATAGTAACATTAACCTTTTTTGACAGCTTTTTCATATATTCTGTAACTGCACATTGATATAAGTGTATACATATTAACTCAGTGACATATCAAAACATGAATACCACGTTCTTTTAAATCCTGAAATCAGAATAATGAAAAAGATACTTTTCCGTTTTATTATTATCATATTATCCCCACGCTTTTTCAAAATACGATGGGGATATTGTAAACGCCTCCATCCGTCCGTCCTTCCGTCCGTCACGGCTATCTCCTCCTAAACCACTGGGCAGAATTCTACCAAACTTGCTACATCACTTCCCAACATGGTAATTTGTTTGTGTTGAGGTTTTACGGCCCAGTCAACCCAATGGGTCATGTCGAGCGCGGTCAGTTTACCTAACCACACGTTTACTGGGCAGGCTTAGTCCTCTAAGCGGTTAACCAGTATTGTGCACATTCTTTCGCCAGAAACTGACAACTGCCCTTCTTGAATCAGCGGAAGGGAGAGAATGACCGTAGAAAATATTTCATGATCAATCTCCACGAAAGAATGTTGCCGACCTCGGCGGGGGTTGAACCCGCGACCTCCTGGTCTCCAGTCGGACGGCGCATCCAACTGAGCCACCGAGGCCCCCAACATGGTAAGGGTGTGCGAGAGTAACATTAGTTTTCTGTGCGTCCGTCCATTTGTTCGTCACGCTATCTCCTCCTAGATCTTGGGTGGAATTCAACCAAACTTGCTACACGGTTTCTCCTCGTGGTTAGGGTGTGCAAGAGCAACATTATTTTTCCGTGCGTCCGTCCGTCAGTGCATCCGTCGTCCGTCCATCTGTCCGTCGTGCTATCTCCTCCAAAACCACTGGGCGGGATTCTACCAAACTTGCTACATCACTTCCCAACATGGCAAGGGTTGCGAGAGCAACATTAGTTTTCTGTGCGTCCGTCCGTCCGTCCATTTGTTCGTCACGCTATCTCCGCCTAGACTATTAAGCGGAATTCAACCAAACTTCTACATCGCTTCCCCTCGTGGTAAGGGTGTGCGAGAGCAACATTATTTTTCCGTCCGTCCGTGCATCCGTCGTCCGTCCGTCTTCCCGTCATGCTATCTCCTCCTAAACCACTGGGTGAAATTCAACCAAACTTACTAGATCACTTCCCTTCATGGTGAAGGTGTGCGAGAGCAACACTTCTTTCCGTCTGTGCGTTCGTCTTTCCGACCATCTGTCTGTCATGCTACCTCCTAAACTACGAGGCGGAATTCAACCAAACTTGCTACATCACTTCCCCTTATGGTATGGGTGTGTGAGAGTAACGTGACATTATTTTCCGTGCGTCCGTCCTTCCGTGTGTCCGTCCATCTGTCCGTCATGATATCTCCTCCTAAACCACTGGGCGGAATTTAACCAAACTTGCTACATGATTTCCCCTTATGGTAAAGGTGTGCGAGAGCAAGCCCGTCCGTCCGTCAGTCATGCTATACCAACGAGCGTGGGAATTTGCGTTGGTCGCCATCGACTGCGCATTCTAGTTATTATTATTATTATTATTACTATTATTATAGCGGTGCATTGTCATTTGTATTGTAAACGCTACCGATATTGTAACAATTTAAACGGTTTTCAAAAACAAAAATTAAAAGTAATATAAAATGATAAATAAAATAAAGTAAAAAATAATAATAATATAAAATAAAAAAAAAAGGAAGACAATATACGATGTTTAAAATTAATGACCCATGACATTTGTTAGACAGATAACTGCCAAGTTAAGCTTTGACATCCTTTTATGTGATTGGTTAATTATGTCAACATTGACGTATCTAAGCTCACGCGCTAAAACGCGCGAAATGGTAAATTGGCCTGCAAACTCTTTTCTTTTTATTGATAATGCAGATGATATGTATGTCTTATTTCTTAACTGGTTGACGTGCCAGTTTTTACTCAGGAAACAATTCTGACAATGACATTTTGATCGTATGCGAGAAAAACCCAAATTATGTCATTTCTGAAATATATATATGACCTAATTAATATTCATAGATATATGGTAACAGGCGGATTAATATCTATGTTGGATGTAGTACGGTCAGAAACGTATAGAAAATATTGGAATAAGTTTTATCTAATTGCAGGCAAATGAAGCCTTCAAAACGACGGAATTAAGGACTCCGGGCCTTTTAAATGGACGAACCGTCCATTATAACACAGGTTTCACGAGATGACGAATGCCTTAATACATTTCCTTCACCGGAAAAAGGTAAGTAAATTTTCGTAAGACTGAATCAGAAAATGGCGTGAATTTACTACACATTTTTAATCCGCCGGATGACATAATCCCGCACATGTTTGTTTTATATGCAATTTTTTAACACTATACAAATAAAAGTCAACCAGAGCGACTTTTTCGGATAAAACACGAGGTAAAATTGTAGAAATTTCACTTCTTTGACAATTTACTAGTGACTTTTTGTAAATATTTACATGTGGTTATTGGAAGGTCAGGGTCACTGTTACCCCACCAACTTGTGTCCAGCACAACTGAAAATATAAGTTTTGCCCTACAATCTGAGACACCTTTCTCCAGTTAAATTGCTGCTGAAGGTTCACTACATTCTTTAAAGAATGCAGACTTCTTTTAGGAAAACTTTGAGACCATTGCTGTTTGGGCACCCTCAAGCTCGTTTCTTTTCCCAACCACAGGTTGTTCTTCACGCATTCCATTGCAACCATGTTGGGATCCAGACCAGAGATCTAAGTATTTTCATCATTTTTGATAATTTTAATTTATTACTTTACTTTTTGAAATTGTGCTGGGCTGCAGTGTTTATTTATTATATCTGGTCGATCACTCATAACGGTACACACTGGATTAGAAGTTTGTTTACTCTGTAGAAAAAGTAGTTCCGTTAATATGGCGACTCTCAATGGGAGCCAATTAATGTACACGTGTTTAGAATTCATTAATTATGTTTGATGGAAGTGTGCATTAAACTTTCTTTTACAGCAACACCATAAAGAAGATGCAATCTCTTAATTATGGAGATGCCTTGTCGTTGCCCGAAAAATAAAAAGTAGGTCATCCGAATACCCAGTTTGCTAAATTTAGTAACACAAAACCAACTGGTACTTCGATAATTCGGTCAGGCCTGACGTGGGTAGGGGATTTATTGGTTTTTGTTATCCGGTACCTTAAAATTGTATTGACTTGCTATATACAGACAATTTATAAGAATATGTTGGGGAATGTGTAGAATCAGGCACAACGTTTGAGTAAATGTATGCATTTATTTGTTGTTTGCATACTGGTGTGGGGATTGGGGAGGGGTATAATGTAACAAGTGGTCTTACTGATGAAATCCGGTTTTGTCCCCATAAGTCATTTTCTAACCACCATCCTGCTGCTGCCAATTTTACCATCGGCTCAGACCCCAGTTCAGATCTGGA
The DNA here is from genome assembly GCA_964016985.1 of Anodontia alba. Classification (NCBI taxonomy): domain Eukaryota; kingdom Metazoa; phylum Mollusca; class Bivalvia; order Lucinida; family Lucinidae; genus Anodontia; species Anodontia alba. Next base: position 460,177 of record OZ024837.1, on the reverse strand, counting down.
GACTGTGTTTTCAATCCAGAGGTTCGATCCCCTATCAGGTCATATCAAAGACTTTCTATAATTGGTTTTAACTCTTCTTAGATTTGGCACCCAGGAAGAGTGGAACTGGTCACATCTTTGTCAGTATAATAAGAATAAACCTCCCAAGTAAAAGTGTGTTTAGGTAAACTGACCACACTCGACATGACCCCATTGGGTTGAATGGGATGTAAAACCTCAACATAAACAAACACTGGCAATGCTTGAAGATTTTTTAAATTTTTTCTTGCCCCAATTACTATGGTGTATGTCATTTCAATGGTTTACATACTAAAGAAACAAGTCAAATTTTCACTTGTCCAGAAGCAAGTGGCACTTGTCATCACTAGCAAGCAGACAAGAGAATTTTTCCAGACCTGCTTGGACTCATGGCAAAGTTTGCATATAGGACAAAACTTTTTTTTTTTTTAGAAAAAAAAGCTGATCCTTCATAATGTCCATTATCTTATTATTTGATAATATAATTTGATTAATTTTGTAAATTACATTTTGGGTGAAGATTTATCAGTGATTATAAGCAGATCATATGAGTAGAATAAATAAATGATCTGTGTTATGAAAAAGTCTGTCCAATATCATATTTGTTTTGTTTGCTGTTTATCTACTGACCCACCATCCACACCATATTATTTCTCCACAAAAAGTATTGTGGGCACGCAAATTAGAAGTGCATCACCAAGGCTACAGCATACATGTAGTATGTTTTTGCTGGGAAATAAGAAAAATATCAGGGTCCATTTGTACAAAGCATTGTTAGCTTAACAAGCTTGTTAGTGGTCAAAATGGTAACTGCTGAAGTAACATGCCCATACGCAGACTTTTGAAATGGGGGCTGCAAATTTTAGCTATGCTGAATGCTTAGAAAACATTGGTTTGGTGCCAAAATTAGGGGCGTTAAGTGAGTTTGAGGTAAAAAAACTGCATGATTTTGAAGTTATTTGCCCTAAAAGGGGGTTGCGTTTGCACCCTCGACCCCCTCCTGCGTATGGGCCTGAGTAAGTACAATAATTCACAGGTATTTTTGCTGAAAAAATATGATTAGCTTTTGCATTTTGCAAATGCAAAAGCTATCATTTTTTTCGGCAAAAATATTAGCGTATATGCCATATTTAATGATTAAAGTTTTAATGATACATTATCTTACAACTGTTAGTTTTGAACAACTGGGCCCAGGACTTTTTGGTTGAAAATAGCCTTATAAAGCTGGAGCTATGCATGTGCCATTAGGCCAAAACAAAATATATATGTGGTTCCTATTGGATGTACATATACATATATTGTGTGTTACTCATTAGAAGGGCCTCGTCCAGGATAACCCACATTTGCCTCATTTGCAATCAACAGTTTTCTTTTTTCTCTAAGAAAACTTATGTTGATAAAATGTTGATAATATACTATGAAGATGGGGAATAAAGCAAGTTAGCTGAGTTTGCATATTACCAGGTTATCAAGACCCAATAATTACACAGACAAGATGGGGTGACAGAGAATTAAAAATAACTAAATTGATTAATCAAAAATAATTTTATAGATAAAGCAATGAACAGCCCACAGCTCCAGAGAAACCACACTTAACCCTTGTCCTGCTGAATAAATAAAGATGCCACGCCTTTTTCAAATTTTCAACGAATCAGATTACTTGATTAAGGTTATTGATATAAATTCACATACTGAATGGCAAACTGTAGATACAGATCAGTTAGCTTCTTAGAAGCCAACTGATCTGGATCTACACTGTTTGCAAAGGTAGTGTATATCTTGGTCTTATTGTCACCACTGAAAACCATTTGATAATGGCAAGACAAGCCGTTTGTGTTACCAAAAATCCAAAATCATCATGTTTTCATAGAGAAATGAGAATATACTTAATAGTAAGAGAAAATATTTATTGAAGTTCTAAGTCATCCCACAACAAGAGAATTTTGATTCATAAATTTGGCCAGCAGTATTAAATACTGGAGCTGTGTGAGAGCTATCAATGACAGAATAATGTCTGATTTTGTTTTTGGCTTGGTCGTTATCAAATGCAATTCCAATTCTGGTGTTTATTTTGCTTTATCATGGGTTTTAAGAATTCTAGGGCCCATCCATTTTTTTTTCCAGTGGTCCATTTAACTTTCTAGTGGTCCATTAACCCATGTCATGCTGAATAAACTAAGATGCCACATCCACTTCCAATTGCCATCCAGTCAGATTGTTTGATCTATATGTAGATTGTTGATACAAATTCACATACCTTACTCAATAGTTAATGACAAACAGTATAGATCCAGATCAGTTGGCTTCTGAAGAAGCTGATCTGGATCTACACTGTTTGCAAAGGCAGAGTTTATCCGGGTTCAGCAGGACAAGGGTTAAAATTGTGAAAAATGCATAGAAATGGTCCCATACTTTGAAGCCAGAAATATCCCTGCATCTGACCAACTGACTTATATGCACTAAAGAGCCGTCCAGATCGTGTCTGAAATTGTGGTGGTATGATGCTTTTTGTGTACCTATACAAACTATATAGGTTACCTCAGATTATCAATTGATAATCTAATAAACCCTCGTCCTGCTGAAACCAGATATACTCTGCCTTTGCAAACAGTGTAGATCCAGAACAGTTGGAAGCCAACTGATCTGGATCTGTACTGTTTGCCATTAAGCATGCAAATTTATAGTAACAATCCAGATCTAGTAGTATGATTGGCTAAAAATTAGAAGTGGGCGTGGCATCTTAATTTATTCAGCAGGACAAGGGGTAATATTAATATAGCTCCAGATAAGGTTGTTGTTTTTTTCTTTTTCAAGCAAAAAGTATTGATACTTTAATTTTTCTCCATGAGAACATATGTTGTGGGTAGTCATTAGAAGTGCCTCATGAGGCACTTCTTATGAGTATCCACAACATAACCTTTTCATGGAAAAAGAAGAAAAAATTAATCTGGGTAACACTCTTATCTAGAGCTATATGTGTTTATTTATGTTTGGATTTTGACCAGTTAACAGTGTCACATTAGGAAACATGTGTTATTAATAGTATATTTATAGTTACCCCAGCTTGCTCATCAGTATAATGATAATTAATGTAAGTTGAAATAGTGAATTAAATCTTTTAAATTAACCATAAAGAGTGTTACTAAATTACAGTTGGATACTTGACAGTGTCTCTGTATGTTTATTTTAAAATTCAGATGCATTGAGTTTCATATGCATGTTTTAGAACATGATCCTGTTACAGTTGGATTATTTCTGACTCATATAAACATTTTACATATTAAAGTTTACTATGCATGACAACAGTGCCCGCGCTAGCTTATTTCAGAGGTTAGAATCACTACCTCAGACCTCTACCCTGACTTTCTTCCTCTCTTCCCTCCAGGAGATAATTTCCTTCTTTAAATGCTTTAATAAAGAGGTGTCTACCAGTCATTGTTGCTGGTGAGAAACAACAACTCCCTCCACCTTTCCACTCTGTAAAATAATCCTAAGCAGTTTTTTTAGAAAAAAAAAGGCTTTAAAAGAGTACAATTTAAATGTACCGAGAGGTTAAGAAAATTACAGCTTGGAAGCTCCATTAAAATTTGCTCTTAAATTTGAAAACAAAAATACATGTACCAGTATACTAAATAGTCCTTCTTGGCAGGCACTTACATGTACTACCCCCTAAGTGTGACAAGTTTTCCATAGATAACTTAAGAGAATTGCAAATGTATCCAGATAAAAGTGTCTTGTTTCCTGAAAACTGTATTTGTGGGTACATGTAAGGTAATTCTGATAAGTACCAAAAGCCTATGTTTTTAAGGAGAAATAAGAAAAATCCCAACTTGCTGTTGAATGCACAATCTCTAGATCTGAACTGAGGGACTGAGGCAATGGTACCTGACCTCCCTGTCCAGATCATTGGTTGAAAGAGAAATTTACTGGTATATACAAAATTTTTCCAAAGGATCAGGAAGTAGGCTAAAGAAAGATTAGATAATTCTACATGTACTGTTAGGAACAATAGGTACATAATGTAACTTTTTTCCTAGCCAGTGGACATGTTAAGGATTAGTATTTAATGATAATTCTGGGAAATTTTCTCCAGTTCTCCATAAAACATATGTTGTGGGTACCCATTAGAAGTGTCTCAGTGAGGCGCTTCTAATGAGTACCCACAGTGTATGTTTTTATGGAGAAATAAGAAAAAATTATCGCAGAATTATTACTAGATTCTCCTTCTAAACAAGCTCTCTGGAGGGTTCATGATAACCTATTCTGATCCAGGAAGATATTCAGCTAAATAACATTTATGTGACATACTGATGCATGCAGCAAAAAGAAAAGTGACATTAAAGCAGCTAATGGTTTAATATTAAGTAACAAAAAATACACAAGTTTGAAAGATTTCCAAAGATTGAAGATAAGCCAAATATGTGGCAGTCAGTGAATAAACAGTTTTGGAAATTCTTTAATTGGATATCTTTAGCAAGGCGGTCTAATAAGACTAAGGACACAGGTAATATACAATTAATGTACTCTATTTTCCCTAATATTGGCATACATGTAGCGTGAGATAAGGTGCTTTTTCTTCAACTAAAAGTACTTGCCAAAAGATATTTCTTATTTATACTCAAAAAACATGGTTAGCACTTAACTTCAGATGAGGAAGTCCCAGGTTCGAATCCTACTGGCAGTAGAATTCAACTCATGACAGCACTTCATTGCTCAGAGCTTTTCATTATCACCCTCCATCGGGTCAGTCTGACTAAACCCTTGTCATGCTGAATCCGGATTTACCCTGCCTTTGCAAATAGTGTAGATCCAGATCAGTTGGCTTCTTCAGTGTAGATCTAGATCAGTTGGCTTCTGATCTGGATCTGCACTGTTTGCCATTAAGTATGTGAATTTATAGCAACAATCTGGATCAAGCAATCTGATAGGCTGAAAATTTGAAGTAGATGTGGCATCTTAATTTATTCAGCATGACAAGGGTTAAACAATGTTGAAAGGGAGGGATGTAAAACACCAGATCATCATCATTCTCAGAAACATGTTGTGGTACGGTACTCGTTAGATGCTTCTAATGAGTGCCAACAATGTTTTCAGGGAGAAATTAAAAATATATTTAGCTGATAACTCCTCTTATCTTGATCTATGTAATATACTCCCTACCATACTGATCGTAGATTTGAACAAGTCCGTTTGACTATCTGTTGATGTACATTGTATCTAAAACTGCTGGATGCGTGGCAAACACTATACACTATTTGATCAGGCCTGTCGTATATTAAGGGTTATGGCAATTGACGGTCAAAGTGCATGTAGTCTGGTCTGGGTCTGCACTGTGCATATTCTGTTTTTTCAGAAAAGATCGTGTGTTACCATTGTTAAGGGGAAATTATCAACTTTCAGGGGAGGCAACTTTGTCTGATTAGTTTTTGCCTCGTTTCTGAAAAGAAAAGAAAGAATTTGCTTCGCATTTGAGCCCTTTTAAGACTGATCAGTGCATGCATTCATTCAGTCTGATCAGTCTTCACTTGCATATGGTGTTTTGGATAGCCATTAGGATCCAACATTACTTCAGGCAGGACATAAGAGACTGATCAGACTGCAGATTTAAGCAACTTCTTGCTTACATGTAGATGCCTGTTTTAAAGAGGCTTCAGATAAGGCCGGCTCTGAATATCTAGTAGAATATGAATGAGGAACATTTGTAATAATCGCTACAATGTAAATTGGAGATGTAAAACTGTAATCCGAACTACTGCATATTGTCCGAAAACTCTCCAGTTTTCGCCAATCAATACATTATTGTACCATTGAGAATCGAGAGAATTGTTGTAAAGCAACATGTATGAGGGGAAAATGTGGAAAATTGGATGTATATGGTCAATGGTCAGTTTTGACAGACTGTAATAAATAGAATCTAGTAGTTTTATTCATTCACAGCTCCAGATGAGGCACTTTTTCAACTGAAAAGTTCTGATATTTCAGCCAGGCAAGACAAAACCTACAATAAGACCTGTGTGACCAGCAAAGATTCACATCAGCCTGTGCATCCAGTATGGCAAGGACTCTTGTTTGTCCCTCTTTTTATTGCCTGGAAGCTGTAGAAGGCACGGGTGATCAGTGAAGACTCTGATCAGACTGTGCAGATGCACAGGCTGATCTGCGTCTTTGCTGGTTGCACAAGTCTGGTTTATTGTACGCTAGTTAAGTTAGTGGCTCATTTTTCTTATTTTTTCCTCGAAAACATAAGCTGTAAAATAAGTTTGGTACTCATTAGAAGTGCCCCACCAAGTACCCACAACATACCCTATTCGACCTAATTACCGCACTGTGCGCTTAGGTTTTTCAAAATTACTGGGAGCACTCATTTGTTGTAAAATATGTATCTACCTACTAAGGATACACTATAAAAAAGATCAGAAAAGGACTTATTTGATGATGATTACGCGCTTTTTTCTGATTTTCTTTATAAAGGCATATGTTGTAGGTACTCATTTGAATTGCATCGACAAGTCGATATAATTCAAATGAGTACCCACAACATATGCCTTTATTAAGAAGTATTTAAAAGTACACTGGGTATAATCTTAAGACTACGGAATTTCTTAACTGTGCGCTTATAGTGGTATGTGTGGTAATTAGATCGAATACGGTATGTTTTTGTGGAGAAATAAGAAAAATATTATGTGGACACCCCCTCTTACCTGGAGCTATGGTATTGAGCCAGGGAATTGTAGCTTTAGACAAGAGGGGGCATCCTAATTATTATTTTTGGAGATGGAGGGGTAGGGGAGAGGGTTGTTGGTTTAGACTTAATGATCCAAACTTTGATCAGTTTCTTGAAAAATGAAATAATTTATAAAATTTAAACTCAGAGTTTGGAGTGAGGGAGAAGGGGGATAGGGTTCAACTGAACCCCTTTTATCCCCTCTAGATACTTGAATGAATTACTCTTAATGCTTATCTATCCTTAACTTTAAAGACCGTTTGATTGCCTGTTAGTACAAATGTAAAGTTATGCCTAAAAAGTTCTGGCTGAGTATCAGTTAGTGCAGATGTTGATCAGATTGCTCCTAGCAACTTGAGCTGGGCCGATACGGTTTACTTAGGCATATCTGTCTGAATACTTTAGTTAGGTGAAAAGAATAGAGTGGGTATCAGGTAAACAGGTAAATATTTTCTTATTTCTCCATGAAAACATATGTTGTTGGTACTTGTTAGAAGCGCCTCGCCGAGTACCCACAACATACATTTTTGTGGAGAAATTAGAAAAATATCAATACTTTTGGATTGGAAAAAAAAAAAGCATCTTATCAAGTTCACTATAAATTGAATATGTGTGAGGTGTAAAATACTAAGTCTGAACATTCTTTCATGAAGATTTGATCAGGAAATATTTTCTACAGTCTTTCTCTCCCTTCTGCTGATTCAAGAAGGGCAGTTATTAGTTTCTGGCAAATAAATATGCAAAATACTGGTTAACCACTAAAGAGGACTAAGCTACCCAGTAAAAGTGTTGTTTGGTAAACTGACTGCGCTCAACATAACCCCATTGGGTTGACTGGGTAGTAAAAACTTCAACACAAAAAAAAACAAAACTTCCGAATCCCACTCACTCGGCCTTCTCTTCCAAGTAAGGTAGAAAACACAGGATCAGAGACATTGTGATGTCCAAGGAGCTTTTCTTTAAGGTTTCTTTTTTGTGTATTTCGGCACATAAAATTTCTAAATGTCTATACCTAATTTGGCTTAAGTGGGACATTGTCCTGAGAAATGTTTGCCTATTTGCTTAATATTTTTTTTATTTTTTTCTCTTTACAAAAATGGCGTCTGATCTGAATCTGCACTGTTCCTTTATGCCTGTCTCTGGATACTGTAGTTTCCTACACATACTCTTATTGTCGCACCTGCAAAAATAGCATAAGTCACGGTTAAAGTGACTTGTAAGCATGCAACTTCATGTCTGTCCATTTGTCCATGTCCTTATGTCCACTCTAGTGTCCACCCTAAACCCTTGTCCTGCTGAATAAATTAAGATGCCAAATCCACTACTAATTTTCAGCCAATCATTACTTGATTCTGGATTTTGATACAAATTCACATACTTAATGACAAACAGTGCAGATCCAGATCAGTTAGCTTCTTCAGAAGCCAACTGATCTGGATCTACACTGATTGCAAGGGCAGGGTATAGCCAGGTTCAGCAGGACAAGGGTTAAGGCTACAAACTGTAAAACTAGTTTCATTTCACTGATTGTTTTATATGAAACAAAGATGACAACCCTCACTCTTCTGGTGCATGTTTTCACATTTTAGTACGAGGTGCGACTTAAACCTCAACGTCACAAAGTTCTTTATATTTCTTTGACTGGATCAATCAAATCAACTTCTCTGAACATGATGAATGGATTGATGAGATGTTCTCATCCACAGAGGCACCATACATGTATTGGCACCAAGAAAGAAAATTTGTTCTCATGTTCTTGCCAGTCTAATAATATCTGCTTGGTACATTGAAATACCTGAAGATTTTATTCCAGTTTTTTCGTTGACATGATTTGATTTGCAGGGAAGTTGAATGATATTGGAATTACCCTGTAGAATTATTTGTGTCTTATCATGAGAAAAAGTATGTACTATAGAACACTAGATAATATGCCTTTTCTTCAACAAAAAAGTTGATATTTTTCTTATTTTTCTACAAAAACATGCACTGTGGTACTCATAAGAAGTGCCTCTATGAGGCATTTCTAATGAGTACTCACAACATACGTTTTCGTTTAGTTTGGTTAATATTTTTCAGAATATCTTTCTTATATTTGTTTGTGCAGACACCATAATTCTGAATTGCATTCTGTCTTATCCCTTCTCATGCTAAATAAATTAAGATGCCACACCCACTTCTAATTTTCAGCCAATCAGATTACTTGATCCTAGTTTTTGATAGAAATTCACACATTTAATTACAAACAGTGCAGATTCAGATCAGTTGGCTTCTTCAGAAGCCAACTGATCTTGATCTACACTGTTTGCTAAGACAGGGCATGTTGTGTTCAGCATGAGAAGGGTTAAAATTTGAACATGTCCATTGGGTTTCCTGGTAATTTACTCAGGAAAACCCAGTTCACAAAGCTTAAGTCTAGTGCACACTTTCACTGATGGTGTTAATGTACAACTTACTACAAGAGTCAGAACAATGATCTCTCAGTTCCACACTGCAGACTGACATGTACATGTACATGTATAATGTATATAGATACTGTATTTATTCTAATATACATCCGGGGGGTGGGGGGTGTAATTCATTGCTACAAAAATGAAATTCTTCTTCTTCAAAAGAGATTGGCCAGTAGATATTTTCATGCTTTAGGTTAACATCGCAATGTTCATCTATGTTTATCTCGAAAAGTGGGAGGGGCATTTATTAGAGTAGGAGCTTCATAAGAATAAATATGGAAGGTATTGGGCAGTTGCTGCAGGCACATAATGACTGCAGATCAAGGGGCCACAAGATGTCCCAGCTAGGTCACATGACTTTCATGGGTATTGATCATCACTACAGTCATTCTTCTCCTTCCGCTGGTTACTGGCAGACGAATGAGCACAAGTACTGGTTAACTGCTTAGAGGATTAAGCCTTCCAAGGAAAAGTGTGAGAAGGTTAACTGACTGGCTCAACATGAACTTAACAGTGTTGACTGGGCCTTAAAACTCCAACTCAAACAAACAAAGATGTGCAAAATGTGAGACTTCACTTCTCACTTTTTTCACAAAGATTAGCTCTTTGATTGAGAAGGAAAGATGACAAGGGAGATAACTACTGCTTGAAGCTTACTTAATGGAAATGTCTTAGTTATCTCTCTTTAAAGTAATTGAGGATATAAAAAAAACAAAACAAAAAAAAAAACAGGTGGAATTATAAACTAGCTGTTGTAATGAGTAGCACATGTTCTTATTGAGAATTAAGAAAAATAATTAGTAATTAACCCCCAGCCCCCTCTTCTGCTGATTCCAGAAGGGCAGTTGTCACTGACTGGCAGGACTAGCTGGCATAAAAATATGCATAAATACTCTTTAATTGCCCAGAGGATCCTGTCTAGGAATGTTATGAAAATGACCCATTTGTGAAAGGTAGTAGTGTTGACTTTGCTGTAAAACTCGTCTCATATCAATTGAACCGAATGCGGGAATCTGTATATCAAGTTTTTCCCTGTTAACTTGCAGATGCTGCCATATCTAAACATCATGCGGACATACTAATTGCAACTCTCCGGAGCCGGCCTCGGTGGCTCAGTTGGATGCGCCTCCGACTGGAGACCAGGGGGTCTCAGGTTTGACCCCTGCCGAAGTCGGCAACATTCTTTCATGGAGATTGATCATGAAATATTTTCTACGGTCATTCTCTCCCTTCCTCTGATTCAAGAAGGGCAGTTGTCAGTTTCTGGCGAAAGAATGTGCACAGTACTGGTTAACCGCTTAGAGGACTAAGCCTGCCCAGTAAACTTGTGGTGGTAAATTGACTGCGCTCGGCATGACCCCATTGGGTTGACTGGGCCATAAAACCTCAATACAAACAAACAACTCTCTGGATCTAATTTTGTCACTTGGACACACTTCTCCCTCACTTCTATCTGTTCTTATCAAAACTTTTCCCTGATTTCTGAGCTGGTGGGAAAAGTGACTTCTCCCCTATTCTGAAAACCAGGGTTAATAAAGCCTGCTCATTAGAAGCACCTAGGTGAGGTTCTTTTAATGACATCTTCCTATGATTTTGTGGAGAAATAAGAAAATTATCTACATACACTTAATGATTAAAAAAACCAAAAAAAAAAAAAAAAAAAAAAAAACACCTACAAAACACATGAAAGTGAGAACTCTGCTGTCCCAAATTAGTTACAGAAGACGGCCTATGACTCTTCTGTGTGTCATAGCAGGGCTTTAATTGTTATCATCCTTCCGTCATCTGATATAACAACTACCGTCATAACCCTTAGTATTGGGACAAATAGGCTTTTGCAAACAGTGTAGACCCAGATCAGATGCTGCAGAATGCGGCATCTGATCAGGGTCGACACTGTTTGCCATACATTCATACAGCAATATGTTACACATCAAGAGGTAGTAGAATGGACTGTGTCAAATTTTAGGACAAGTATGGTTAATAGGTAAGGTATTCCAATACTAAGAGTTTATACAGTATATAAAATAACATTGAAAGAGACATAAAGAACAAATTCATCCATCCCTTTATCATAGCTTCAGATAAGGAACTTTTTTTTTCAACCAAAAAGTACTGATATTTTTCTTATTTCTCCATAAAAACATATGTTGTGTACTCATTACAAGTGCCTCAGTGAGATGCTTCTAATGAGTACCACAACATATGTTTTAACTTCGTAATACATTAACCTATAGATAATGTGCTATTCTATTCTGTTATTCACCCCCTCCACAGAAAAAACGACCTTTCAGTCGTTATAAAGTCTTAATTCAGAAGGTCCCTTTAACAGTTACCTGTATGACGTAGTTCCTCCCGCTCAAATGATCACGTGTCAGTTTCTTTTCTGTGGACTTTGAATGTTCAAGGATTATTATTCTGTGTTAGAAAAAATGGATTAAAATTATTCTACACGGTTAAAATTTTTATATCCTTGACTTTCTCTGGTTCTATATTCACTCCTTCTACTATCTATGAAATTATTTTCGAAATATCGATCTTAGATTTCTTGTTTTCTCAATGTTAAATTTCTTCCTTTGTTTCCGCGTCAGTCGATGCATTTCGCCCGCGGCAACTGTGGCCATTTAAAAGCTAAATGGGATACACATTTATCATGTCTAACTTGTAATTCTTGCACACGTATCTCTCCGTGTTATATTTGTAGTTCCTGGACAGAAAAAGTTTGGAACCTAGCAGAAAGAAGACGCCTTCATGCTACTAGAAAATCAGTTATGACGCAGAAGAGAAAACAGAAGAAATCAAAGAAATCCAAGAAGTCCCAGTCAGACATGTCTGACAACGGGACAGTTGATGGGAGCACCGCCCCTCATAGCTTTACTGCTCGGGGCAGGACCCATCAAGGTGGCAGCCTGGCGGACTTAGAGTCTGACCGGGCACTAAGCCCACCAGTCACCAGTCACCAGTCACCAGTCAACCAGTCACCAGTCAACCAGTCACCAGTCATCCAGTCACCAGTCATCCAGTCACTGGGCAACTTATCTCCGTTCATCCAGTCGCCAGTCAACCAGTCACCAGTCAACCAGTCACCAGTCAACCAGGCACCAGTCAACTAGGCTCCAGTCAACCAGGCATGGGTTTACAGTCATTCCCGTATGACCTACAAACACAAATTCCGCCTGGTTATATTCCTATAAATGTGCCTGTACAAAGCTACGCTCCGTCCATAAGTAGCCATATTTCACAGGGTAGTGTCCACAGACTATCCAATGTCTTTATTCCTGGTTACGAACGTTCTAATAGACTAGAACTTCCTAATCCAGCTTCTTCCTCTAGACAGATTATTCCACTCGAACCTGATTTTTCGCAGGTCTCAGATCCGAGTGTAATGATTGAGCCTCCAAATTCAAATGATTTATCTATCTCCAGACCTTCAAGGAAGGATCAGTCTAAAAGAGAGCATAAATCTAAAAAGAGAAGAAGACATCGATCGTCCTCTTCTTCTATCTCTACTTCCAGATCAGACTCTTTGAGTTCTTCTCGGCGAAAGAAAAATTCAAAGAGATCTAAGCACTCTCATAAAAAGAGAAGAAGACGATCGATGACGCCTTCTTCTTCATCAAATTCCTCCCAATCTCAACTTGACATTGGTAGATATACAAGGGCTCATAAATCTCCCCAGGTTGTTCAAACGCCAACTCCAATACAACCTGAGGAGACTAATTTTAGTCAAATCACAAATCAACCTATTAATTACGATCAGATTCAGCCGAATCTCACTCAACAGAATAAGGAGTCAGATTCGGAAACTGAATCCGAAGTCTGGTCATTTGATCGTGCGATTAACGAGGTCTTCCGGCTTCTTCCTCCTGAGTTATGCCCCAAAACTCAGCAGGATCAAGCTCCATTAAAACCTCTCTCTGGGATCGAACAATTAATGGAGTCTCGTTCCACTCCATTACTTGTCCTCCCACAATCCAAATTAGTACAAAATACAACAAAATATATTCAAAATAGACTAGAATCGGACAAATGTTCAAGAGATTGGATTTGTCCGCAAAGCTTGGTTTCGGCTCTTGCTCCGACTAAATTCTACAAGAGCCAAAACCAATATTTGCCAACTGATAATATCCCTCAATTAGAAGCGGATGCGTCGCTCCTAGACATTTCTAATAAAGGAAGAGCTTCTATTCCGCTCAAGAATCTAGAAGCATGGGAAAGGAAGGCTAGAAAACTAGTCGCTATTAATTCTCATGCTGATCTATTTTCTTCAGCTGCCTTCCTTTCATTACAACAGGAATCGATGTCGGTTGCGGCCCTTTCCAGACTTCTGGAGGCCGTAGCCAAATCGATTAAACATGCTACTGCCATGTCTACACTTTTAACTACTGAATTATTCCAAGCTAGGAGGGACGCAGCCCTAGCTTCGTCTAAACTACTACTCGACAATTCCACATACGAGTTAAGGAACGCTCCTATTAACTCAAAATCCTTATTTGACGGCAGGATAAAAGAAATAGCTAAATCAAACTTCGAAGCTCAACAGCAAAGGTTTCTAGCTTCTACATCCATTCAGTCACAATCTCATTCTTATAAGCCTCCTTCGCAGAGCAGAGCTTTCAAGATACCTAAATATCCTGCTAAACAAACAACATCCAGACCTAAACCTACGCAGTCGTATAGGTCCAAAAATATTCCTCAAAGCTCATCTTCTCACATTAAGAAAGATAATATCAAGAGGACTGGTAACATCCGTCAGTTCCCCTCCTCTAAACCTGCCTCTTCCTCCGCAAGATTATGAAGGCCCGCCCTTTCCACTGCCTGCTCTTCCGCTCGCGGACATTCCAGTGGGAGGACGATTGGCCCATTTTGCGGAAAAATGGGAGGAAATAACAGACAACAAATGGGTCCTCTCTATCGTACGAAACGGATTCAGGATACCATTCATCAAAATTCCTCCTTTGTCATCTGTTCCGATCAGAATGAGTCAATCCTCCTCCCCGTTTCTCAGAGAAGAGATCGAAAATCTTCTCAACAAACGGGCAGTGGAAAGGGTACAGAATCCGGAAACTCCCGGCTTTTATTCCCGGATATTCCTTGTGCCAAAAAAGAACGGAAAGTTTCGTTTAATATTAGACCTGTCTTTATTAAACCGTTACATAGAGAAACAAGCATTCAAAATGGAGACAGTCAAATCGGTAAGACAAGCGATGAGACTCAACGATTGGGCTGTCTCCATAGATTTAACAGATGCATATCTACATGTGCCGATACATCGTCAATCCAGGAAGTATCTTCGTTTCGTACACGAAGATCAAGTATATCACTTTTCGGCCCTACCGTTCGGAATGTCCCTAAGTCCGTTAATTTTCTCGAAACTGATGGACGTTATCGCAGCTTTTCTACGCCAACGTGCCATATCAGTTTTTCCATACCTAGACGATTGGCTGATAAAAAATCTGATTCACAACCGTCTGATTACTCAGACAAAGATTTGCATTCAAACTATTCAAAGCCTAGGTTTTCTGCCAAATCTCAAGAAGTCAGACCTCTTTCCTGCTCAGAAATTCACCTTCATAGGTATGGAATTTCTGACGCAACAAAATTTAGTCAGGGTTCCAGCGGATCGTGTACAGAACCTAATTCTAACAATCAAGAAAATAATGTCAGCAAAACATGTATCGGCACGAACTTTCCTTTCTCTTTTGGGCAAACTCAGTGCTGCAGCAGACCTTGTTCTCCTGGGCAGACTGCACTTACGTCCTCTTCAGATGTGCCTGCTGTCAGTCTGGAAACCTCATATTCTTCCTCTCGATCACCCGATCTCGATAAACGGCATGATTCGATCTCACTTACAATGGTGGATAAACCCCATTCGATTCGAGACAGGGACTTCAATCCATCCTCCAGACCCCAAATTCTTCCTTTATACGGATGCCAGTCATTACGGATGGGGAGCTCATTTAGAGCCGACAACACTGTCCTTTCATGGTCGCTGGACAGAAAACCAATCCCAGCTCCATATCAATATGTTAGAAATGATGGCCATACGATTAGCACTGAAACAAGCCAAAACATTTATTCACCATTCTTGCATCATGATATCCACAGACAACACAACGGTGGTCTCATATATCAACAAACAGGGTGGCACTCATTCCCCCAATCTTTGCGTAGAAGTTTGGAAAATACTCAATTGGTGCCTGGAACAAGACATAGTTATCAGAGTACGTCACATCCCAGGCAAATTCAACATTCTTGCAGACCGCCTCTCAAGACTAGACAAACCTATCAAGACAGAATGGGCTCTGGATCAAACAGTTGCGAATTCAGTATTCCAGATGCTCAACTTCCCAAACGTGGATCTGTTTGCGACAAGATTCAACCACAGACTCCCATTATATGTCTCTCCAGTACAAGACTACAAAGCACTAGCGATAGATGCCCTGTCCATGGACTGGAATCATCTTCATGCATATGCTTTTCCTCCTTTTATTCTGATACCTGCTGTTCTAGAGAAAATCCGACAACATCAGTGCAGAATAGTTCTCATAGCTCCGTTCTGGCCACAGCAACAGTGGTTCTCAGAACTTCTTCTTCTATTAGTGTCAGCTCCGATTCGTCTGCCACTAATTCCAAGACTACTGACTCAATCCAAAGGAAGATTTGTACATCAAAACCTCCCAATTCTCGACCTTCACGCTTGGGAGTTATCAAACAATCAATCAGAGATAAGAAATTTTCACAAAACGTTGCAGATTTTGTCTCCAGATCAAGAAGAGCATCTACACAAAAAGTCTACGATGCAAAATGGACCATCTTCTCTAATTGGTGTCATACAAAAAAGGTTAATCCGATCTCGGCCCCTATTACAGTTATAGCCGATTTCTTAATCTTTCTTTTTTCGGAAAAGAAATGTCAGATTAGTACTATTAAAGGTTATAGATCTATGATCTCTAACACTTTAAAATTCAAAACTGGTAATAGAATCGGATCTAATCCAGTTTTATCTGAACTTATCAGATCTTTTGAACTTCAACGACCAGTACAAAGATCTCTTACACCTAAATGGGACTTATCATGGGTTTTAGTATGTCTACAAAAACCACCTTTTGAACCTCTTGATAAGGCTTCTAAATTTCACGCTACTATTAAGACAGCCTTTCTCTTAGCTCTTGCCACTGCTAAAAGGTGTAGTGAAATACATGCTCTAGCTATGGATTCACAACATTTAAGATTTAATCAATCTGATGGTTCAGTTTCCTTGATTCTTAAATCTGGTTTTTTAGCAAAAAACCAGCTTCCTTCTGTTAAACCAGATCCTATTGTTGTTCCTAGTCTTGCTCGAATATGTAAATGGGA
Source organism: Anodontia alba (assembly GCA_964016985.1). Lineage (NCBI taxonomy): Eukaryota > Metazoa > Mollusca > Bivalvia > Lucinida > Lucinidae > Anodontia > Anodontia alba. Next base: position 443,626 of record OZ024837.1, on the reverse strand, counting down.
ACATACTGACAGACTTCTTTGCCCCGTTAGGGCTCTGAAATTCTATCTCAAAATGACTAGCTCTTATCGCCAAAATAGAACTAGACTTTTTCTTCCTATTAAAGGCAATAAGGATATCTCTAAAGATACTATCTCGAGATGGATATCTTACACTGTTAAACTTGCCTATAGGAAACTCACTAAACGAGATATCTCTTTCCTTAAAATCAAAGCTCATGAAGTTAGAGCTCTTTCCTCTTCTTGGGCTTTCTTCGACAAAGTTCCTCTCAATGATATACTTCAAGCAGCGGTTTGGAATAGTTCATCAACTTTTGCCAAATTCTATCTCAGAGACATGTCTCAACAAGCACAGAATCTCCAAAGTTTGGGCCCCATTGTAGTGGCCCAAAAAGTGGTGGGGGGCCAACAGCAATCAGCTATGGATGTGTAGACAACGTCAACAGCCCCCCTAGACCTGATGCTATACTAGAGAGGTACTAATTATATCTTTATTATATATATATGTTAACCCTGGATTACTTTATCCTTGGTTAAAGGATCTTATTATTGCCTTAAGCACTAATTATGTCCTCATTATATATATATAAAAAATAAATCCTTTTATTAAGCCTTAATTCAGAAGTTGGGACTAACTTATTAGGAGAAATCCTCCCTCCTATTCTACAAATTCTAGCACATTATCTATAGGTTAATGTATTACGAAGTTAAAATGAAGTTTTTTAAAAGTAAAACATATTTTAACGAGTAATACTTAACCTATAGATAAGTATTTATCGTCCCACCTCCCTTCCCTCGCTCCTTTCTCCTAATTGTGTATTGTTTTACACATAAAAGAAACTGACACGTGATCATTTGAGCGGGAGGAACTACGTCATACAGGTAACTGTTAAAGGGACCTTCTGAATTAAGACTTTATAACGACTGAAAGGTCGTTTTTTCTGTGGAGGGGGTGAATAACAGAATAGAATAGCACATTATCTATAGGTTAAGTATTACTCGTTAAAATATGTTTTACTTTTAAAAAACTTCATTTTCATGGAGAAATAAGAAAAATATTATTTGGCAACCCAGTCTTGGGAATGGCAACCCTCTTATTCAGTACTATGATATACAGTCCCTACCTTTGCATGTTGGCTCCAAAAATCTTATCCAAGGATGGCCACACTCAGGTTACTGTCCTCTGTTTTCATTAATGATTAATTGAACTTGATGCATTGTGTACTTCAGAAGTTGATCTTAGATTTCCCTGATTACTCGGAAGAAGTCGTTGCTTGTGTATAAGAGTTAAACATCAAATTCAGCAATCTTCCTGTCATATCTGAATGATGTTTGGATGGGAAATGAGGTTAATGCTTTCTTTTGATACCGCTACCTCAATGAAGTATCATGTCGTAGAAACGTGGCATGATATTCCATTGTTCTGATTCCGTAGCATCGGACCCCTGTGTGCAAAGCACTGAGGCGCTTCTAACAAATTTCTACATGTACATGCAAATTTAAACATGTTCTGTGAGAAAATAAGAATAAAACTAGGCCTTTTTATACATGTACATATTATCTCTTTATTAAGGATTCTTTACAGCAGCAAATTCATTTTAACCCTTGTCCTACTGAATAAATTAAGATGCCATGCCCACTTCTTATTTTCAGCCAATCAGATTACTTGATCCAGGTTGTTGATACAAATTCAAATACTGACTGGCAAACTGCAGATCCAGATCACTTGGCTTCTTCAGATCTACACTGTTTGCAAAGGCAGGGCATATCCGTGTTCAACGGGGCAAGGGTTAATGACAACATTTTTTGGAACAAATGCTATCGTTATAGCAAGGGTTCATTGTACTAACAGTTTGTTCCTTGGAGGTATGTTTGCCGTTCTAGTAAAAACAAGAACAATACTGTCTAGAAGATTCTGGTGCTGCAGCTGTGCCCTAGATTAGAGAGCAGTATCATTGCTTCAGATAAGAAGGGGTACCGGCATGATGATCTTTCTTATTTCTCCATGAAAACACATGTTGTGGGTACTCATCAGAAGCGCCTCGGCAAGGCGCTTCTAATGAGTGCCAACAACAAATTATGTTTTCATGGAGAAATAAGAAACATATCAGAATTTTTTGATCGAAAGAAGTGCCTTATCTGTACCTATAAACAGTTTATGTAGTCACATAAACAAATGGTACTCATTAGAATTGCCTCACATACATGTAAATGATCTTATAGAGTACTTACAAAATAATATTTTTATGGCAAACTGAAAGTATAAAATATTTGATGAATGAAAAAGGGAACAGCAAAAAACATCTTATCTAGAGATTTGTCTTGAGTGCAGCTACCTATTCACAGGTGGAAATTCGCATTTGTTTGTACTCGGCATGCTGGGTAAAATGTTCGCAGACATTAATTTTTCTTAGAAATATATATATATTTTTCCCCCAGAAAATAGACTTACATTTCACCTAAGTTAAGGTCTTGTTTAGAGAAAATTTGCAATATCAAAGCCAGTGTTCCAAAAAAAGATAAAAAAAAAACATCATTACCGTAATAACCCTAAGTATTGGAACAGATAGACCGTAGGAAAATAATTCACAGAGTGCATACCTCATTACCTGTTGTATTTAAATATATTATTCAGACACTTTAACCCTTCTCTTGCTGAACACGACATGTCCTGTCTTAGCAAATAGTGTAGATCCAGATCAGTTCTGAAGAAGCCAACTGATCTGGATCTGCTCTGTTTGTCATTAAATATGTAAATTTCTATCAAAAACCCAGATCAAATAATCTGATTGGCTGGAAATTAGATGTGGGCATGGCATCTTAATTTATTCAGCAAGGCAAGAGTTAATATATAAACATTGTAGACCCAGATCAGATGCTGCAGATCTAGCTTATCTTAGCCTGATGAGTTGTCAGCACCTGAAGTCCCCAACATCAATCATCAAACATGACCATGAGTCCTTGACCTATATTTTATGGTTCACTGACTTTGTTAGGGCCTCATTAACTGCCAGAGTTAACTTTAGGCCTCTTTAGATTTGGAGCAGAGTTTCATCTAGAGATGCCAGGCTACTGAAGGACACTGTTTGTATTAAGCCAGGGCCATGCAGTATTTCATGGTTTACTGACTTTGGGTAGATTTTAACCCTTGTCCTGCTGAATAAATTAAGATGGCACACCCATTTCTAATTTTCAGCCAATCAGATTACTTGATCCAGGTTGTTTATATAAATTCACATACTTAATGGCAAACAGTGCAGATCCAGATCAGTTGGCTTCTTCAGAAGCCAACTGATCTGGATCTACACTGTTTGCAAAGACAGGACATATCCGGGTTCAGCAGGACAAGGGTTAAATAACTTGATAGGGATTAGGGTCTTGATGTTTTGACCATAATTGCTGTGAGGGAATGACAGCTGATGCCAATCATCAGTATTTGACTGACCTATATTTGACAGTTCACTATGGTCTTGCTGTCATTCCGGGCATGATCATAGCTGCAAGAGGTGTGGAAGACCTTTGTGTTTCTTTATACATTATGCTGAGTACAATAGTCAACCTTACTGACACAATGCTTTCAAAAATGAATCCAAGCACTGAAAACCAACACAGTGGCTCAGTTGGTAAAGAGCGTCCACTTTGTGACCGGGGGGCTTTCAGGTTTGATCCCCGGCAGAGTCATACCAAAGACTTTAAAAATGGTACTAGCTGCTCTTTCCCTCGGCGCTCAGCATTTAGAATTAAAGCTGGGAATCAGAACTGGTCAGCCCAGTGTCAGTATAATGTGACTGGGTGGAATATCATGTCAAAGTGTCTGGGGCGTGAGATTCGGTGAGGTGGCACTCTAAAAGTGAGCACTGAGCTCCCTGCCACATCCAGACACCGTCGCGATATGACTGAAAGATTGTTCAACATTAAGCCTGACTAAAACAAAACAAACAATTGCAAACCAAGCACTCAAAAGGTGCCCTTTGTTGTCTTCTGTCTACCAGCATTTTAAATATTGGGACAACTTCTCTCCTTAGACCATACTTGTCCTAAAATGAATAGCTGAAACTGTGGGTGGCAAATAGTGTAGACCCTGATCAGATGCCACAAATTATGGTCTACACGTTTTGCTCAGGCCTGTCTGTCCCAATACAAATAAGTAACTATTGTTATTTGTAGCTGTGAAATTAAGTACTGGGTGTATACTCTATGACCGAAATGTTTGTATGTCTTCAAAAATGCTGTTAGCTACGCCAAGCTTAGATTATTGAATTTTTTCTGTCTGGTGATATAACAATTATCACAACAACCAGTCTTTCACTTAACTCATTTTAGACCGAATAAACTCTCCCACACTATATATTAGAAGAGCCCAAATTCAGTTTTAGGTGTGTCAGGCTTGTGATTTAAATATGCCTCAGAAACAAATGCGTAATTTTTTTTGCAAACAGTGTAGATCCTGATCAGATGCCACATTCTGCGGTATTTGATCTGGTCTGCACTGTTTGCCAGTTTCCCATTTGTGGGTCTCCAGACTAAAATGGGTCATTTTTCCTTTGGAAAGATTGATTATTAGAGGCCAGGGTTAGTTTGTTATAGGAAGAGGGTATTTAATTTACGGTAGTTGGTAAAATAGCAGTATTATTATATAAAAAGAACAGCACTCTATAATTGACAGCCTTGGAGTTAATCCACAGTTTCTCAAGTACGTTTGTATGACTGCCAATAAAATGCCAGCTTCACTTGTTGACTACTGAGTTCAGTTGCTTTCTGTTTCGGTATTAACCTTTACAACTCTCGGCTGGACTTATTCAGCAGATGACAAATTGATAATATTTTTCTTTTTTTTTTTTCCCATAAAACAGGATTTGACATTTCATGCAAATTGTCTCCAGGGGAGACAATTTGCATGAAATGTCAAATCCTGTTTTCTGAGAAAAATAAGAAAAAAATATTTCGATATGCTGTTGGCTGAAAATTTTACCAAGCATGCCTAGTGTTAAGGTTCTGTTGATTTATGTCAGCTTCTTCACACGAGGTGTAATAGTGCTTATTATCAGAAGTGTGTGACTGGGTTCTTCTTATGGAATGGTTGGAACCTGGCATGGTTTAGTTTTATAGAAGAAAAGAAAACAATAACTGTTCTTTGTATTAAGCTCCAGATATGAGGGGTATCCCGATAAAAATGTTTTGTGTTCGTACATAAAAATGTTAACCCTTAAAATGCCAAGAAAACTGCATCTGTTGTCTGTTTATGTCGTCTGCTGAATATTCTGGCAAACTTTTCAAACCTATTTTTGCATACAGGCAAACAGTGTGGACCCTGATCTGCGTCCACACTGTTTTATAGAATGCCTTTTAAAATCACAAGCAGATGACAAAGCAGGCGACAATTGTTGTGATTGGCAGTTTAAGGGTTATACTAATTGCTGTTTAATAGTAAATTGATACCATATCAGAGCCGGCCTCGGTGGCTCAGTTGGATGCACGTCCGACTGGAGACTAGGAGGTCGAGGGTTAGACCCCCACCGTGGGCGGCAATATTCTTTCGAAGAGATTGATCATGAAATATGTTCTACGGTCATTCTCTCCCTTCCGCTGATTCAAGAAGGGCACTTGTCAGTTTCTGGCGAAAGAATGTGCACAATACATGTACTGGTCAACTGCTTAGAGGACTAAGCCTGCCCAGTAAAAGTGTGGTTTAGGATACTGACCGCCCTCGACATGACCCCATTGAGTTGACTGGGGCGTAAAACCTCAACACAAACAAACAAAAAATACCATATCAGACTTATATAGATTATAGGAGTGTGGTTACGCTTGTCAAATTTTGGGGAAAAATGAACCCAATAAGGGTGTACTGAAGGGGTACTGATATGCTTTTAGGGGAGGCAACTCTGTCAGAATGTTTTGTTTCCCATTTGAAAAGGAGACTACTCTAAAATGAAAGAATTTTTGCTGGCCTTGGAGTAGACCCCTTTTCAGGAGGGGATTGGAGTGCAGGAAAGCAACCATGAAGACATATACATCCAGGCCCTTAATGGTACTTATTACTTCAAGTTATTTTTTTCTGATTTAAAAGCATGTGTTGTGGATACTCCTAAGAACTGCCTCTACCTCATTACAATACCTTATTATTTTAAGAAGAACAACCCCCCACCCCACCACCACCACACACACACAAAAAACCAAAACAAACCAAAAAAAACTCAGGATTGTGCAGTTGCTTAGCATGCTATCGCAAAATCCCCACTCTCCATGCTTATAGTTAAATTGTATGACAGACAGATGGACGGAAAAATAATATTGCTCTCGCATACCCTTGCCACAATTGTGACATGGGGAAGTCATGTAGCAAGTTTTGTTAAATTCAGTCCAGTCAGTGGTTTAGGAGGAGAGACAGACAGACAGACAGTGACCTTTTGATCCCACACAAAAATCACATGGGGCAGAGTGAAAAATAATGTTGCTGTCACACACCCTTACCACATGGAGAAGTCTTGTAGCAAGTTTGGTTTTTTCAGGATTAGAAAATCTCAGTGGTTTAGGAGGAGAGACAGACAGACAGTGACCTTTTGATCCCACACAAAAATCACATGGGGCAGAGTGAAAAATAATGTTGCTGTCACACACCCTTACCACATGGAGAAGTCTTGTAGCAAGTTTGGTTTTTTCAGGATTAGAAAATCTCAGTGGTTTAGGAGGAGAGACAGACAGACAGAGAGTGACCTTTTGATCCCACACAAAAATCACATGGGGCAGAGTGAAAAATAATGTTGCTGTCACACACCCTTACCACATGGAGAAGTCTTGTAGCAAGTTTGGTAAAATTCAGCCCAGTGATTTAGGAGGAAACAGTGTGACAGACAGAGGCGTTTACAATAGCCACATTGCTTTAAAGCATGGGGATAACAACAACAACAAAGCAAAACGAAAAAATAAAAAGAGGTAGTAATCTGGAGGTTTACCAGCAGTTTTTAGACACAGCAGCAGGTAATAAACTGGATACGTTCAAATGGAAGATGGAAGGTGTTCCAGTATTTAGAGTAAATACAATACTAGAGAATACTTAACGGAAAATGATGACTGGAGTAATTTGTTATTTATTTGCAGTCTGTATTTTTTTATGGCGTAGACAGACTTTTTTCAGGATTAGAAAGTAATAATAGTCTTCTGTTTAATCTCATTTTCTGTCCCCCAAAAATAAGCCAGGGTAGTCTTACACTTGTCATGCTCTCACTTAATGATATATCAATTATTACATTATTTCCTGTCATCCTTCAATGGTTCATAATATGAGAAAAACCCAGTTGGTTTGCACTTATAATCCTTTACCACTCTCTTGGCTAATTCAGCAGACATATTGAAATATTTTTCTTATTTTCTCAGAAAACATGATTTGACATTTCATGCAAAGTGTCTCCAGTGGAAACACTTTGCATGAAATGTCAAAACCTGTTTTCTGGTAAAAATTAGAAAAATATTTCAGTTTGTCGTCTGCTGAAAATATCACCCAGAGTGCTAAGCCTTATTGTCGGTTAAATATTCAATGCTGATAGATTGTACCAGCTAGCAAACAGCTGATAGCGAAGTGATCTAGTTCTATTTATAGATATAATTCATGCAGGTTGCTCTCTTTTCATTATCGGTATTGTTACTCTTGAAGTGGCGATGAGAGGTGTAAATTTATCCTGTGGGTTTCCCTTTTGGTGACACAATAAAACTTATTTCGTAAACAGTTACGTAAACAGTTACGTGTTTTATTTTAAATGCCGTATATTGTTTTTTATCTAATATTCAGTATATAATAATATAATAGCCTAGGGAAAAATTGTTTATCTGATAACATGTTTAGAAATGTGGTTATCTAGTAGCTGATGCAGCAGCCTAAAAAAATGTGCCAATTCTGGAATCAATATGAAAAAAAGTCTTATATATTCTGACCTGGATAACATTTCTGTTTTACAAAATTTGCATTCATCAGCACGAACTGAACCTAGTTTGAACTGGTCACTAGAAAAAAAGAAAAAAAAAACAGGTTGTGTTAATGAACAAAGTTAAATTACCTGTGAATTTAACGGACATTTGAAGTTTTTAATATTTAACTGATTACCAGATTGTGAGGGATTTAAAAAATGCTTTTGAAACTGTTACCATTATTTGTCACTTCAAGAGAAAATGGATATCCCTTTTTATGTAAATGGCAAGAAGAAAATGGATGTACCATTTTATGTAAATGGCAAGAAGAAAATGGATATACCATTTTACATAAATGCAAAGAAGTTTGGTATGCTTTTTTCTAGTTTAGTTCTAGTTTTCAGAAAAAATTGTAAATGCTTTGTAGGACCATGTCGAAATAAACAAGTAAATAAATAAATAGATAATGAAATACTGATTTCCCTACCTGCCTGCCCACAGAAGTATGGATTAAGTTTGGCTCGGGGAAACGAAATATGTGTACTTTTGTGTTGCACTACTTATTAAATTACAGCATCATAACGCTTAGCAAACCAGGTAAAAATTTATTTTTGCCAGAAAACAGGTTTTGTCATTCCATGCAAAATGTCCTTTGATAGGGTTGAAAGTGGTGGGAACTAGGTTCTCCAGTAATTTATTTCTACAAAGTCTGACAAACTTGATTACAAGCCTAGAAACTCTTAGCACTCCGGGTAAAATTTACGTCAGATGACATATTGAAATATTTTTATTATTTTTCCCCAGAGAACTGGATTTGACATTTCGTGCAAATTGTCTCCATTGGAGACAATTTGCATGAAATGTCAAATCCTGTTTTCTGGGAAAAAATCATAAAAATCCAGTTTTTTGGGAAAAATAAGAAACATCATCAAATTGTCATCTGCTGAATTAGCCCAGAGAGTGGTATTAAATGAAGGTTAAAGTTTTAAGCAAAATTACTGAGCAAAATTATAGCAGACAATATTTTTCTTTATTATTTTACAGGGAATACAAGACTTGAAATGTCAAGACTTATCTCTGAAAAAAAAAAAAAAAAAAAAAAATAAATGAAAAAATAGAATGTCTGCTACAAAGTTTGCTTGGTGCTTATCATGTATGGCATTGAAGCAGACTACATTTGTAGCTATAAATCAGTAGTAAACAAGCAAAATTACCCTGTTCACCCTGACTATTTGGACAGGTCATCCTTAGCTTTACAATATATACCCAGATCAGGATAATCACACTGTTTGCTACTTATCTATCAGCTTCTGGATATGGTACATCAACAGGTACTGAAATTAAATAGTTACAAACTGAGGACAATTATTGTAAGCTATGGTGCCGAATACTTATCAGGGTAAAAACCACAACATGACTTAAATCTACATTATATAAGGCAGTGTTGGACTGTCGGCCAAACATTTTATTTTGTTCCTAATCTGGGTATCTGTAGGGGCTTTGCCTTTTGTGTCTCAAGTTTAAGACAGTTCAATGTTTTTTAAAGCGGTCATTACATCAGTGCTTTGAACATGTGGATTAACCCTTGTCCTGCTGAACCCGGATATGCCCTGCCTTTGCAAACAGTGTAGGTCCAGTTCAGTTGGCTTCTGAAGAAGCCAACTGATCTGGATCTGCACTGTTTGTCTTTAAGTATTTGAATTTGTATGAACAAATTGGATCAAGTAATCTGATTGGCTGAAAATTACAAGTGGGCATGGCATCTTATTTTATTCAGCATGGCAAGGGTTTAAAAGAGAAATTTCATATTTGTCCTAAAAAATTAAAAAATTAGACAGAATTAGACACCAACTCGAGTTGACTGGGCCATAAAACATCAACACAAACAAAAGCCTAAGTAAATGTGTAAACACAGGTCAGACACTGCAGAATAAGGATTCTGATCTGGTTACACATTGATTTTCACACATCCAGCAAAGTTTTAAAAGTATTGAAAGGAAATCAAATGGACTTGTAGAAGCATGCATAGCACTTGATAAGATGCTTGTTTTTTTGGTCCAAAAGTATCGATATTTTTCTTATTTCTCCATGAAAACATTATGTTGTGGGTGCTCATTAGAAGCACCTCACAGAGGCACTTCTAATGAGTACCCACAACATATGTTTTCATGGAAAAATAAGAAAAATATTTACCTGATACCCACTCTTATCTAGACTTATGAGTATTATAAGTTAGATATCTGATTATTTAGGGTACATATGGTAAGAGAATGACCTCTGGAGAAACCTTTGTTTGGAAAGATTCCATAGCTTTAGATAAGGTATGAGCCAGTGCACGGCAATAGCTATAAAAAGACCTGTGTTACCAGCATAGTCTCAGGTCAGCCTGCATATATATCCAGTATAGCAAGGCTTCTTGTTTATCCCTCTGGATAGCTCAGAGGCTGTAGAAGGCACATGCAATCAGCAAACTGATCAGACTGTACGGATGCAGTCCGTAACAGTGGCAGGCAACCTTTGAAAGAGTAATCCATATCACTGACAGGTAACCTTTGTAGGAGCAATTCATATCACTGACAGGCAACCTTAGAAGCAACAATCCATATCACTGGCAGGCAAGCTTAGGAGGAGCAATCCATATCATTGACAGGCAACCTTAGTAGGAGCAATCCATATCACTGGTGGGCAACCTTAGTAGGAGCAATCCATATCACTGGCGGGCAACCTTAGTAGGAGCAATCCATATCACTGGTGGGCAACCTGAGAAGGAGCAGTCCATATCACTGGCAGGCAACTTTAGTAGGAGCAATCCATATCACTGGCAGGCAACTTTAGTAGAAGCAATCCATATCACTGGCAGGGAAGCTTAGTAGGAGCAATCCATATTACTGGTGGGCAACCTCAGAAAGAGCAGTCCATATCACTGGCGGGCAACCTTAGTAGGAGCAATCCATATCACTGGCGGGCAACCTTAGTAGGAGCAATCCATATCACTGGTGGGCAGCCTCAGAAGGAGCAGTCCATATCACTGGCAGGCAACCTTAGTAGGAGCAAGCCATATCACTGGCAGGCAAGCTTAGTAGGAGCAATTCCTATCACTGACAGGCAACCTTAGAAGCAACAATCCATATCACTGGCAGGCAAACTTAGGAGGAGCAATCCATATCATTGACAGGCAACCTTAGTACGAGCAATCCATATCACTGGCAGGCAAGTTTAGTAGGAGCAATCCGTATCACTGACAGGCAGCCTTAGTACGAGCAATCCGTATCACTGACAGGCAACCTTAGAAGCAACAATCCGTATCACTGGCAGGCAAACTTAGGAGGAGCAATCCATATCACTGGCGGACAGCCTTAGTAGGAACAGTCCATAGGCCATTGTCTGGCGACCTTAGTAGGGGCAGTCCATATCACTGGCAGGCAGTCCATATCATTGGCTGGCAACCTTATTTTAAGGAGCAGTGCATATCACTGACAGGCAACCTTAGTAGGAGCATTCCATATCACTGGCAGGCAACCTTAGTAGGAGCAATCTATATCACTGGCAGGCAACCTTAGTAGGAGCAGTCCATATCACTGGCAGGCAACCTTAGTAGGAGCAGTCCATATCACTGGCAGGCAACCTTAGTCGGAGAATAGCACTGGAAAGCAACCTAAGTAGGATCTGGGTGCAGCACTACCAGGCAGTCTTAGCAGGAGCAGTCCATAGCACTGGAAAGCAAAACAACCTAAGTAGGATCTGGGTGTAGCACTACCAGGCAACCTTACTTGGAACATTCACTGTCACTGACATGTGACTTTTTTGTAGGAGCAGTCTTTTAAGCACTGACAGGTAGCAAAAGTAATAATAGTCCATATCACTGACAAGATACCTCAGTAGGTGCAGTCTGTATCACTGACAAGTTACCTCAGTAGGTGCAGTCTGTATCACTGACAAGTTACCTCAGTAAGAACATGCTCTCTCATTGACAGAGCAGTTTTGTGGGAAAAGTCTGATCGTTGTGTACATTGTTTGCTCAGGCATGTCTTTCTCCATTTGCAAATTTTTACAGTTTTATGAAGAAATCTGCATAATATTTTATTCTACTGTGGCGCCTTATTGATATTGGATTATTTCTCAGGCAGGAACCATCTAGTAATGCTTGTAATCTGTAACTGAGAAGTTTCAAGGTAAAATCATGTGGAGCCAACAGTTTGTCACGAGCCAAGAGTATGTCACAGAAGCACTCACTTGGAGTGTGTCTGATATCATTCATAATGGGGGTAAATGCACTATTCTGTCCGGTGATTGTATCACAATCAATAATTTATTGAGAATTGCATCAACATTTACCATGCTTTGGGCAAATTCAGCAGACAACAGACTGATGATTTTTTTAGCTCACCTGAGCTCTGCTCAGGATGAGCTATTGTGATCACTTTTCGTCCGTCGTCCGTCCGTCCGTCCGTCCGTCCGTCCGTCCGTCCGTGCGTCCGTCCGTCCGTCCGTCCGTCCGTCCGTTAACATTTTCAAACGACTTCTCCTCTGAAGCCGCTGAGCCAATTTTGCTCAAATTTCATATGGAGCCTCCTTAGGGTGGGGGAACGAAAGATTGCTAAAATGGTCGCGGTCCGTCGACTAAGATGGCCGCCATGCCCATATATGGTAAAAACCTTTAAAAATCTTCTTCTCCATAACCGAGGATGCCTTGGGGCTGAATCTTTGCATGAATCATCGGGGACGGGAGGTCAACCAAAGTTGCTAAAAGAATTGTCGTACGTTGACGTTTGACCTTTTTACGGCAAGGTCAAGTTCGCTTCCCTATGCATTTGTATGAGCTCTATACATTTGAATGGGAAAATTGTTAAGAGTTTCAAACGACTTCTCCTCTGAAGCCTCTGAGCTAATTTTGTTCAAATTTCATATGGAGCCACCTTATGGTGGGGAAACAAAAGATTGCTAAAATTGTCGCGGTCCGTTGACCAAGATGGCCGCCATGCCCATATATGGTAAAAACCTTTAAAAATCTTCTTCTCCATAACTGAGGATGCCTTGGGGCTGAATCTTTGCACGAATCATCGGGGACAAGAGGTCAACCAAAGTTGCTAAAAGAATTGTCGTACGTTGACGTTTGACCTTTTTACGGCAAGGTCAAGTTCGCTTCCCTATGCATTTGTATGAGCTCTATACATTTGAATGGAAAAAATTGTTAAGAGTTTCAAACGACTTCTCCTCTGAAGCCTCTGAGCTAATTTTGTTCAAATTTCATATGGAGCCACCTTAGGGTGGGGGAACGAAGGATTGCTAAAATTGTCATGGTCCGTTGACCAAGATGGCCGCCATGTCCATATATGGTAAAAACCTTTAAAAATCTTCTTCTCCATAACCGAGGATGCCTTGGGGCTGAATCTTTGCATGAATCATCGGGGATGAGAGGTCAACCAAAGGTGCTAAAAGAATTGTCGTACGTTGACGTTTGACCTTTTTACGGCAAGGTCAAGTTCGCTTCCCTATGCATTTGTATGAGCTCTATACATTTGAATGGGAAAATTGTTAAGAGTTTCAAACGACTTATCCTCTGAAGCCTCTGAGCTAATTTTGTTCAAATTTCATATGGAGCCACCTTAGTGTGGGGAAACAAAAGATTGCTAAAATTGTCGCGGTCCGTTGACCAAGATGGCCGCCATGCCCATATATGGTAAAAACCTTTAAAAATCTTCTTCTCCAGAACCGAGAATGCCTTGGGGCTGAATCTTTGCACAAATCATCGGGAAGGAGAGGTCTACCAAAGTTGCCAAAAGAATTGTCGTACGTTGACATTTGACCTTTTTACGGCAGGATCAAGTTTGCTTCCCTATGCATTTGTATGAGCCCCATACATTTGAATAGGAAAATTGTTGAGAATTTTAAATTTCTTCTTCTCTGAAGCCACTGAGCCAAATTTGCTCACATTTCATATTGTGCCTTCTTAAGTCAGGGGAACGAAAGATTGCTAAAATGGTCGCAGTAGGTCGACCAAGATGGCCACCATGCCCATATATGGTAAGACCCTTTAAAAATCTTCTTCTTCAGAACTGAGGATGCCTTGGGGCTAAATCTGTGCACAAATCATCAGGGACAGGAAATCTACCAAAATTGCTGAAAAGATTATCGTACGTTGACATTTGACCTTTTTACGGCAAGGTCAAGTTTGCTTCCCCATGCATTTGTATGAGCCCCATAACATTTATATGGGAAAATTGTTGAGAATTTGACGACTTCTCTGAAGCCACTGAGCCAAATTTGCTCAGATTTTTAGCTCACCTGAGCATGAAGTGCGCATGGTGAGCTATTGTGGTCAGTCAATGTCCGTCGTCCATCATGGGTCATGCGGCGTGAACAATTGCTTTAAAGGCCTACTCTTCCTACACCCCAGGGCCAATTGACTCGATACTTGGTAGGAAGCATCAGGGTGAAATGTAGATAAAAAAAATAGCTAAAATCGTTCCGATCGGAAATCCAAGATGGCCGCCATGGCCGCCATCTTGAAAATCTTTTTCGCTTCTTCTCCTGAACCGAAAGGCCAATTGACTCCAAACTTGCTAGGAAGCATCAGGGTGACTTGTAGATCAAATATAGCTAAAATCGTGTCGGTCCAAATTCCAAGATGGCCACCATGGCAGCCATCTTGAAAATCTATTTTTCGCTTCTACTCCGAAACCCAAAAGCCAGTTGACTCCAAACTGGTTAGGAAGCATTGGGGTGACTTATAAATCAAAAATAGCTAAAATTGTGCTGATTAGAAATCCAAGATGGCCACCATGGCAGCCATCTTGAAAAGCTATTTTTCGCTTCTTCTCCTGAACCGAAAGGCCAATTGACTCCAAACTTGCTAGGAAGCATCGGGATGACTTGTACATAAAAAATAACTCAAATCGTGCCAATTAGAAATCCAAGATGGCCTCCATGACAGCCATCTTGAAAGTCTATTTTTCGCTTCTTCTCTTAAAACTAAAAGTCAATTGACTTGAAACTTAGTAGGAAGCATCAGGGTGACTTGTAGATCAGAAAATAGCTATAATCATTCCGATCGGAAATCCAAGATGGCAGCCATCTTGAAAATCTATTTTTTGCTTCTTCTACTGCACCGAAATGCCAGCTGACTCAAAAGTTGGTAGGAGGCATTGGGGGTGACTTATTTTACTTGTAACGTTTAGAAAATTTCAGCATTTTAACCTTGTAAGCAAGATATTTCAAAAACTGTTTAAGCCATTGCCTTGTCATAAGAGTATTGGAAAAATGTTGCATGCCATCTGCATATCTGCAGTGGCGGTTTCACTCAGGTGAGCGAGTTGTGGCCCGTGGGCCTCTTGTTTATTTTTCCTAGAAAATGGGATCTGACATTTCATGCAGATTGTCTCCCAAGGAGACAATTTGCATGAAATGTCAAATCTCATTTTCTGGAATTTGACATTTCATGCAAATTTTGTCTTCATAAGAAAAATATTTCAAAATGTTGTCTGAAATTTTTACACTTTCTAATAGGTTGTTGTTTGATCCACCAGGCAGACAAACTTTTTTCATTGATTATAATTTTTTTTTTTTTTTTTTGTGTGTGTGCATTTTATGATTTATAATTATACTAGCCATCCGTAGCTAATTTCTTTTATTCCATTCCAACGTTTGAGTCATAATCTGGTCTTAAGCGTGCGTTACCACTCCCTTATGTACAGGGCCTTGTAGTATGGGCAGCTGAAGTCCTTTTTAAAAACACTTCTTGTTTTTTTCAGAATGATTGTTTGTTGATATATTGTGACTGCCCAGGTTCTAACATATGTGACATGAAAGTTTAGCTTAAATAGAAAAAATAAATTGCTCTAGTGACCTCCATCGAGACACAACACTATTGACCGATTTATTTATATGGCTTGGCATGCTGGGTAAAATTTTCAGCAGATGACATTTTAAAATATTTTTATTATTTTTCTAAGAAAATAGGCTTTGACATTTCATGCAAATTGTCTCCTACAATTTGCATGTAATTTTAAACCTATTTTATGGGGAAAATAAAATAGTTGTGAATTTGTCGTCTGCTGAATTAGCCTAGAGAGCGGTAAGGATAAAATCCTGTTGGAATATCACACGGGGAGTAACTGTTGTGTGTTGAAAAAGGCAGATGGCCGATTATATTACCTTCCACTTTATTCTGCTTCCACGAAAATAAGTCGATGGGGAAAAGTTAATCCTTAAAGGCTAAAGCACGTAGCAAAATTGTGGAAGACAATATTATTATTTTTTTGTTGTTATTTTTTCAGAGAAAATAAGACTTGTCATTTCATGTGATGATTCACATAAAATGTCAGATCCTATTTTCCATAAAAAAATGAATAAATTTTTATAATAATCACAATGTCATCTGTTGGAGAGATGTTATTAACACTTGAAAGGTCTAACCTTTTGCAGTCTCTAATCCAGTTCTGATCTGAGAAGATGACAGATTTATATTTTTCTTAATTGTCCCAGAAAATGGGGTTTGACATTTTATGCAGCTGTCTCCAAAGGAGGCAGTTTGCATAAAATGTCAAACCCTGTTTTTTTTTGGAGAAAAAAAAAATGAGATAAGTCAAAATGTGGTCTGCTGTAATTTTTACCCAGCATCCTAATCATTAACCCAATCACAACTATTGTCGTCTGCTTTGTCATCTGCTTGTGATTTTAAAAGTCATTTTTGCAAACAGTGTGGACCCAGATCAGGAGCAGTCTAATCTGGGTCCACACTGTTTACCTGTATGCAAAAAATAGGTTTGAAAAGTTTGTAAGAATATTCAGCAGACGACATAAACAGACAAGATTTTCAGATGCAGTTTTTCTTGGCGTTTTAAGGGTAAATAGTTTTCAGAATATAATTGCTTATTGCGATCCATTTATATGATGATTATGGTCTTGGCTGCAGCTGCATATTTCTTCTTATTTCTCCCCCAAAACATGTTGTTGGTACTCATTAGAAGTGCCTCGGTAGGGTGCTTCTAATGAGTACCCACAACATGTTTTTTTGAGGAAAACTAGAAAAAATATCAATTCCTTTCGGTTGAAAAAAAAAAAAAAGAAAGACCTCGTCTGGAGCTGTCATTTTTTTTCCTAGAAGATGTAAAGTGCTTGACATTTCGTGTGCATTAAGGGATAATAAATGTGAAATACCAAACCCTGTTTGCTGCTAAAAGTAAGAATTTGTCTTATTTAACTGAACCAGTTACTAATGGGTCAACAAATTTCAGAGATTTACATTGTCAGAGATCTAAATAAGAATGGTATCTGGATAATGTCCATGCAACCTTGTGGGTATTCTATTTCAAACTGTTTTTCAAAACAACTTGGTAAGAATTTAAACAAAAAAATGTTGCAGAGCTCCAGATAAGAGGGCTATCCACATAATAGTTTTTGTATTCCTCCATAAAAACGTATATTGTGGGTACTCATTAGAAGTGCCTCTGTGAGGCACTTCTTATGAGTACCCACAAGATATGTTTTCTTCAACAAATACTACAAATAAAAAAAAATTATATCTACATTTTGGGACTAGAAAATGCAGCTTATCTGGAGCTCTGTGGATACTTAATTTGTACTTGCACTTTTAAATTTGCAGTGCAAAGAGAAATGCAGGAAGTATTTTGAAAAGTACACATCTTTGCAACAAACAATAAACAGCTTGTCATGTGACTTCCGTCATGTGGTAGTCACGTGATGACTAGTTTGGCTGATTGTTTGCTGAGATGCCACAAGGTAAATTGAGGGGAAAGGAAGAAACTAATAGGTATTCAGATAGAGGTAGCCCCAGGTCTGATTAGACCCAGATTTAAAACAAAATTTGCACTGTAAAGGTTTCTGTTATGAAGCCATTTAAGTGCAGTTGCTGTCAACAACATAACAAAATGATTTTGTGAAAGATATTATTCTTGCAGACATCAAGTCATAGATAAGAGGAGATACAGATGAATATTTCTTCTTTTTATCTCTAAAAAATATGTTGTGGGTACTACTTACTAGAACTGCCACTCTGAGTAAGGATTAAGCAGATACCATTTTAAAAATCAGATTTCCTACAAATCATTTCAGAGAGTTTGATTAATAAAATATCAAACTGTTTTCAGTCAGAAAAATGAAGAAAATCAGAATAAAATACCATCACTTCACAGGTCTAGATAAGAGTGGGTAACAGATTAATATTATTTTTATTTCTTGATGAAAACATATGTTGTGGGTACTCATTAGAAGTGCGTGGGTACTCATTAGAAGTGCCTCAGTGAGGCACTTCTAATGAGTACCACAACATATGTTTTCGTCAAGAAATAAGAAAAATATAGATACTTTTTGGTTGAAAAAAACACGCCTTATCAAGAGCTATGCACTTCCTGTCATGCTCCAGCTAAGGCACTCAATTTTACCAAAACTTACGCTATTTTCCTAATATTTTTCCTGTGAAAACATTATGCCATGAGTACTCAGTAGTAGTGTCTCAATGAGTTGCTTCTGATGAGTACCACAACATACATATTTGTGGAGAAATAAGAAAAATATTTAAATGGGCCCCCATAGCCTAGTGGATAAGAGAGTTGACTCTTAATCCATTAGGTTTCTCACCTCTGGGTTCGAGCCTCGCTCAGGTCATATGTGGGAAAGTCAAGTTCTGCTTACGGATGGTCAGGTGGTTTTTCTCCGGGTTCTCCAGTTTTCGCCCACCTTTGATGAACGATCGGCTCGATATAAGTGAAAAATTCTTGAAAGTTCCGTAAAACCCAAATCAAAAAAAAAAAAAGAAAAATATTTAGCTGGTTACCCATCTTATCTGGACCTATGAATTTTAGTCTGCTAATTTTTGCTTGTGATGTACTTAATTACATTATTAATTTGCTTCTTTTTTTCTTTTTTCTTTTTTTTTTTTTTTTTTGTTTGTTTTTAGTAAAAACTTGGTTGCGCTGTAAAGATTTCTGTTTTGAAGCCATTTAAGTGCAGTTGCTGTCAACAACATAACAAAATCATTTTGTGAAAGATATTATTCTTGCAGACATCAAGTCGTAGATACAGATAAGAGGAGATACAGATGTATATTTCTTCTTTTTATCTCTAAAAAATATGTTGTGGGTACTACTTATTAGAACTGCCACACTGAGTTGCTTCTCTTGAGTACACATAATTTATGTTTTCATGGAGAAATAGAAAATCTTAATGAGATAATCAAGAGATAACAGGCCTTACTGATTGTACCTCTGTAGTTTCTGCACTTAATTCAACTTCTAGAAGTGTTCATATCTCTTTTAAGGTGAATTTGTGATACACTTTCATGGTAACTTTATCAAAATTGTTTTTTTCCTCACTTCTGGATAGATGTCTACTCTAAAAGGGGTGCAGATTCTTTCCTTTTAGAGCAGACACTATTCAGGTGGAGGATTAAGATGCAAGAAAGTGAACAGGAATCATAAAAGTAGTCTCCCATGTTAACACATGCTAAGTGACCTTAACCCCTGCCAAGCTGAATAAATTATGATGAGTGACACCCAATTCTAATTTTCAGCCAATCAGATTACTTGATCCAGATTGTTGATACAAATTCACATAATATTTAGTGTCAAACAGTGCAGATTCAGATCAGTTGGCTTCTGAAGAAGCATGCAGATCCAGATCAGTTGGCTTCTTCAGAAGCCAACTGATCTGGATCTGCACTGTTTGCAAAGCAGGACATATCCGGGCTCAGCAGAACCAGGGTTAAGAAACTTTGGATTCTTGGCTATCCAAAGAGCTGTCAGTGGGGACTGATCAGACTGCATGGTGTATGACCAAGCTGATCTGAGTCATTGCTGTCAGCACACATCTGAAGATAGTCATTTTCAAAGGTTGCAGCATATATGTTTCTGGTAATAAATTGTACTTGTTCCAATTTTAGAACAAGTATGATGAGGAGCTGAAGTGTCCGAATACTTAGATTAAATATGATAAAAACTTCTGGATTAGTGGCCAACAGTGTAAACCCTCTGTGGGATCTGATCAGGTTCTACAATGTTTGCTTAAGCCTGTCTGTCCAAATATTTAGGGTAAACACGGTAATATCGGATTTCACAATTTTACTACCCGACATTTTGTCTAAAAATTGGTGGATGAGTGGCAAACAGTGTAGACCCTGATGAGACACCGCAATCTGTGGCATTTGGGCTTCAGTTTGCTCAGAGCCTCAGGTCTGTCTGTCCAAATTTATACGGTAAATACCGTAGTCATATAATTAGGTAGGAAAAATGGATGTTAACCCTTGTCCTGCTGAACCCGGATATACCCTGCCTTTGCAAACAGTGTAGATCCAGATCAGTTGGCTTCTGAAGAAGCCAACTGATCTGGATCTGCACTGTTCGCTATTATGTATGTGAATTTATAGCTACAATCTGGATCAAGTGATCTGATTGGCTGAAAATCAGAAGTGGGAGTGGCATCTTAATTTATTCAGCAGGATAAGGGTTAACATTTAGAACAAGTATAGAGAAATTGTCTGAATTCTTATGGTTAATACTGTATTTTTAGGTATTAACATTCTTGTTGTTAGTTTTTAATGAAATGCACTTTTAGCTACAAATGCATGGTTTTCAGCTTTACACCAGGTACGAGTCAGATAAGTTTATTAGTTTAAAATTTCCATCAAAAAAAAAAAAAAAAGAATATTAATTAGAGTTAATTCAGAATTTCTAAGTAGTGACGCCTTTCTGATTGGTTCTCACAGCAGATGATTGAGTTGCAGTGAAGATTTTGGAAGAAAACAACAAACGATAATATAAAGAATATGATAAGAGTAATTGTAGTAAAATGAAAATTGTCTGGAATCCAGGGCCCAGTTGTTCAAAGCTAACGATGTCGTTAGTTAACGATTCGTTAAAATTTACATGGAGTGATACGCAAATATGCTGAAATTTTTTACTGAAAAAATGAGAGTAGCTTTTGCAGTGCAAAAGCTACTCAAATTTTTTAAGCAAAAAATATCAGAATATTGTGTATTGAATCGGCTAAAACAGTTAACGAAATGACCCTTAACGAGCTCGTTAAGCTAACGACGCTTTGAACAACTGGGCCCAGACTGCTATATTCTGCATTTGTATTGATTGAACCACCTATTGTATTGAGGGCTTATTAATGCTTAGCATGCTGGGTAAAATTTTCAGCTGACATTTTGAAATATTTTTTTTTTTATTTATCCTAGAAAACTGGCATTGCCATTTCATGCAAATTGTCTCCTAAGGAGACAATTTGCTTGAAAGGTCAAAGCCTGTTTTCTGTGGAAAATAAGAAAAATGTTTTAGTACATGTATGTCGTCTTAAAATTTTACAAGATCGTCAAGAGCTGTAATAATAAAGCATTAAATACAGGTAGACAGGAATGCCATTCAGTATTCAGGGCACATCTCATTCAGGTGTGTGTGGGCCGCAAGTGAAAGGATGGGAGCATTATACCAAAATAAGCAGATTAAGGACACCGTGCACATCTGCACGGTCCCTTCAGGTCATTTGACCTTGGTTGATACATTCTTCAGCGTCAGATATTCTGACAGCTCCAGATAAGATTTTTCTTATTTTTCCACAAAAACGTGATGTATCGGTGAGACGTTTCTGATGAGTACACACATCATGTTTTCACGAAGAAATAAGAAAAATAGTGATACTTTTCTGATGAAAAAAGGAGCTTACCTGGAGCTTTGAAGTATTTCTGTAAGTGGGCAGTGAAGGAACATATCAGACTGCACTGATGAGCAGTACCTGCGTTATATGTCAGGACACATTTTGTTTACCATAGATCATGTATTCTGGGTGGACGTCCTGCAGATAACAAGTTGTTTTCATGATTTAACATCTCATCTAATAAGTATCCACACCATACCAGTACATTTTGAAGTGTCCAGCCAAGTAGTTAGTCCTTCAGACTTAGATCACGAGGTCCGAGGTTTGAATCCTGCTGGAAGTATTACTCAGCTCATGACTCGCACAGTGTGGCACTTCATTGCATGGAGCCTTTCATTATCACCCTTCCACCATCTCAATATGACTTAAATGATGTTGAGAGATAAAATGTCAAATCATCATCATCATCATTATGACAAATATTTTTTTATGGAAAACAAGACAAATTACAGCCACAGTATGTGGAGATACAGAAATAGACTGACTCGGTACTGTAGACCTATAAGCATTAATTGGGCTGCGCCATAGGAAAAAGTGTCTTCAGGCATAATTATGTGGACAGTGAAGTCCAAGATCAGCCTGAGCGTCAGTGCAGTCTGATCTATCTTTGCTGTCTGCTTAGAGAATCATTAGATACTCCAGAATGTATGAATGGAGAGTGACCCAAAGGTCTAGATGATTGGGTATCAGGTAAATATTTTTCTTATTTCTCCAAACCATATGTTGTGTGTACTCATTAGAAGCGCCTCATCGAGGTGACCCAAAGGTCTAGATGAGTGGGTATCAGGTAAATATTTTTCTTATTTCTCCTCCAAACTATATGTTGTGTGTACTCATTAGAAGCACCTCATCAAGACCCACAACATATGTTTTTGTAGAGAGATAAGAAAAATATCAATTCTTTTGGATTGAAAAAAGCATCCTATCAAGACCCATGGAAACCACAGGCCCAGATGGTATATGGCACTTCAATTGTGCATCTGCAGAATGATGTGAATCTGCAAATTTTTTCACATGCTCATAGGCACTTTTTCACTTGATGCAGTTCAATTAGGTCAGATACGGTAATCATTAATGGAAAGTTATGGCTTATTCAGCAGTCTAGTATGTTCCGCCAGTTTTTACAAGGCTGTAGATAATCAACTTATTATTTCTCCACAAAAACAAATGTTGTAACATCAGGTTGCCAAGGTTGTAATTGGACCGCAATGTTAAACATTTGTATCTATAATGCGCACCCAGAAATACTCTGATTAGAAATACTCTACTTTTCCTCGTAGCTCTAGGTAAGGAGGGGTATTCAAATAATATGTTGCTGGTTTCTTCACATATACATATGTTGTGGCAAGGTGCTAATAAGAACCACAACATGTTTTTGTGGAGAATAAGAAAAGTATTTCCTTTTTGGCAGAAAAAAGTGCCTTGTCTAGAGGTATGCTCCGTGCAGTATGAGCAGAGGGTCTCTGTTTGTTTGTGTTGAGGTTTTACAGCCCAGTCAACCCAATGGGATCATGTCGAGCGTGTCAGTTTACCTAACCACACATTTACTGGGCAGGCTTGATCCTCTAGGCAGTTAACCAGTATTGTGCACATTCTTTCGCCAGAAACTGACAACTGCCCTTCTTGAAGAGGGCCTCTGTTAAGTATCTATTTTATGATATCTGATGATTGTGTAAGCAGAGAACAAAGATCCTGATCAGACTGTACAAAAACACAGGCTGATTTGAGCATTTGTTGGCTGCAACTTACATAAGGGACCATTTATTGTAGGACTTGCTTTAGATTCCCATTGCTTGAGATAGCTGATTTTTCAACCAAAATACATGTACAGTGATAATTTGCTTATTTCTTAAAACATCTTGTGGGTACTCACTAGAAGTGCCTCGCCGAGGCACTTCTAGTGAGTACTCATAACATGTTTTTGTGAAGAAATAAGAACAATATCTGGATACCCAGTTTCTCTAGAGCTCTGAAGTTTTGAAGATGTCTGTTAATGAGTCTGTGGTACACTAAACTCACAGATTGATGCTCACAGTCTTTGAAAGTTTCACATTCTGAATATGTGTCTTTGTTTTGTTTTTTTCAGGGTCGTCGACGGTGAACATAAAGAAGCGTAACCGTGGGATTTTTAGTACATTTTTGTGTTGTTTCGGTAATAAAAATAATAATTCATCGAGCAATTATCAAGCACCTCACGTTGAAGAGAACGGAAACCCCAGGGTAAACATTGTAATTATTCCTTTATATGTTCTTTTTTCTTTATTATATCATTTTTTTCTGTACGGAAAGAGTTGTTAAAGGGAATGGCAATCTTGGTAATGAATGTATCTGTGACGAAACTGCTCGACAAACCCATGCATTTTGATGCAAACCATGCATTTTGATGCAAATTTGATCAAAATCACATAATTTGCATCAAAATGAATGGTTTGATAGTCTTTCATTTGAAAGTATCACACGAAAAAGGCCCTAATGTAATTTGCTGACAACGCAGGCCCTGATCAGCCTGCGCATAAGTGCAGGCTGATCTGGGCCTTCGTTGTCCGCTTAAAGAATCAGTGGATACTAAAAGTATATGTTGACAAACAGAAAATGCCATAATTAGACAGCACAGATGCGCATGCTGATTTGGACATACATTATCTGCAAAATGCATAAGGGCTGATTTTGTATGTTGCGCTTTCGCATAATGTCAGATAAAATCTTTATCAATGTTCGCTTTCCCTTTAAGGAGGAGTATCCGAT
The DNA here is from genome assembly GCA_964016985.1 of Anodontia alba. Taxonomy (NCBI): domain Eukaryota; kingdom Metazoa; phylum Mollusca; class Bivalvia; order Lucinida; family Lucinidae; genus Anodontia; species Anodontia alba. The sequence continues at coordinate 419,308 of OZ024837.1, read as the reverse complement.
GATAATTTTGGAATATTATTTCTTATTCTTCCATAAAAATATCTTGTGGGTATTCATTAGAAGGCACTGAGTACCTACAACATATCTTTAATGAAAACTAGAGAAAATTATCCCAGAATTGTCATCAAATACTCCTCCTGTTTACAAGCATAGTTCCATATTAAGAGAAACAAAACTATACATGTAGTTTTTATAAGAATTGCTTGCCTCAGTGGCTCAGTAGCATCCGATGAGATCAGGATGTCGTGGGTTTGATCCCTGTATGACCGAGCAACATTCTTTCGTGGATATTGATTATGAAATATTGTCTGTGGTCATTTTCTCCCTTCTGCTGATTTTAAGAAGGGCAGTTATCAGTTCCTGGCAAATGACATGAGCACAAAGTACTGGTTAACTGCTTAGATGATTAAGTCTGCCCAGGAAAAATGTGGTTTAGGTAAACTGACTGTGCTCGACATGACCCCAGTGGGTTGATTGGGCAGTAAAGTCTCAACACAAATAAAAATTTATAAGAATTGTCTCATATGGCAGTTCTAACAGGAATAACAGCATTTGCTTGATACATATTCTCTGTAGCTGTGGAACCAGACTCAGAGGTGTAAAAACCCAGAACTCTCTTGTGAGGAATTCGCACTACATGTTTTATTTTTTTGAGAATAGGAAAAAAATATTCATCTGGATATTACTCCTGATCTAGAACTATGCTCCTAGATATTTGGACACCTTAACTTCTTGGTCTATTTAAATCATATAGCTCTTGATAACAAGCATTTTTCAATCTAAAAGAAATGATTTTTTTCTTATTTCTCCATGAAAACATATGTTGTGGGTACTCATTAGAAGTGCCTTAACGAGGTGCTTCTAATTAGTACCCACAACATGTTTTGTGGAGAAATAAGAAAAATATTTACCTGATACCCAGGCTTATCTAGCCTATGTTAAATTCTAAAATTTGAACAAGTCCCTTTTACTACCTGGTTATACATGTATGTCTAAAAAAATGCTTACCAATGGCAAACAAGCATTTTGTTCTGAGTGTACACTGTTGCCAGATGTGGTTAACTGCTTAGAAGGACTTAGCCTGCCAAGAAAAAGTGTGGTTACATAAACTGACTGGCTCAACATGACCCTAATGGGTTGACTAGCCTGTAAACCCTCGCCTCAGTCAGTTGCCAGGATGTGTGTCCAGATAATTATAATAATATGGTAGATACTTAGATGTGGATGTCTGTAACATAGGTCTAGATAAGAATGGGTATCAGGTAAATATTTTCCTTATTTCTCCATGAAAACATATGTTGTGGTACTCATTAAAAGCGCCTACCCTTATGACTACCCACAATATATGTTTTTGTTGAGAAATAAGAAAAATTTCAATACTTTTGGATTGAAAAAAAGAAAAAACAACAACGTCTTATCAAGAGCTATGTGTCATACATTTAAAGTGTTTCATATTTTGTAGAAAACAGAGTTTAAAGTCAAAAGACATAACATGGAAATAACTAACATATAAATGTTGTTTCGGGCATACCTTTTCTTGCATGTCACTAAGTCAGTTGTTGTTAACTTTTACCACACTCTGTGGGCAAATTCAGCAGATGGCAAATTGATAATATTTTTCTCAGAAAATAAGGTTTGACATTTGTAAATTGTCTTGCATGAAATGGCAAACCTTATTTTCTGGTTAAAATATTTGAGCCATAATGTTAGAAAACATACTTCGGACGCGCACCCAGTGAAGATTCAGATCAGCCTGCATATTCATGCGATCTGATCGGAATCTTTGCTTGGTACATTTTTAATAGCCAAGGATGCAGTTTCTTCATGTGGACACTGAAGACCATAGCTACAGATAGGAGGGGGTATCCACATAATATTTTTTTTTTATTTCTCGACAAAAGCATATGTTGTGGGTACTCATTAGAAGCGCCTTGCCGAGGCGCTTCTAATGAGTACCCACAACATACATTTTTGTTAAGAAATAAGAAAGATATCAGCATTTTTCGGATGAAAAAAGCGCCTTATCTGTTGCTATGTGAAGACTGATCAGACTGCACACATAATTAAGTCTTTGTAGGGGTGTACATGTGAGAAGGTATGTTTTCTCAAGTTGTGACACATTTCAAAATGTCATCTGAATTTTCCCAGCATGCTTAGGGTTAAAGTGAATGATGGTCGTACTGGTATAAAACTCTTTCTATTGACAATGATAGTCCAGAAGGTGTTGTATTGTTGTTTGTTTTGTCCTCACATGGATGGTAATATATCCATCCAAATAGTGACCCATCTCCATGACCAGTGTGCTGAAGAAATTTTACTGAAAATATATCAGATAATGTGAGTTTTTAGGCAATAATATTTTTTTCATCAGAAATACCATGCCAGGGCCCACTCCCAAGTCCATTCTAAATTATCTAATTCAAGTGTTTTGCAATACTCTTGAATGAAGAAAATATTCGCTGCACTCCACGTCCTCACCCCACCACAGTAACCTTTATCAGTTCCAGACATGATAATACAGAATAAATTTTATTTCATTTTTTTTACTTCAGAATACATGTATCTTGGATACTCATTGGCATTGCCTCAATGCAGATCCGATGACTACCTACTGTCCGGTAAAAGTGTGGTTAGGTAAACTGGCCGGCTTGACATGATCTAAATATTATTGACTGGGTCGTTAAACTCTAACCCAACCAACCACTGACAATTCAACAAGATGCAAAAATAACAAAAGTTATTGTTGTCCAGTGAACAGTACTGCAGCGATATACGTATACTGTGAGGCACCTTTTCACCTGGCTCTTAATGTGACATTTACTTGGCTTAAACTAGTATCATCCTGTAACCTTAAAACTCGGTCATGATAAGTTATCAAGACTGTACTGATGATGACACATACCAGACTTAGCTCCAGCTAAGAGGGGGTATCCACATAATATTTTTTCTTATTTCTCCAAGAAAACATATGTTGTGGGTACTCAATAGAAGTGCCTCCATGAGGCACTTCTAATGGGTACCCACAACATATGTTTTCTTGGAGGAATAAGAAAAAATGTCAGTACTTATTGGTGAAAAAACACCTTTGTTGGGGCTATGCAGTATTTACCCTAAATATTTTGACGCCTTAATTCCTGACCATATTTGTCCTAAAATTTGAACTACTCCGTTTTAGTACATGTTGCAGTGTATAAAAACACCTGGATGAATGGCAAACAGAGTAGAGCCTGATCAGACAGTAGCGTCTGATATAAGTCTGCACTGTTTGTTCTGGCCTAATAATGATACTAAGGGAAAATACCTGATAGTTTGTTTAGGTTGATATAAACTAGAATATGCTCAGGGCAATCTATTTCTCTTTTTTTTTTTTTTTTTTTTTTTCTTTTATGCTCATTTAGTGCTGTAGGAAAAAATTACAGAATACATCTTCAGTAGGCTATTTTTTGAAACAATTCTTTAAACTGAAAACAGGGTGTAAAAATTCAGTTGAATCATCTCTTAAATATGTCAAAACATATTTTCAGAGAACTTGTAAAATTTTATGAGACAGCTCTAAATAAGATGTTTTTTTTTTTTTCAACCCAAAAGTATTAATGTTTTTCATGTTTTTCCATGAAGACATGCTGTGAGTACTTGCTGATGCACTTCTAATGAGTACCTATAACATATGTCTTCATGGAGCAATAAAAAAAAAAAAACTGTTTGTCTAGGTACCCCTCTTATTGAGAGCTATGCTATTACAGTATACCTGCACTCGGCAAATCTTTTTCAAAAGCTCCATTAACCTTTGATCCTTCTCCATTTGGTTGATGTAAAACAGGTGGAAAAAATAAGACTGATGAACACAGTTTTTCTTGGTTTTGTTTTGTTTCAGCAGAAACCCTGAATCATACTCTTGTTTCTCCATCAAAACATTGTTATTTTTTTTTTACATCATTTAACCTTTGTCATGCTGAATAAATTACTGTGCTTTCGACATCTTTCAGAAAGTCATTTTTTGCTTGGCATTTTACACAAAAAAAAAAAAATTTGCAAACTTTTGTTATGATTTAATGCAAAACCATTTGTCGTAACTACCTATGCACAAAAAGCTGTATTCTATTCATTGGATTTTAAAAAATCAACTATTTTCACTCTTTCCTATAGTAAAAATGAATGCAAATTTTGCAGAAATCTGTAGGGTAGGTAACTTGGAGGCAAATTTTCAACAAGTTCTGCTTGTTTAATTTTTCTGAAATTTTCACAATATTGTTGTGAAACATCAATAATTTAAATTCAGCAAAGAAAAGTAAAAAAATATTTTCTTAGAGACAAAAACTCCAAAAAATCACTTTACTATAGAAATTGCATAGGTCAGACCAATTTTTGGCTGTAAATTTAATTTTACTGTAAATATTTGAGAACAAAACACTGAAACAAAAAGACAAATGGTTTTTCATTCAAAATAAAACGCCAAGCAAAAAACGTCTTTCCAAGAGATGTCGAAAGGACAGTAAGATGCCATGCCCACTCCTAATTTTCAGCCAGTCAGATTGCTTGATCCTCATTGTTGCTATAAATTCATATACTTAATGGCAAACAGTGCAGATCCAAATCAGTTGGCTTCTGAAGAAGGTTCAGCAGGAGAAGGGCTAAAATGGCCCAAGAAGGATTTCCAGATAAATATTTTTCGTATTTCTTCGCAAAAGAAAGATGTAGTTACTCATTAGAATCCTCTCTGAGAGATGCTTCTAACATGCACATTTGAATAGCCCTGTAAGATGCTTCTAATAAGTACTACATAACATGTTTTTGTGCAGCAATAAGAAAAAAATTAACACTTTTTGGTACGAAAAAAAAAACAACAACAACAAAAAAAACAACAACAAACAGTAAAACAATACTTTTATCTTGAGCAATGCACTAAGTTTTTTCTAATAGATACCTAGACTGGCTCCATTTGTTTCTGCATTTTTTTTTTTGTCATTCTTTATCACTTCCTGTAGCTGCATTTGTCTCTTTAATCCCATTTCACTGTTAACTACACTAAGGGAAATAACTTATCAAATCATTATAAGCTGTACTAGATTGTATAACTTTGAAAAGAAAAGAGAAAATGATAAAAAAAAGATAGAGACAGACTAATGGATACCTAACAAGAAACTTTCTTGGAGATATAGATGTAAGGACAATATTTGGGCCCACACTTGATAAAATTACATAAACAAAGACTCTGATCAGCCTGCACACTGGGGCAGTCTGATCATAGACTTTTTTTGGCATTCTAATCTGCAGTTATACCGTAATAACCCTAAATATCTCTGGGACGGACAGGCCTGAGTAAACAGTGTAGACCCTGATCATATGCCACAGAATGTGGCCTCTGATCAGATCTGCAATTTGCCACTCGTCCAGCAATACTTTAAACACATCAACAAGTAGTAGAATAGACCGTTCCAAGTTTTAAGACAAGTAGTGTAAGGAGCTGAGGTGTTCCAATACTTAGGGTAAATACAGTACGGTAATGTCCTAAAATTTTGAACACTTTATTCCGTACTATTTTGGCCTTAATTCTCCTTCTTCTTAAAATACTTAGATAGATGTCAAACAGTATAGACCCTGATCAGACTGCTCCTAGTCTGATCTGGATCTGCACTGTTTGTATATGCCATTTTGTCAGAAATTTAGAAGTACAAAATTTTGGGACATTTACTGTATATGGTATTCAAGACTGTAAATGTATTTTCAGACTTCCAATGAGAAGTACCTTTTACCTCCCGTTCGGCAGCAGGACGTTAATAAAAAGTGTGTTGTTATAGACTTAGATGAAACCCTTGTACATAGTTCATTCAAGGTAAGTTTATATTTAGCAGCAAAGCTAGGTAAAGGGGTGATTGGGTGAGGCAAAAGTGTTGTGTATCTTACGTGACCGAAGCATCTAACCCTAACCCATCTCCGTTACTCCTTCCAACAACCCACCCCTCTTAAAAAACAAAAACAAAAAAACAAAAAAAACGGAAGAAACAAGACTAGTACAGTTAATAGGCTTCTTGACTAGACTAGTACTCTTTAAAAAGAATAGTGCAGAAATACTTTTTTTTTTTTTTTTTTTGACCGAAAAGTGAACTTAATGACTGAATTGGGTCATAAAATGTGGTGGAAATACATTTTTCAAAATGAAAGGTTGCCTTCAGAAAACATAGGAAAAAAAAAAAAGTTTTATGTATGTATGCGTATGATTTTTTTCTTCACATCTTGTAAGAGCTGTTCTGCCATTTAATTATGGTAAGATAGAGCAGTGTATCTAACTCAAAAAGAAGTCAGAATATATCAATATTTTTATGTAAAAAGTTATGGCTTATCAGCTCCTGCATCAAGCTCTTTTTTTTTTTTTTTTTTTTTTTTAATCTTGGCAATATTATAGCTCGTGTACTCTTGAACAGTATAAAAATTTTATTATATCTATCAGAAGACTTGTTAAGGAGGAGTATTTGAGGATAATTCTGGGATAATTTTCTCCAGTTTGCCATATAAACATATGTTGTGGGTACTCATTAGAAGTGCCTCACTGAGGCACTTCTAATGAGTACCCACAACATATGTTGTTATGGAGAAATAAGAAAAATTATCCTAGAACTGTCATGAAATACTCCTTTTTACCAAGTCCCGTGGCAACCTAAGACAAATACTTTTAACCCACTGTAGTCGAGAAACCCTTAAAAGGGTAATTTGCAAACAGTGCAGACACAGATCAGATGCGCAGAATGCAGGGATCATTGAAATTGGACTGTTCCAATATATTGTGTCGGGGCGTCTATTCAGTGTACAATGGGTGAATGGAGAATACAGTACTATATGGCAAATTACTTTAAGAAATACCTATAGACATGCAGCCAGCTAAGACTCTGTTCAGTCAACATATCTGCACAGTCTGATCAGTCCTGCTGTGCAGATTCTCAGGCTGATATGAGTTTTTGCTGGACACGCAGTTTCTGGCGAAAGAATGTGCACGATACTGGTAAACCGCTTAGAGGACTAAGCCTGCCCAGGAAACGTGTGATTAGGTAAACTGACTGTGCTCGACATGACCCCATTGGGTTGACTGGGCTGTAAAACCTCAACACAAACAAATATCTGAAGGTATTTTTCTCACATTGTATATCTCTTACCATATCTCCAAATAAGTCATTTTTTCTCCCCTGAAGTACTGATAATGTTCTTATTTAATGAGAGCATACAACATGTTAAGAAAAAAAATGTAAATACTCTCTCTTATACGGCCTCAGTGGCTCAGTTGGATGCACATTCGACTGGTGATCAGGAAGTTGTGGGTTCGACCCCTGCCATGTCGGCAACATTCTTCGTGAAGATTTGATCGTGGAATATTTTCTATGGTCATTCTCTCCCTTCTGCTGATTCAGGAAAGGCAGTTGTCAATTTACGGTGAAAGAATGCACAATACTGGTTAAAGGCTTATAGGACTATGCCTGCCCAGTAAAAGTGTGGTTAGATAAACTGACCATGCTTGACATGACCGCATTGGATTGACTGGGCTGTAAAACCTTAACACAAACAAACAAACAAAATCTGGAGCTATTGATAATGTCACGCACTATTCTTCAATAACAGCTTCGGAGGTGTTCTAAATAGTTCCGCAATACAAGAAGTCCAGCAGACAGCTAGAATTAGCAACCATTGTCACAAGTCCACAATAAAAGGTCTGACAGGACAACTCAGTTCCTACAGGAAACCAGTCTATACTTAACACTTAGCACTCTGGGTAATATTTTCAGCAGACAACATTTTGAAATTTTTTCTTACTTTCACAAGAAAACAGGATTTGACATTTCATGCTAATTGTCTCCATTGGAGACAATTTGCATGAAATATCAAATCCTGTATTCTGGGAAAGTAAGAAAAGTATCGTCAAATTGTCGTCTGCTAAAAATTTTACCCAGGGTGCTAAGTGTTATGGTAACAGAGCTGTCGATAAGAAGATATTCAGATTAATCTTTTCCTTATTTCTGCGTTAAAACATACATACATACTTATTATAAGCACCTCACCGAGGCACGTCTAATGAGTACCCAGTATGTATGTTTTTGTTGACAAATAAGAAATACATCAATACTTTCGTATCAGTAAAGCCCATTATCACTACATGTATATCAGACTTCTAATGGAATCTTCTGACTGACATATATCAATGCCATATCAACTTTGTGATGGAATCATCATAGCTCCAGATAAGACATTTTTTTTTTTCATCCCAAAAGTTTGATATTTTTCTTAATTCTCCATGAAAACATATGTTGTGGGTACTCATTAGAAGCATCTCGTCGAGGCACTGCTAATGAGTACCCACAATGTATGTTTTTTGAGACAATGAGTACCCACAACATGTTTTCATTTTTAGTGAAATAATTACTTGATACATGCTCTTATCTAGAGCTAAAGTGTTGACTTAGACTGGCTCCAGTCTCCAATGACTAAATATTTCTCTCATAATTCTGTTTGATAATCCACTAAGATAAAACCAAAAAAAAAAAATGTTATGACTATAAAGGCTGGTCACTAGTGACCAGCCTCTATAGTTATGATATTACTTTGGTTTTATTTTAGTGGATTATTAAATGGATTATAAGAAAAAAATATTTAGTCACTAGAAACTGGTGCCAGTCTTAGTGTTGACTGGCTAACTAACAAGTCCTACAATATTTATTCTAAATATTGGGACATCTCAACTTCTTAACATGTGAACTTTAGTACTGTGACAAAAGGCCTCAAAAATCCAAAACATCAGCTGTAACTTCTCTAGAGAATTACCTCATAATTCTGAGATGTCCACCCACTTTCCTGGGACAAATTCTATAAATCTATAAATACATAATGTAGCTTTCATGTATCAATAAGGCGTTAACCCTTAAAGTGCCGGTCACAGCTGCAGCAGATGGCATTTTTAAGTTTTTCTTCTTCTACCCTGCCACATGATAGTGGGGTGGTGGGGTATTATGGTTTCACGTTGGATGTCCGTGTGTCCATCCATCCGTCAGTTGTACATCTGTCCGTTTTTCGTTTCCAGATGATAACTTTAGTAAACATCAATGGATTTTCACCAAACTTGGTATGTTAAGTGATATTGTGGAGATCTCGTTTGGGTTTACTAATGGGCAAATTTCGTCAAATTTTGACAGAGTTATCTGCCTGAGACACTCCCATATTTTCGTTTTCTAAGTGATAACTTGAGTAAATGTCAGGGGATTTTAACTAAACTTGGTACATGCATTGCTATGAAGGAGATCTGGGTTTGGGATTGCTTATGGGCAAATGTCATCAATGTCTGCCTGCGACACGATAATGGCGGGGTATAATAGTTTAACGTTTTTATTTTTATTTTTTTTCATAGAAAAGCAGACGATTCACATGAAATGTCTATCTTATTTACTATAAAAAAAAAGTAGACTGTCATCTGCGAGAGCTTGATTTTGATTGGTGCTTTAGGAGTTAATTGTCTTTGAAACATGTTTACTTATGTCTCTATTGAAAGGACACAATTTGGTGGTAAAATCTTAACTTTAGATAGAAATGTCTGGGTAGCTAAGTGGTTAGCGCCCTGACTTTGGATTACGATGTCCTGAGATCTAAACCTTCCTGAGGCAGAATTCAGCTCATGACTTACTGTACGGTATTTCATTGTGCAGAGCCTTTCATTATCACCCGTCCATTGTCTCAGCATGACTTAAATAATGTTGACAGGGATGTAAAACAGCAAGTCATCATCATTCATACCTCCAGTTAAGAATGCCTAAAATGGATAATTGAGGGATAATTATTGTTATTTCTCAATACAAACATGTTGTGGGTACTCGTTAGAATTGCTGGCCTCGGTGGCTCATTTGGATGCTCCGTCCGACTGGAGACCAGGAGGTCGTGGGTTCAACCCCCGCCGAGGTCGGCAACATTCTTTCGTGGAGATTGATCATGAAATATTTTGTACGGTCATTCTCTCCCTTCCGCTGATTCAAGAAGGGCAGTTGTCAGTTTCTGGCGAAAGAATGTGCAGAATACTGGTTAACCGCTTAGAGGACTAAGCCTGTCCAGTAAACATGTGGTTAGGTAAACTGACTGCACTCGACATGATTCCATTGGGTTGACAGGGCGGTAAAACCTCAACACAAACAAACAAACTCGTTAGAATTACCTTCTTCAGACAGTTCTAACTGAGTGCCCACATTGTATCGTTCTTCTGAGAAACGTGGAAAATTATTCAATAATCCTTTACGCAACCATTTCTAGAGCTATGTCATTGTAACTTTCTGAAGTGTCCACCCACTTTCCTTGGACAAATTTTATAAATCTATAAATAGCTTTCATATATCAATAAAGCATTAATTTTTTTTTCAGACATGTTACATAGCTCCAGATTTAGTCACTTTCTCCACCAGAAAAGTTGATATATTTTGCTTATTTCTCCACAAAAACATATGTTGTGGTAACTCATTAGAAGGCCTTGTTGAGGCGCTTCTAATGAGTACCCACAACATATGTTTTCATCAAAAGATAAGAAAAATATTTGGATAGCCCCTCTTGTCATGAGCTATGTGTGTTTGCTTTTGTCTCTGTATTTGAAGGAAACAATAGGATGATAAAATTATCACTCCAGATAAGAAGAATACAGCTGGCATATAAATGTCACAATATGAGTAAACATGCACAAATACGCAAATAGTCAGATGGCTTTCTCAAATTATAGTTTATAGGAGCCACAAATAGTACATTTCGAGGGAAAGAATGTGTACAAATATTGGTTAACCGCTTAGAGGACTAAGCCTGCCCAGGAAAAGTGTGGATAGGTAAACTGACCGGCTAAACATGAGTCTAGTGGGTTGACTGGGCCGTGAAACCTCAATCAATCAAAACAAATGGTACATGATCTGATTCTGACTGGGCTTGTTTACTGTCTGGTCAGAGCATGCGTAATTCACTTTCTAAAATTGGCATAGCTCAGGTATAGCCTGGGCGAACATCAGCTCTGACGAGACGGCACTTGTACTTTCTGGTCTTAACTTGCACAATCTGCATACTTTGGAGAAATTAGTGTGCAAGATCACGTATTGATTTGTTTGTTGGTTTTTTTTATGGCTAACCTGGACAGTGTATGTTGACCTTGAATAATTGCATTTTCCCTTGCTGCAAGGTACATTTGATTGTCACACCTGCTCAAGCAAACAGTGTGATATGAGCATTCAGTTTTCCATCTGTCCATTCTTCTGTTCGTCAACATTTGCGACCCCACTCTGGCCACTAGCATTCAAGTCCATTTCAGAATAACTATTTCAAAAGAAATGTCAGGCCTTTTTTCACAAATAAAACAAAGTGTTTTAAAATGCCGTCTGCTACTCTAAGGTTCAAATGACAGCTAATATTTTTTAAAAGGTTTAAACTTTACCACACTCTGGGCTAACGCAGCAGATGACACATTGATGTTATTTTTCATAATTTTCCCGGAAAACAGGATTTGACATTTCATGCAAATTGCCTCCATCAGAGACAATGCATGAAATGTCAAAACCTTTTTCAGGGAAAAATAAAAAAAAATGTATCAGAATGTCGTCTGCTGAAATTTTTACCGAGAGAGCTAAGGGTTAAATAATTGGGATGACACCTGATCAGGTGTGAGCTATTATTTCAAGTAACATAATATGTATACCACAACCTTGTACACTACAACCTTTTTATAAGACAATTGGTGGGATCCAAAGTGAAAATTCGGTTAGCTAAACAACCATGTTGTATCCAAACAAAAATGTGTAGATTATATAGAAAATTTTTTCTATATAATCTATACATTTTTGTTTGGATACAACACTTTTAAGGTCTAACTATAAACTGTCTTATATCCAAAGTCTGATAATGAACCGTCTTATAAAGATGTTCAGTATACATCACGAAAACACGTCTATATAATTTTGCCATGCTTTGGGTCATAGGGTGGTGATAAGGTCCTGCTCGACTTGCAGCAGGTAGGGGAAGGGGGCATGTCAGTATTCAACTGTTTCTGGGCTGTCATTTTGCTTTTTCTTTCACCCACCTCTCTTCTTCTCTTCCAGATCTTCTGTCACTTTTCTGCTTTTCTCAGGGAGGTGACTAAAATGACCCATATGACATGTCATCAAACAAGACTCGACATCAAAATATTTCCTTGGAATTTTGATATGTTATACTTTTTCCCCCAAAAAATTTGTTTCATATTTCATTTGATTTCTGGCGAAAGAATGTGCACAATACTGGTTAACCGTTAGAGGACTAAACCTGCCCAGTAAAGGTGTGGTTAGGTAAACTGACCGAGCTCGACATGACCCCATTGGGTTGACTTGACCGTAAAACCTCAACACAAACACGTTTCATTTGAATTGTTTATAATTCTCATGAGTCATCACATGTCAAGTGCTATTTTCCGGAAACATTTTGAAATATTGTATAATACTATTTAACCCACTTTAGTCTGGAAACCCTGAAAGGGTACATGTAATTGGCAAATAGTGCAGACCGAGATCAGATGCACAAGAATGCAGGATCTGGGTCTACTGTTGCGAATAATTCAGCCATTTTTCTCTAGGAATGTCTAAATCACATTGGACTCTTCCAATATATCGTGTGGAGGTAGGGATGGGGGGAGGGGTGGTGTTTATTCAGTCTAAAATGGGTTAAATGATACCTTCAAGTTAAAGGCAAGTAATCTTAAGTCATTTTGCATTATAGTAATGGCTATTAAAATCATTAGTTTATGTTTTAAAACTCATTAATTTAACTTGTTATTTGTTTAAAAACGTATGGATGATGATCCTAAATGTCACTAACAAAAATGAGTCAAGGTTAGTAAAGGGTGACTGTTTGTATTTGTTCAGTTGGTTTTAAAGTGACAGTCTGTACCTTTGGAAATAGATGGTAACTTGTTAATCCATTCAGGAGCATTAGGCATTCCGGGACAAGGGCTTTAGTTTCATTTCTTGAGCTGTTTGACAGAAAATGTCAAGACCTATTTTCCAGAATAGATAACTTCCTTCTAAGGCCTTATAAAATAGATACAAGAAATAATTATATAGACATTGGAAGTCCTCCTTGCCCCTCCCTTCGCTCACACACACTTCGCAGAATTCTCTCTACCTACATCCCAATAGATTCCCATTAGGTAACTACATTTCTACCTTTTTATAACACAATTCATTATAACACAGTTTTGGATACAACACGGTTCAAAGATGGATCCCAAAAATGTATAGATTTTATAGAAAAAATGACCATAAATGGTCATTTTTCTATATAATCTATACATTTTTGTTTGGATATAACACGGTTGTATAACTAACACGGTTTATGCTTTGGACCCCAAAAATAGTGTTATATTGAGGGCGGGTGTACCTTCTTTTAGCCCTAAAAAAATAGATACAGGAAATAGTTAATTATGTAGACACTGGAAGTTAAAATAATGTTTCTTCTCCCTACTGCTTTGCTCTGTCTCTTACTAATGGAATTCTCTCTACCTAATTCACAGTTGATTCCCAGTAGGTAACTACCTTCTTTTAGTTTTAGCCCTCACGAAAATAACAAGTCTCTACAATAAACTGAAATTTAAATCACATTGCTGCGGTTTGTATTGAGTTGTCAAAATTGCATATGTTTGTCAGATTGAATTTTTACGCTGGATGAACACTCCAGAAATAGATTCGTATTTTCACAGGTTTCTATTGATTACACCACGTCTAGTGAATGCTTTTAATGCTTCCCATGTTGTAGGTGATTTTAATGCTTTGCAAGCTTGGTAAAAATTTCAGCAGATGGCATTTTGAAATATTTTTCATTTTTTTTTCTTCAGAAAATAAGGTTTGACAGTTCATGCAAATTGTCTCCTGTGGAGACAATTTGCATAAAATGGCAGAACTTATTTTCTGAAAAATAACTAACAGCACATAATCAATTTGTCCACTGAATTTGCCCTGAGAATGCCAGATGTCAACAGACAACAAAGAATAATATCTTTTCTCCATTTCCATGGAAACCAGAGCATGTCTTTTCCTGTAATTTGTCTAAAGGAGAAGTTTGATCAGGGTCTGCACTATTCACAGTCCAACCAGCAGTTTTTGGACATGTCACCAGGTAGTTCAGTGGACTCCTCATGTTTTAGAATGAGTACAATAAAGAATAACCTTTTGGGACTTGGAGCAAATTCAGCAAATGATAAATTAATAGGTTTTTTTTTTCCTGATTTTTTTTTTTTTCAGGAAAAAAATGTTTGATATTTCCTGAAAGTTGTTTCCTTCAGAGGCAATTTCCAGAAGTGTCTATAAATCTGATTTCTAGGAAAAATAAGAATTGTATTTGAAAATGCCAGCAGCTAAAATTTGTACACACTAAATGCTATGTACTGAGAGTACTCAAAGGATAATTTGACTCCAAAACATATTTTGCGCTTATTATTGAAATCTCCTTGGGTGGGCAATTCTTGTTTACAGTAGGAACTGTCTTTGTGCAAAAACATTCGGGTACTCATTAGAAGCACCTCAGCAGAGTACCATGAGTACCCATGTCATATGTTTTCAAGGAGAAATAAGAGAAGTGTATGAACAACATTTAATACTCTAGAGCTTCTCTCTTTCCCTGATCCAAAAAGGGCAGATGTCAGTTTCTGGCGAAAGAATGTACACAAGTACTGATTAACCACTTAGAGGACTAAGCCTGCCCAGGAAAAGTGTGGTTAGGTAAACTGACCAGCTTCACATGACCCTAATAGGTTGACTGGGCCATAAAACCTTAACTCGATCAATCTATCAGTTATCTAGAGCTCTGCAGTTGAATAATTTAATGTTAATTTTCTATTTCAGCCAATTAGCAATGCTGATTTCATAGTTCCTGTTGAAATCGATGGCACTGTGCACCAGGTTTATGTTCTAAAACGACCCTTTGTAGATGAATTTTTAAAGAAGATGGGAGAACTGTTTGAATGTGTATTATTTACTGCTAGTCTTGCAAAGGTAATCTGTTTGGTGCTTAATCCAGGTCCTGCTGAACCCAGATATACCCTGCCTTTGCAAACAGTATAAATCCAGATCAGTTGGCTTCTTTGGAAGCCAACTGATCTGGATCTGCACTGTTTGAATTTAAGTACAATGTATGTGAATTTGTATCAACATTCTGGATCAAGTAATGGGATTGGCTGAAAATTAGAAGTGGGCATGGCATCTTTATTCAGCATGGCAAAGGTTAAAACAACTGTATTTACCCAAAATATTTGGACAGACAAGCCTGAACGGTCTAGGCTAAGATCAGATTCCAGAATGTGATCTTGATCAGGGTCTGCTCTGTTTGCCAGTTATCCAGTAGTATAAGACACATCAGCAGGTAGTAAAATGGACTTGTTTGATGTTAAGGACAATAATACATGTACACCACAACCTCTTTATAACACTATTGTTGGGGTCCATAGCGTAAACCGTGTTAGTTAAATGTGTTATATCCAAACAAAAATGTATAGATTATATTGAAAAATGACCATTTATGGTCATTTTTCAATATAATCTATACATTTTTCGGATCCATCTTTGAACTGCATTGTATCCAAAATCATGTTATAATGAACCGTGTTATAAAGAGGTTGTAGTGTTGTTTGAGCCTCTGTGTGAAAAAAAAATACCTTCTGACACGTTTCCCCAATTAAGATTCAAACCAGCCTGCGCAAAATCTGCACAGTTGTTGTCTGCATGAAGAAATTTTGCATCCTTGACTGTCCAAAGTTGCCCTATTGAAGATTTTGATCTGTCTGGGGGAATGAGCAGGCTGATCTGAATCTTTGCTGGGAGCATATGACCGAGTATTTCAGATATTTTGCCTCAGTGAACAGATAAACTTTTAGGGCAAATATAGCATGTTCTGTCAATTAAGTGCCTGTTCCTAACAAATTGTGTACCTGTTTGGCGATTTGCAATGGTATGCTATTGAGTGACTTACTTATAGCTATAGCCTTTGTCTGATACAAAAAAATGTGCGAAATTCTAACATTGATTTAAGTAATGAAAAAGACTCATGTTTCTAATCTGTTGAGAAGTTAATACTCCTCATGGTTTTATGTATCACAAAAATGTGTTTATAACACCAGATTATTTTTCCTATCAACAACTTCTGCTGAGTACTTTATACTTGAGTGTACTTTATACCTTTATGAAACTATTTGCAGCCCTCCCTTAAATATTTGTCTTAAAATTTATACAGTAAAAAACAAACAAACAAAAATGGTTGATAATATTGGAATATTTGAGTTTACTATAAGTTTACCAATATGATATTTGAGTTAACTATAAGTTCACCAATATCATATTTGAGTTAACTTAAGTTCACCAGTATCATATTTTAGTTAACTATAAGTTCACCAATATCATATTTGAGTTAACTATAGTTCACCAAAATCATATTTGAGTTAACTATAAGTTCACCAGTATCATATTTGAGTTAACTATAAGTTAACCAATATCATAGCTCCAGATAAGAAGGGATTTCAGAAATATATATTATTTATTTCTCCATGAAAACATATGTTGTTGGTACTCATTAGAAGTGCCTCACCGAGGCACTTCTAATGAGTACCACAATATATGTTTTTGTGGAGAAATAAGAAAACTATCAACCTTTTGTTGAAAAAAAAAATGTCTTATCTGGAGATATGCAGTATAGAAAAGTATTTAGTAAAAAAAACAGTTTTGCAAGTGAAAGCAGTTATTAAATTGGTTATGTTCCTTCCCAGCATTGGTATAGGTATATTTTTTTCTGTCCTTCCATCTGTTTGTCTGTATGTTTTATAAATAATGTCCATAATTTTCTGTTTCCGTAATTTCCAGTATGCTGATCCCGTGGCTGATCTACTAGATAAATGGGGTGTGTTTAGAGCCCGTTTGTTCAGGGAATCATGTGTCTTTCATCGAGGAAACTACGTGAAGGTTGGTACTTCTCTTTTTAACAGTAAATATTTATTTTACCGCTCAGAAATTTGTTTAGAATATATAACAGAAATGTGCCCATTGCTACCTTTTTTTTTGAAAACAGAAAAATAGACCAAGATGAAAATGGACATTTCTGTAATGATAGCATAATCATACCATCATGGATTATCATTGCAGTAAATTTATCTCAGAAAGTTTGAAAATTTACTGGACAAAATTAAGGCGAACTTTTTTTTTTCAAATTTTACCATTAGGCTTTTTTTGTGATTTTTTTGATGCCGTTAGTTCTAAAGAAGGTCAGTTGTCCAGCCCTTTAAAAATCCTTACTGGTCACCAGAATAAATGGTCGGCCTCGGTGGCTCAGTTGGATGCGCATCCGACTGGTGATCAGGAGGTTAGGGGTTCGTCCCCCACCGGGTCGGCAACATTCTTACGTGAATATTGATCGTGATATATTTTCTACGGTCATTCTCTCCTTCCGCTGATTCAAGAAGGGCAGTTGTCAGTTTCTGGCGAAAGAACGTGCACAATACTGGTAAATCCCTTAGAGAACTAAGCCTGCCCAGTAAAAGTGTGGTTAGGTAAACTGACTGCACTTGACATGACCCCTTTGGGTTGACTGGGCCGTAAATCTCAACACAAACAAACACCAGAATAAATGAACAGTA
Source organism: Anodontia alba (assembly GCA_964016985.1). Classification (NCBI taxonomy): domain Eukaryota; kingdom Metazoa; phylum Mollusca; class Bivalvia; order Lucinida; family Lucinidae; genus Anodontia; species Anodontia alba. The sequence continues at coordinate 401,670 of OZ024837.1, read as the reverse complement.
CTTTGAACAAATGTTTACATAGATCTGTCTCTCTGAGTTGTTAGGTTAAATATACTAAACAGATTGCAAGAAGGAAGTTGCAAATGAAAATTATATTGAAAATATACATTGAATATGATGAAGTAAATGAAATCTACAGCTGTTCAACCAAAAAGCATACTCCCAGGAGACTTGGTGTATAGAACTGTTCATAGCTACAGATTAGAGGGTATCCTCATAATTTTTCTTATTTCTCGACAAAAAAATATGTTGTGGTACTCATTAGAAGTGCCTCGAGGAGGCACTTCTAATGAGTACCCACAACATATGTTTTTGTCGAGGAATAAGAAAACTGTCACTGCTTTTTGGTTGAAAACAGGCCTTTCCCGTAGCTGTGGTTGTTGGTTCTGTTCTTCATGAAATTGTACTAAACTGAACCATTGTTATAGATAGGGCAACTGCAATTTGTAAACACATTTAAGAACTACAAAAGCTCAGATCAGCTTGCATATTTGCACAGTATTATCAGAGCTGGAGGGCAGTTGGTACACTTTCAGGGGAAGCAACTCTGTCCAAATTTTTTTTGTCCCTTTCCAAAATGGGGTCTACTCTAAAAGGAAAGAGTAGACCCCTTTTAGGAAGGGTGTGGGAAAGCAAATGGGAAGTCACAAAAGTTGTCTCTATGAAAAGGAACAGAAAATCAAGCAAGTTTATCAAGTCCTCTTAAGTTTCCAAGTTACATGTTTATAGAATCAATGGATATGAAGGTTCAGTTGGATTCGCATCCGACAGGTAATCAGGAGGTAGTGGGTTTGACCCCTGCCAGGTCGGTAACATTCTTTCATGGAGATTTGGTCATGAAATATATTCTACTGTCATCCTCTCCCTTCTGCTGAATCAAGAAGGGCAGTTGTCAGTTTCTGGTGAAAGAATGTGCACAATACTGGTTAACCGCTTAGAGGACTAAGTCTTCCTAGTAAAAGTGTGGTAAATAACGGCGCTTGACATGACCTTAACAGTGTTGACTGGGCCGACTCAAATAAACATTAGCTGTATTTTCACACACAGTGAATTGTGACACTGCATTAGGGATGTTTCTGAAGGCATTTGTTACATTGTGTATAAGTATAGGTGATATATACCTTTGCTTGAGGGAATTAAGTAAATTTATGTTTTGTTTATAATATAGAATGATGTTGATGTTATTGAATTCAGTCCTTTAACATTTGTCTTCAATTCAAAATATGAAGTGTCATTGGTGTTATTGATATTGAGCCAACTTTGAGGTGATGTTGCTGTAATCTGTCACATTTTTCAGTGCAGGGCCATTATACCGGCGGAGGACTTGTAAAGGAGAAGTATTTTATGATAATAACAGTATATTTTTTTTAATATTTCTCCATAAAAACTATGTTGTTAGAAGCACCTCACCAAGGCCTAATACATACCTTTTCATGGAGAACTGGAGAAAATTATCCCTGAAATATCATTAAATACTCCTCCTTATCAAGTTCTGTGATTATATTTATGGTATATTTTTTCTTACTTCTCCATGAAATATGTTGTGGGTACTCATTAGAAGTGCCTCAGAGGCACCTCTGAGGCACTTCTAATGAGTACCCACAACATATGTTTTTCAGGAGAACTAGTGAAAGTCACCCTGGACTTCTCATCAGATGCTTCTTATCAAGTCCTCTGGTTATTGTTTATTTGTATTGATATTTGATAAACAGAATGACAATGACATTGGGAATGATATTTCTTAATGCCAACATATATTTTTTCAGCTTCCCTTGACATTATTTCTGGCATTTTTGGGCTATTAGACAAGGGAAGCAAACTCAAATTGCATTGTCTAGAGAAAACGTAGTCAGTTTGAAGTTTCTAATTGGAAATCATGTCTGCAGTGTCTGTCAATGTTTTACCGTATTCACCCTAAGTATACAGACAGACAGACAGACAGACAGCCCTGGGCAAACAGTGTAGATCCAGATTAGATGCCATGGAATGCAACATCTGATCAGGGTCTACACTGTTTGCTTCTCTTGTCTTTTAAACACATCAGTAAGTAGTCAGATGAACTTGTTCAAATTTTAGGCTTGGTTTGGAAAGGAGTGATAGTTTCTTAACACATAAGATAAATGTGATACACTTTAGTTATAATGTGTGAGTAGGATTAGGCTGTCCGACAAGGAAGAGGAATTGAGAATCTGATAAAATGTTGAAGTTTTATTCTGTACCACAATGAACACAGATACTATGAAACACTAAACAGGTTGATAATAGCAAGCATATTTAGTTAGTATTTACTGTTTGCCCTAAATATTCAGACAGTATTTTAAGATTATCCTAAATATTAGGATACTTGGAGATAAAGACCAGGCCCAGTTGTTTGAAACTAACGATGTCGTTAGTTAACGTATCATTAAACCGTCCACTGATTCAAGAAGATCAGTTATCAGTCTCTGGCGAAAGAATGTGCACAATACTGGTTAACTAAGGACTAAACCTGCCCAGTAAACGTGTGGTTAGGTAAACTGACCATGCTCGACATGATCCCATTGGGTTCACTGGGCCATAAAACCTCAACACAAACAAACAAACTAACAAGCTCATTTAGCTAAGGATGCTTTGAACAATTGGACCCTGTTGGTAGGCCTAAACTGCTGGACTGAGTGGTAAATAGTGTAGGCCCTGATTAGAAGCACAATTCTGACCTGGGTCTACCCTGTTTGCTTAGACTGGTCTGCCTGAATACAGTGGGTAAATAAAGTAAGTGAAATTGTTTTTAATTTTAGCAGGGTCAGTGGTACTGACTGAGAACAAGTGTTAGACGTGGAATAAAACAATGTCACATGGCTAGACCAAACTTTTAGATCACATGGCTAAATCATACTTTTGTTGTAATAACACTAATCTAGACATTTAAACTCTGTTATCTTTTTGTAGTTGAACTTTTATGATTGCTTATGATAACTTATTTTGTGATGACATCTTTGATCATAGTGATAAATTTTCAAATGTCATCCCATTATCAATACTGGGTTTCAGATTAGTCAGTCTGCTGAATATTTCTCTTGTTTACCTTGAACCCATATGAGTGAAGCCACACAGAAATGTACTTGCCAGACAGATCACACAGAAATGAATGCCTAGGTCAATCTATACATCATTGCAGTCTGATCAGGCTGTCAGCTTGCAACAGCCTTGGATGTTGTTACAGATCCCTTATAATTAGATACTGTAGAATATTTCAGTGGGCATAAAAATCTAAATAATGCATGAAAGGGACTAGTTTACACTTACTATGCTATGGGTAAATTCAGCAGATGACAAACTGATGATTTTTTTCTTAAATATCCTAGAAAATAGGGTCTGACACTTCATGCAAATTGTCTCCTTAAGAGACAATTTGCATGAAGTGTCAAATCCTCTTTTCTAGGAAAACTAAGAAAAATATTTCAAAATGTCCTCTGCTGAAATTTTTACCAAGCATGCAAAATGTTAAAGAGGAGAATTCAATGATAATTTTTCTTATCTCTCCATAAAAACATATGTTGTGGGTACTCAGAAGAAGCACCACACCAAGGCACTTCTAATGAGTACCCACAACATATATTTTTATTGAGAACTGGAGAAAATTATCCCAGCATTGTCATGTTCTCCTCCATCACAAGTCCGAATCTCCAAATAGTCTTTTTTCACAACTTCTCTACACTAACAGTAAGCTAACAGAAATATTTATTTTTCAGGATTTAAGTCGACTGGGTCGAGAGTTAACAAAGGTAGTTATCGTAGATAATTCACCAGCTTCCTATATCTTCCATCCTGATAATGCAGTAAGTAACTTTAACATATGTAGAATGATGGAATGAGCTGCACATCAGAAAAAGTACCATCAGACGTGTGCCCAGGGAAGTTTTGTCGCAGTCTGATTAGAATCTTCACTGGGCACATCTGAGATAACCAAGGATGCATGACAAAGGTTCATGCAGACAAAGGAAGACTGATCAGCCTGTGCGGATGCGCTGGCTGATTTGAATCTTGTTGGGCACACTTCCAAAGGTGTTTCCTCACATTACACCTCAAATTATATATCTTAACTCTTAGCATGCTAGGTGAATATTTTAGCAGACATCACTTTGAAATAGTTTTCTAATTTTTCCTGGAAAATAAGAGTTGACATTACATGCAAATTGTCTCCTTAGGAGACAATTTGCATGAAATATCAAATCTTATTTTCTGGAGAAAATATATATATATATATCATCAATTTTTTGTCTGCTGAGAGTGCTAAATGTTAATGATACAATATTACAAACTGATCATCTGAAAAGAAGAATTTAGATTTTTTCAAATTCGTATTGCTATCCTCTTAAACGAGGCTTTTTAATTTGTTACTTGCAATGTCTGCAAATTGCAGCTGCAAGCAGACGACATTATCTCATTTTACTGCATGCAGCAGCCGTCAACAAAATCTTTTGTTCATCTGTTTGTCTATCCATGTTAAAATCTAATAACTTGATAAACTTACTGCCTATACGAGGCTCTTAGTAATTACATGGATTTCCTTAGACATGTTAAGTAACCAGACAAGACAATTATTTTGTAATATTGAAGTGCGTCAGAATTGAAGAAAGAAAAATACACAGGTGAATGTACTTCATTTTTTTTTTTTTGAGGAAATTTTACCTCAGTTGCACAAAATCATTTATACATACATAAAAAAAAAAAAAAAAATTTAATTTTTCAAGGGTCCTTCTAGGAAGCTAGCTGGATATTTCAATTGATCTGTGTTCAAAGGGAATTTGTTGGAAAATTATATTATCCCTTTCTATCCAACAAACCCAGACATAAACTTTTGCAAACACTTTAGTTGCTGATGAGTAGGTATCAACTCTGCTGTTCTGTTTGTGCCAAACTCCACTTTGTGGAATGATGGATTTATGCATATTTATTGAGTTGACCATTTGAGATATTTAGACACTACGGATTACAGCAGACAGGTACAGACAGGTACAGCAACAACAAACAGATGTTATACCTTAACTATAGTCCTGCTGAACCCACATATGTCCAGCCTTTGCAAACAGTGTAGATCCAGATCAGTTGGCTTCTGAAGAAGCCAACTGATCTCGATCTACACTGTTTGCAATTCAGTATGTGAATTTATATCAACAATCTGGATCAAGTAACCTGATTGGTTGAAAATTTGAAAAGGGTGTGGCATCTTAATTTATTCAAAAGGACAAGGATTAATATATGATAAAAGGTGATTTTTATGGGATAATTTATCTCTAGATAAGAGGTGTTGGGATAAATATTTTTTCTTATTGCTCTACAAAACATATGTTATGGAGAAATGAGAAAAAAATTGACACTTTTTGATAGAAAAAGACTTCATGTACATGTATCTTATCACTGATATGGCCTTTGTTTTTGTTATTTTCAGGTACCCTGTCAGTCGTGGTTTGATGATATGCAGGATACTGAACTATTAGATCTTATACCCTTCTTTGAGGGACTAGCACAAGTTGACGATGTTTATAGTGTATTACGGAGCACAAATGTGTCAGACTCTTCCTAGTACTCAAAGAAATAACCAATCAAGTGCCTTCTTTGAATTCTGGGCAGGTTTAGCTTAAATTAGCAACCACTAATATATGTCCACTGTGAAAGTGGGCGGGACTTCATTTCAATCATTTTCAATGAAGATTTTCTGTGTGATTTGATCCAGGAATAGTGTATAGACTTGGATTAAATAAGTATTGAAGTGGATATTTTCGTATTCAAGAACAGACAAGAAAAGAAGTTTCTGATTTTAAGAGACAACAAACTTGTTGTGAGTTGGAACTACTTCTTGTCCAGAACTACTTCTTGAGATCAAGGTGAAGAGGTGTTGACTATGGGAATCAAAGTAGTATTGTGTACATATAACTACACAGGAACACATGCATGTATTGGTGTAGGAAGACATGGGGTAGGGTATCGGCCGGTCATTAGTAAAGGGGTTAGAAATGAGGAATTATTAATACTCTATAAGAGACATAAAAGAAAAGAGATATGAAACCTAAAATAGTCGAATTATGCTTGATTCAAAAGTTCAGGAATTCAGTGGAGGCAATTGATATATTTGCGTTTTTTATGGGTCCCGAGCTCTCTTGTACCAGATGGATGAAGTTTTACCAAATTTATATGCTGAAACTTTTGCAAGGGGAGAGGGCAGGGAGAGGAGCTTGTAATGATGAAATGATATTTAAATGACTCTATTACCTTGATCTTGTTAAGGGATGGGGATATATCTATCACACTGTTTCACATACATAAACACAAAGTTCATCTTGGTTCTTCTACTCTTTAACACATCCTAAAAAAACTTGAATTTGTATTAGGCTTTCTGCTCCCAGCATAATTGCCTCCCCTGGATTCCTAGCCCACTAAAAGCTGTCTGTGATGTTGCTGTATCTCTTCAAATGATATGGAACAGGGATTTAAACTTAACAATGCTACAGCTGAAGTAAATAGATATTTAAAATAATATTTTACTTATTTTCTCTGGATATATCTAGCTTGACATTTCATGCAGGTTGTCTCCTTGGGAGACAGATAGATGTGAAGTGCAGTTTTCAATACAAATTGGTAATGAAACAGCGCTTGCAAAAATCTAACATTTAAGCAGGAGGTTTAAACCCTCCTTGTCATGCTGAATTGATTAATATGCCATGACCACTTCTAATTGTCAGTCAATCAGATTTCTTAATCCAGATTGTTGATATAAATTCACGTACTGTATTGCAAACAGTGCAGACCCAGATCAGCTGTCTTCTTTAGAAGCCAGCTGATCTGGATCTACACTGTTTGCAAAGGTGGGGCATATGCAGGTTAGCAGGACCAGAGTTAGCATAGTCTTCTGTTCCAAAAATAGATTTTCTAAGTCAAAGGGACATAACTTGCCATCTTCAAAAGAAGAACATTTTCTCTAGGCAGTGGAAATACTCACAATCAATAAATAAATGAGAAGTAATTAAGAACATAAGAGTATTATAAAACAGTAAAAATCATAAGCAGGAAAAGGGAAGAAATGTGCAGAATAAAGTCTAGGAAGAGTAATAAAAGTGAAAGTTGCAAAATAATTTTAAAAAGATTAGATAAGTAAAAAAGAACAAAACCCTGTCCAGTCATGCCTGAGAAATACAGCATTTCATTTCTAATATTCTTTAAAGCACCAGTCACTTGGACATCAGACAAAATTCTGATTTTTTTTTTTAAAATAATTTTCTGTCAGAAATAAGGCTGGATATTTATTGTTAAATATCTGGCTAGCTTACATAAATAACCATGATAACTCACATGAAATGTCAGGATTTATATCTCTGAAAAAAAAAAAAAAATTTCAGAATGTTGTCAGCTGGTGTTGTATTAGTGGTGCTTTAAGAGATATTATAATGTATTACATATCTTGAATCATCTCTCAGTCTCATTAATGCTTAGCACTCTGGGTAAAAAATTTAGCAGGAGACGCATTGAAATATTTTTGTTAATTTTCCCAGAAAACAGATTTTCATGTTTCATGCAAATTGTCTCCAATGGAGACAATTTGCATGGAATGTCAGATAATGTTTTCTGGGAAAAATAAGAAAAATGTCATCAATTTATCGTCTGCTGAACTAGCTAAAAGAGTGGTAAAGGTTACTCATTTTTTTTCTGAGGTAGAATCAAATAGAAAGGCATAGATAGGAGGAATATACAGATAGGTATTTTTCTTATATCTTCATGAAAACCTATATTGTAGGTACTCATTAGAAGTGCCTCGCCGAGGCACTTCTAATGAGTACCCACAACATAGGTTTTCATGGAGAAATGAGAAAAATATTTATCTTATACACCCTCATATTTACATTTTATTTCCATTGCAAATCTTGCTGCAAAATCTTGCTGCACGCCCATGGATGAGAAGAAATGTTTTCTAAATTGCCTCATTTGTTCAGCTGTTAATTAAAACTTTATAGTTGTGATATTTTAATTTTGGAAATATTTTACCCCACACAGTCTTCCAACTCCATTGACATGTAGTGTTTAGTAGATAGCAGTCTTCTCGATAAGTAGCTAAAATTATATTTTTCTCATTCGGCCACAATATAGTTGAACTTCAATGGCTTGAAAGTCCTCGTTACTATGAAAATTTGCTCTAGACATTGATAGTTTGAGCCACTGAGGGTTAGTCATAACACCAGGTCAGAAGGCGAATGGGGATAATTTGGATAATTTAGAGATGTCATTTCGATCATCTATAAAATAATGGAATTTTTAGTGTACTCATTAGAATCACCTTATTGAGCAAGTTCTAACGAGCATATATTTTCATGATAAAATCAGAAAATTTCCCTAAAAATATATTCCTAAATACTTGTTTTCTCGAGGTAGTTACAGAATTTCTTAGGGACGTAAAAAAAAAAAAAGAAGGTTGAATCAGCCATAGTAAATGAGCCATTGGTGTTCGAGTCATTGAAGTTTTACCATACATGTTTTTGGGACTTATTGATGCTAATAGTAGAACTGTAATGTGATCCCAAAATTGAGAAATAAGAAAACAAACTTTATTTTTAGCCATGTTACTTGATGGTTGTATGGCATATTAGGACATCAAAAGCCAAGATCAGAGTGCACAGCCTGCTTACAGTCATTAGATTCTGTAGAATTATTATAGTGCCAGACGAGATGGTGCTTATGAGCCAAAATATCATAGCAATAGATAAGGCGCTTTTTTCATTCGAAAAATGCTGACATCTTTCTTATTTCTCGACGAAAACATATGTTGTGGGTATTCATTAGAAGCGCCTTGGCGAGGCGCTTCTAATAAGTACCCACAAAATATGTTTTGGTCGAGAAATAAGAAAGATATTATGTGGATACCCCCTCTTATCTGTAGCTATGAAATATGTTGATATTTTTCTTACAGGTGTCTGTCTTAAAAAGGTACTTGTCACGTAATTTTGCTAGCAAGCAAAATTACGTGTAATTTTTCTAGAAAAATTACATGACATGTACCTTTATAAGACAGCCACCTTTCCATGCCAATCATTAAAGTCAGTCTCAAAGGTGGCTTTCTTACACAGGTTTCACTGTATTTCTCCATGAAAACATGTTGTGGATGGATATTTATTATAGGCACCTAATGAGTTCTCACAACATATGTTTTCAGGAGAAATAAGAAAAATATTATCTGGATTTTTGTCTTATCTGGAGATATATCAAGGGACAGCAGAAGGGCTGATCAAACTGTGCTTATCTGGGTTTTGTTAGTCCCGATGTAATGAATCAACCCTTTTCTCATGTGACATCTTATATGAAAATTCTGCTATAAGTCTACTCATTGATGCAACAAACTGGATAATAAAGGTCCAGCTATTATATATGCAAATTAGTCATGTGATCATCACATGACTTCCATGTGAGTCCTGCTTTGTACCACATGAACATTATATATGTCATGCTCAAGTGTAAACTAAATATTGCATTTGTGAAGAATCTTTTACTATGGAATTTGATTGGTTAAAATTAAAGCCAATCAGTGTTGTTCTTGCGAATTTTAAGTGAATGAAATTCACCCAGTCATAAGATTGGCTGCATTGTTATGTTTGGGTACTTTTTTAACTGCATGTGATTATGTTTAAAGTCTGTCAGATAATGTGTTGAAGTGACTGTTTATTGTTTTCTTGTTATGTTTGTTTTTCTAAAAATAGAAGTAACCTCATTATCATGTAACTTGGTGCTGGACAATGTCTTTTCCATGAAACTGAACCAGTAAATGTCCTAATATTTCTAACACATAAACTTCTGAAAAAAAATGGCATATGGAAGCAGTGCAAACCCAGATCAGACTGCTCCTGAAAGAGCAGTCTGATCAGGGTCTTCACTGTTTGCCATTCCACTTGGTATTTAAGAAATACATGTAACTGTAAAAAAGTTAAAATTTAGGCAAAACAAGTACAGAAAAAGTGTTTGAAATTTTAGAACATTTACTGTAGTTAAAATTACAGATGTACAAATTTAAAGGGAGTTATCTATCTATGACAAGTTATCTTCTTGATAGAGCTAACTTCACAGAATAGGGCTTTGATATCAGATGTACTCGTTTCAGAAGAAAAATATCAACAGTACTTTAGGTTGAAAGTAATATTTGATGACAAAAATTGTTGGTTTTTAAGGACATTCTTAATGTATACCCACAACATTTGTAATACAGTATGGATGCAGAAATAGCAGAAACTATCTAAATGCTCCACTGTCTAAAGCATATCCATATGTGTTGATATTTTTCTCCAGGAAAACCTATGTTGTGGGTATTCATTAGGCATCCACAACATACATTTTCATGGAGAAATAAGAAAATTACTAACCTTTATCCCCCTCAAGAGCCCTGATACTATAATTCTTCCTAAGTAGCATTTTAAAATTTTAGGGTTTCTAGTGTATTTATAAATGCTGATTTCACTAAAAGAAGTTTGATTTTAGAGTCCCAGTCCAGGCACCTTTTTAATCAGGAGTTTTGACCTTTTCTAAAGTGCACATGCACCTATCCTAGGTCATTGTTGATTTGCAATGTCAAAGACCTTCCGCCATGATGTAGGACGATTTTTAAGCTTACTAAGCGTTATCTCTACCTCTCTGTGCAAATACATTTTCAGTTTCATACTGAGCTCCAGGTACATTGCTTTTAGGAGATGAGAAATTATCTCCCTTCCACTGATTCCAGAAGGGCAGTTGTCAGTTTCTGGAGAAAGAATATGCACAATACTGTTTAACTGCCTAGAGGATTAAGCCTGCCCAGTAAAAGTTTGGTTAGGTAAACTGATCCAGCTTGACATGACCCCATTGGGTTGACTGGGCTGTAAAACTTCAACAGAAACAAACATAAATATTTCTCCATGAAAGTGTATATATTGAGATATTGAGCAAATGATAGCTAACAGGTAAGGTTATAATTTTAGTGACTTTTTTTGTCATTTTTGCACAAAATGTCTGCTGTGGTTACTCATTTGAATTGCCTTGAGGCAGTTCTGATGAGTAGCAGCAGCATGATCTGGACTAACAACAATAGAGTTATCTTAGAATATTCCCTTATCTGGAAGTATTTCATAGCTCTAGATAAAGGGGTAAGCCAGATGAGGTTTCTTATTTCTGCATGAAAACATAGATATCTTGTGGGGAGTTTGGAATTGACTCAAGCTGATTCTATTGAGTACCCACAACATACATTTTTTTTGAGAAATATGGAATACAGTACTTTTTGCTTGCAAAAGTAAATGGTCTAGAGTAACCAATAAGCTTTCATTGGAGGAATAAGAAAATACTCTGACATTTAAAAAACCTGCTATCTGGAGCTCATTTCCATAGTCTGCTTGATACTCATTGGCCAGTTACAGTCACATGACCATAGAAACACATTTGTTAATTCATAGCTCTTGACAAGGCACTTTTTTCAACCAAAAAGTATCAATATATTTTTTATTTCTCGATGAAAACATACATTATGGGCACTCATTAGAAGTGCCTCAGTGAGTGTTTTTGTCAAGAAATAAGAAAAACCATTAACCTGATACTCACTCTAATCTAGACTTATGTTAATTTATTTGTAAAAGAGGTGTATATATGTAATAAAAAAATATGGTGAGGATCAAAAGGTGTCTGTCATCTGGAAGTTGTCAGTTTCCAGAGAAAGAAGGAGCATAATTACTGGTTAACTGCTTAAAAGACCTGCCAAGGAAAAAGTGGGGTTAGGTGAACCGACCACACTCGACACGATCCTAATGGGTTGACTGGGCCATAAAACCTCAACTCGAACAAAACTGTCATCTGGAATTAAATAGTTTAAATGATAAAACATATGACAGACAGCTTTTCTGAGCTTTGCTTTAAGCAAATTGGTTTAGCATGCTGTTTGCTACATAGCTTATTTGTGAAAACACAGTTAAAAGTTGCAATAATTTGATATTAAATTTTTCATAATTTTTATTTTCAAGACACCATCATGTTATAGGGCAATACAGTACTTGATCGGTATTAGCTATTTTATTTTTATGTGCAGCCTGATGAGAAAACCAGCTTTAACCCGTTTTAATCTGGAGTGGAGGCTCCACCCTCCCCACCTCCCCCCCCACCCCCACCACCACCACCACCACCAATAAAGGTAATTGGCAAACTGTGCAGACCACAACCTAGATCAGATGCTGAAGAATGCAACATCTGATCAGTCACAGCATCTGATTAGTGTTTACACTGTTTGCATTAGAACCAGGAATATCTATAAAACGAAGTAATAATGAGAAATAATCAGAGACACCCTGCTATTGGAAATAGACTGGTCCAAAGAGTTGTGGTAGAAGTGTCCACTTGATGTAAATGGGTTAATGCAAACACAGGTTGAACGAAGCATTTGCTGTTCATACATGTATATGCCTAGAAGACACCGTTTTTTCAAACACAGCTTATTGAAGCTCAAGCCAGTGGATAATAAAGCCAAGTTTTATCTAAGAAGAAGAACTGTAAAAAAATTTCCTTTTGACTTGCAGTGAATCTGTTTGTAGTTTTACAAAGTTAGTATCTGCCATTTCTTTAGTTTGATAAATGTGTGTTGAAATAACATGGTATATAAGCTCTTAAATCAGTATGGAGACAAAAATAAAATCTTTTTTTTTCATGTGCATTTGGTGTAATTGTTTTGAATTTCTGAGGAACCAAGTTTGTGATTTATAATTTTGGACAGTTTCACAGCTTTCCAAATTCCCAGTAACTTCCAGATAAAACTGTTTATTTTGCAACCAAAAAGTTTTTTTTCTTGTTTACCCAAGAAAATATAATATTCTTTGGATACTCATTAGAAGTGCCACACTAGAAATATTTGTCTGAATACTTTTCTGTTTACCAACATACAGCAATATTTTGGACACGTCAACAGGTAGTAGAATGGACTATTTAAAGTTTTAGGACAAGTGTGGTAAGTAGATAAGGTGTCTGAATACTTAGGGTAAATACGGTATTTTAGGACAAGTATGGTAGGTAAGATTAAGGTGTCCCGATACTTAACTTAAATACGGATATATGCTCCTGGTTAAATTGTGGATGTATTTGGACTATATGATTTAAGAGATTACCTACCAAGAAGTCTGTAGGTATATTATCTACAAACATGTAGTTAATTTGGTTGTGATAGCTTTACCTTGTGAGCTTTTTTTTTTTCTCTTTTCTTTTTTTTTTTTTTTTTTTTCTTTTTTTTTTTTTTTTTTTTCTTTTTTTTTTTTTTTTTTGAGAAAAATGGTTTGAAAGCCTTGATGATGAGCAAGTTACTGTATATATCTTGCATTTAAAGTGATTTTTAGCTCACCAGAGCCAAAGACTCAAGATGAGCTATTGTGATCACTTGTTTTTATTTTGCTGATACTTCAGCCAAGGCAGCAATATACAAAATCAGCATCAGCATAAGAGTCATGGTAAGGTGAGGGTACTCATAGCTTAGATAACTGTAAAATCTAGAGAAATATTTTCCTTATATCACTATGCAAGAAAACGGAAAAAAAAATATTTGGGTATTCAAATTTGCCTTAATTATACTAGTAATTCTGTATTTGAATTTTGATTCTTAACCAACCACTGGCAGCTGTATTATTACTTTACAACTTAGTTTCCTTTCAATTTTATAGTAGTATCATAGCAACATCTTTGTCACTTAGCAACAGCAAACAGCAGCTTTTCTAGTTGCCACTGGCTTAGCCAGAAAGCTCTCTTGGGATCATCCTCACAATACTAAAGCACATTTTATTGAGTTACAACAGCACCCTAGTACAGCTTCTTCATTTAAGAAAAACCTATATCCTAACAACAGCTCGGTCACTTAGTAACAGCATCAGTACCATTTGTCAACACCACAAAGTTTGCAGGTCAAACATAGCTCCAGATTGGGTGTTTTTATTTTTATGCTCTTGCCATTCAAAGAATGATGTAAAGGGCATATAGTGTTACCCCTGTCCGTCCGTATCCAGCGTTAGCAATTTGCATTTAAGTTTTTCAGATGGGGGCATCAGTGTCCTTTAGACACATTTCTAGTTTTGTTTTGTTTTGTTTTTCAAATGGAAAATTGTTGATATTTTTCTTATTTTGCCTTGAAAACATGTTATGGTAATCACCTAATGAGTACCACAATATAATGTTTTCATTTAAGAAAAAAAAATAATTGCCTGATAAACCCTCTTAGCTAGAGAGCAATGATTTTAGTTCAGGTGTAGTTATCAAGGCTTTCAACTCATTTTTTCCATGACGCGTTATGTTTCATTTTGTTGCTTTTCTTTTCCTTTTTGAGCCAAAAAATTCAAAGAAAAGTTTTTAACCCTGATTTAGTTGCTCTAATCGGGTAAAAACTTGTATTCTGAAAGGCTTCCTGTGGACGAGTTAAGGAGGAGTATTTGGTGATAATTTTGAGATAATTTTTCTCTTATTTCTCCATAAAAACATAGTGTTGGTACTCATTAGAAGCGCCTCACCAAGGTGAGTTTTTTATGGAGAAATGGAGAAAATTATCCCAGAACTGTCATCGAATTACCCTTGTTAACAACTCTGATTTCTGAAGAGTGGGAGTATATAATAAACGCTGAAAGTGGCAGTCTCGGCAGCATCAGATGACATTCTTTTTCTTTTCTTTTGAGGAATAAGGCTTGGCATTTCTTCTGAATCATTTGATAGGCTGAATGATCTAGACAGACAATTCACATGAAGACTTGACATTACTTGTGAATTGTTTGTTTGGTAGATGATTTAACTGAAATGGCAACCTTATTTTCTTTGAAAATAAAAATTAAAGTAAAAAGAAAAAAAATAGAATGTCATCTGCTGCAATTTTGAATGGGTTAAACTGTATATATGTATATCTGAAAAGGGAGTTGGTTGGGTTAGAGTTTACAGCCCAGTCAACACTATTATGGTCATGTTGAACCGGTCAGTTTAGCTAACCACACTCTGAAGAGGGAGACTTACCTTGGGCAATGGTGTGTTGCAAGGGCCTAGATAAGCTTGGGCATCCTGACAATCAGGGCCTTGTAGTTGATTACATAAGAATTAAAGAGCACTCAAAGGGAGACCGCTCTGTCAGAATAAGTGATTAATCCATTCTTATAGGGGCTGGGGGAGAGGGGATACTCTTAAAAGTTTTATAATCCAATAACTGTTTACTTACCATAATTGTAGCAATGGATTCCTGTGTATTGCATTGAAATTTCAGTATTCCCCAAATAATAGTAAACATTCATCTGTTTGTACCTTTAAGAGTATCCCTCTTTGAGAAGGAGGCAATACATTCAGACAGTTATTTCCCTTGGAATCATAACTCTTCATCTTAAATATAGTTAATCCTGGGCACTATGTTGCATTAATCAGGGTTTAGATTGGTTGCTTATATTATACCATATTTATTCTTATAAGTACCCTATCCTATTTTTTATGGGAAGATGGCCAATTACCATCCAGAATGGCTTTAGGGCACACAATATGTGTATATTTGCTCATGTTTTGTCTCAGGAGCATGTTTTAAGGGTTTGAGAATTGCAATGCATTAGGGACATTTTATAGAATAAATATGGTAAATTATATTTATACTTCAAGTTTCTGACCTGGTTGGGTATGGATGACCTTTGCATTTTGTCATATACCTGATATCAGTACTGGAAAGTAATTAGCCTTGTTTAATTTAAGGGGAACGGACAGACCTCCAAGCGAGATTATTCTGACCTGGAAATATTTGGCTCCCTTCTCAAAAGGGGCTTTTCTCAAAGGAATGAATTTGCTCCCACTGGGAGCAAATTCTTTCCTTTAAGAAGAGCCCTCTCATAGATTGCCACTTTGTTTCTGATTTGTGACATATGAGTGTTTGCAATACTGGACGTTGACCAAAGAGATTGAAGAGTACGCTACACAAAATCAGGTGTGGAATATAAATGTTACAGAGTTTGAGAAACTAGAGTGTGAGGTCAGCCTGCCTCCTGAGGTTAAATTGTCAGAGAAATCACTGAGAAACTTAATCATAAGCACACTGATTTTATATGTCATACCATTTTTTATACGTTTTATGTAAATATATGTCCTACATTGTAAAAGAAATCAAGTTTTGTAAAGTTATGTATATGCATCAACAAATATGCTTGTATATATAACCAGGATATACGGGCGTAAGTTTTTGTACAATGAAATATACTTGTGATTGTCCTGAATGTATTCGATTCTGTGAGAATAGAAATTGTATGTACATGTAGTTATCTTGAATTATGTATTCAGGACTCCGGATAAAACCCATTTTATTTTCAGCCAAAAATATATTGTTTTTTTTTTTTGTTTTTTTTTCCGTTTTTTCTTGAGAATATATGATAACATTCCTTTAGAATCATCTGTCTTAGATGATTCTGAAGTGATGCTTTAATATGTTTTTTATGGAGAAATAATTAAAGTATTTAACTTATCTGGAGTGCTGATATTATTTATATTGTTAATGGGACTGTACTGTTGAAGAGCGTTTATCTGAATTACTTCCCTTGGTACAACAGTGACACCAATTTAGTATAGGTACATACTATGTTTTGTAAATGATCAGAGCTAGAGATAAGCTGACTGAAATTGCATATTGTGATGTCTGTAAAGTTATTCCTATTTGATCCTATTACTTAACATTTTTAGTAGAGAAAACGGCTAAAAAGTGTATATATTTATGTACAGAGTTGCAGCTTCTGTGTAAAATGTGGGTAGTTGAGGAGCTGGGTGTCATAGCGCAGTCAGTAGCTTGTCTGCAGATCCAGTGGTCGCAAGTATGTATCCCAGCTCGGCCATGTAATTTTCCTGGAGATTGATCATAAAATTGTTTCTATGGAGATGACTTAGTGTTTTGAAGTGCCATAAAACTCCAAATAAAATATATATATATATATATATATATATATATATATATATATATATATATATATATATATATATAGTGGCAGACAACTGCAAATCAGATTAGTCATTTAAATTATTAATCCTTGTCCTGTTGAACCCAGATATACCCTGCCTTTGCAAACAGTGTAGATCTAGATCAGTTGGCTTCTGAACTGAACTGGATCTGCACTGTTTTCCATTCAGTATGAATTCTAATCAACAACCTCAATCGAGTAATCTGATCAGTTGAAAATTAGAAGTAGGTGTGGCATCCTAATTTATTCAGCATGACAAGGGTTAAATCTCACTTTCTCTGAAACCTTAACAAAGAAAAAAAAAATGCATATTTTAGAGTTTTGTCTGCTGCAGTTTATGGGTAACAAATAGGGAACAGTAAATATCCAGATCAGGTTAAACTTCCATGAAACCTTTGTTTTGCACCAATAAATTCTGCAAACTGAAATTGTGGTTATGGAGGCTGATTTATGCCTTCATCGTTGTTACAGTAGTCAAGTCCCTTTGTACTGAATATAGCTCACAGATGTTTAGATTAGAGTTGTTTTTGTCTCATGACTAAAGGGTACCAAGGGAAGTAATTCTCATAGTATTTATGTATCAGTGGTGTCCCATTCCTTTTTTGTAAAATGTATTTTAATCTTTAGCATTCTCTGGGGAAATTCAGCAGATGATTAATTGTTAACATTTTAACATTTTTTAAGAAAAAAAAAAAAAAAGGTTTTGACATTTAATGCATTTTGCTTCCTTAGAGATGGTTTGGAAGAATGTCAAACCCTTTTTTCTGGAAAAAAAAATGAGAAAAATATTTCAAAATTCAATCTGCTGAAATATTTACCCAGCTTGCTAAGAGTTAAGTTCCTTGACCCTTAACAATCACAGTTTGAAAAATGGCATCAGTAAATTTATTAACCTTAAAGTACTGTGCATGTAACAGAGGACATTTAATTTTTATAGAAAATAAGGCTTGAAATTCAATGTGAATCGGAAATGTCGAGTGGTTAACGCACCCAACTTCAGATCGTAATGTACTGGGTTAGAATCCACCCTACTGAGGTGAAATTCAGTTCATGGCTGTACATTGCTTCTTTGCGTAGAGCTTTCATTATCATCTATCCATCATATCCATATGTCTTAAATAATGTTGTAAGAAATGTACACCAAACCATCAAGCTGGCCTCGATGGCTCAGTCCGATGCCTGTAAGACTGGTGCTCATGAGATCACAGGTTCAATCCCCGCTGGGTCCGGCAACATTCTTTGGTAGAGATTGATCATGAAGTGTTTTCTATGGCCATTCTCTCCCTTCTGCTGATTCAAGAAGGGTAGTTGTCAGTTTCTGGTGAAAGAATGTGCAGAATTACTGGTTAACTGCTTAGAGGACTAAGCTTGCCCAGAAAAAAAGTCTGGTTTGTTAAACTGACCGGTTCAATATGACCCTTATAGGTTGCCTGCACTGTAAAAACCTCAGCTCAATTAACCCATTTAAGCCTAGCATCCCAAGAAAGGGACATTGCAAACAGTGTAGACCCAGATCAGATGCCACAGAACATGGCATCTGATCAGGGTCTACACTGTTTGCAATAAGTTAAGAAATTTTTACAGAATACAACAGTGATAAAAACTAACCAGGTACCCCTTATATAGGAAATGGACCTGTCCTAAGAGTTAAGGTGGAAGAGCCCACTCGGCATAAAGGGGTCAAAAAACCATACCATTAATTTAAATCATTTGCTGGTAGACGATTTACATGAAATGTCACCTTACAGGGTTGACATTTCATGCAGATTGTCTTAGTACATGAAATATTTAGTCCTAATTTCTGTCAAAATGTGAAAGCTATTTCAAAACCATCTGCTAAAATTTTACTTAAATAGCATACAAGTACTGTTAAACATAGACAGTAACTGCACACCATGTATACCCTAAATATTGGGACACCTGGTCCCGAGGTTATAAAACTTTTTTCATGCTCAACTCAGCTGAGCATGAAATTCTTCCTGCTAATAAATATGAAAATGTCAGCAGTAGTTGGCATTTTCGTATATATTAGCAGAGAAAATTTCATGCTCAGCTATGTTCAGCAAGAAAGAACTTGCAGTTGCTAGTAATTTGAGATTTATTAGCAGGACAAATTTTATTCTTAGTTGAGTTGAGCATGAAAGAAGTTTTATAACCTTGGGGCTAGAACTCTTTAGCATACTTGTCCTAAAATGTGAACATTTCCATCTTAGTATTCATTTGTCTTAAAACTGCTGGATGCGTGGCAAACAGTGTAGACCCTGATCAGACACACATTTGGCAGCATCTGATCTAGGTCTATACTGTTTGCTTAGGCCTGCCTGCCCAAATAGTTAGGAAAGTACAGTGTTTATTTCTTATATATAGTGCATTTTTTTTTTTTTTTTCTGAGCATTAACCTTTACCATTCTCTGGGCTAATTCAGCAGACGACAAATTTTTCCTGATATTTTTTTTTTTTCAGGAAACAGGATTTGACATTTCATGCAGATTGTCTCCATTGGAGACAATTTGCATAAAATATCATCTTGTTTTCTTGGAAAAACAAGAAAATGAGAAAACTATTTCAGTATGTCGTCTGCTGAAAATTTTACCCAGGGTGCTAAGCATCTAGCATGAAATACTGAGTCCAGCCATTTTTAAAATTCTTTTAACCACCGGCACACTCTGGGTAAAACCAGTGGATGACAGATGATATTTTCTTTAGAAAATAGAGTTTGATATTTCATGCAAGTTATCACTGCGGGAGACAATTTGCATGAAATATCAAGAAGTCTGGGAAAATTAGAGGAAAATATTTTTAAAAGTTGTCCAGTAAAATTTTTATCCAGTGCAAAGTGCACAACTTGGTTGCTTGAAATCAAGAAAGTCATGTACTTGTTTGTGTTGGAAACATTACTCAAGAAACCATGCAGACCACAATTTAAAGAAATTGTTTTTGTTGATGGCTTTATATCTTCATTGCACTTTCAAGGGAGACAATTCTAAATTTTATTTTTGCTCCCTTCTGAAAAGGGATCTACTATAAAAGGAAAGAAATTAGCTCCACTTAGGAGGAAATTCTTTCCTTCTGAAAAGGTGGCTACCCATGGGAGCAAATTCTTTCCTTTTAGAGTGGACCCCTTTTTAGAAGGGGATGGATATACAGAAAGACAAACAGGACGTCACAAAAGTTGCCTCCCTTGTGAAAAATGACTGGAAATATAGCGAGTGTATCCAATTCCCTGAAACTGTGAGTGGGTCTTTTATGGCATAATTGCATTTATGTATATTTTAATATGAGGTCAAAGGTCGTTAATTTTTAGACCATTTTCTCTGACATTATTGCACGAGCTAAACCAAGCAGAAAATAGCCATTTAGTGCAAATAGTTCAGCCCCAAACTGTCTGTTTGCAGGTTTGCACAGAAGATAATTTTTTAATTTTTTTTTGTGGCAAAACATATTATATTGGTATTCAGTCAGATAGTCTCTAGGAGGTGATTCCTTTGAGTACCACAAGGTATGTTTTGATGGGAAAATAATAAACAAAATATGTTTTAATTTCAAATTGTCATGAATTATCTACATGTCGGGAACTGTGCTTGCAGTGTGGCAAGGTCTAGACAATTTGTTACATAATTCTGCAAGGCTTTGAGAAATTGATGCATGGACATTGGAGCTTGTGATTTGACAGCACAGTTTTGAAGGCTGAACACAGTAGGCAAGGGGGTATATGTTTATTGACCTTGTTTGGCTTGGTTGAGTCTCTATAGCTCCAGATAAGAGGGAGTGTTAAGGTAAAATTTCTTATTTCTTCATGAAAACATATGTTGTGGGTACTCATTAGAAGTGCCTCATAGAGGCACTTCTAATGAGTACCCATAATATATGATTTCATGGAGAAATAAAAAAATATCAATAGATTTTAGTTGCAGAAAACGCCTTATCTGGAGATATATCTAAGAGCTGACATAGTATTTATGTATTGCCAAAATAGACATAGCATTTAGCATAGTTCTTGATAAGAAGCTTTTTTTTTTTAATCCAAAAGATTGATATTGTTTCTTATTTCTCCACAAAAGCATATGTTGTGGGTACTCATTAGAAGCACCTCTACGAGGTGCTTCTAATGAGTACCCACAACATGTTTTGTGGAGAAATAAGAAAAATATTACCTGGTACCCACTTTTATCTAGACCTATGATTTAGCACTATTGTTGAATCTTCTGAAAACACAACAACAAAAACAACAAATTGTATACAGTTTGCTTTAAGATGAAAGGATACAAGGGAGATCATTTGACCTGAAAATATTAATCTCCCTATCTTTCCTTTAAGGACACTCCACTTTGACAAGATATTAGCTTGCCTTCTTAAAATTATTTACTTTATGAGTAAGAGAAGGCATCTCTGAGAAGGATTCATATATGGGGAAGCAAACTTTCTTCTACTGCAGTGGTTTCCCTTTGAAATGGGAGGCAAAAATTTCCAGGTTCGGGAATTGGAAACTTTCCACTTAAATATCTGTTTTTGTATCATGTCTCATTTATTAAAATATGAGCACCATTTTATGCATTTGTACAAGTTTGAAAGTTCTCACTTTTAAATGTTTTTACAAGTTCTTATAGTAATAAAATACATTGTACTGTTATATAGCAAAATGAAAAAGTGTAAATTGTAAAAAAACATCGGTACAGAAATGTGAAATGTATACGGGCCAGATAGAGAAAGAGGCCTCACAACAAACAAATTCTTTTTTGTTCATCATGACCATTTAGATACATGTTCATAGGAATTTGTACTTACTAATGTAGAAATTGCAGTATTCTCTTCTGTTATAAGCATTTGGTATTGTCATGGCAAACAGTGTAGACCCAGATCAGACACTGCATTATGCAGTGTCTGATCTGGGTCTGCACTGTTTGTTAAGGTCCCTGGTATCAGATACTAGGTATCAATAGATGACTTAATGAAATCAGGAAAAAATTGAGACCAGCCTGTCCACATGCACGGTCTGACTAGGCCCTTCTTTATTCTGTAACATTAGCTGGCAAACAGTAAAACCATGGTCAGTCATCTCTGGGTTTTCTCTGTTCACAATTCATTACAATTAGTTCAGGTCAGAGGTGTATCCATTACAATGAGTTCAGGTAAGAGGGGTATCAACGTAGTTCTTTTCCATATTTTCTCTTCAGATCATGATGTTCTAAGCGCAAATCCCATTGGAGGCAGAATAAAGCTCAAGATATTTGGTGCTGCATTGCACAGTTTTCATAATCACGCTTCCCATTATCTTTATACAACTAAAGTACAATTCTTACACAATATTCGATTAACAAATATTTTTCACATTAACACAACTTATCATTTCAGCTAGCGGCTGAAAAGTTGGAAATGATAAGTTTTATTAACCCTAGTCTTGCTGAACCATTCTTTAGAAGCCAACTGATCTGGATTTGCACTGTTTGCCATTAGGTATGTGAATTTATATCAACAATCTTGATCAAGTTATCTGGTTTGCTGAAAATTAGAAATGGGTGTGGCATCTTTATTTATTCAGCAGGACAAGGGTTAAATTGAAATAAATTTGTAATATACTGTAGCAAGAGATATAAAGTACATCTTCCTTCATTATCGGTCTTATTCCTCAACAAAATTTTATGCCGTGTAACACTAGGACACAATATATGCAGAAATATGTTCTGAGCAGAGAAGACCCTGAATATGGCTATTATGTACAGTCTTGGCGGATCTTCAGCCATTTTGTATAAGGGAGGTAAATTTTGTGACTTCCTATTTTGCCTTCCTGCATACCAAGCCCCTTCTGAAAAGGGATCTACTCTAAAAGGGAAGCATTTGCTTCCCTTTTAGAGTAGATCCCTTTACAGAAGGAGACAAATCAATTCAATCAAGAGTTATCTCCCTTGAATGTGCATCTGTTCTCCTTAAGTAGTATGGTGCCCGTTGCAAAAAAAAGAAAAAGAAAAAGCTTTATGAAGTGGAGGCAACAGTCCAAGATCAGCCTGTACATTTGTAGAGCCTGAATTTGCAGTGATTCAAAAAGTGTGATTGCAGTCGGATCATTGGCTTACAGTTGGGCAAGGCCTGCTATCCTTGTAGTGGGTAAGGGTAGAGGGGGAATGTTTTTATTTCTTCTGTTTCTTCACTTTCATTCCTGTTCCTCTTTCTTCCCTGTCCCTCTCTTTCATCTCCTCTACTCTCTCTTCTATCTCTTTTCTCCCTTTCTCTGGGAGACGACACAAAATGACCCTCAAGGGTTGACATGTCGTTAAACCCCAACACAATCAATAAAAGCAGTCGGATCAGGTACTGTTGCTTACTTACATAATTGGTATTGAGGGAAAGAGAAGGCCTCTGGTCAGATTGTGAAATAATGCAGTCTGATGTGGACCTCTGCTGTTAGCATATTGTATAAAGGCCCAGTTCTTACATTGCACAGCTTATGGGAGAATCTTCGTATCAAATCATGTACATGAATTTAAGGGGGTGGGGTCTGGGGGCAGGAGCAGGGCTTGATTGGGAAGTAAGATACAGGATGGCATATATGACCAA
The DNA here is from genome assembly GCA_964016985.1 of Anodontia alba. NCBI lineage: Eukaryota > Metazoa > Mollusca > Bivalvia > Lucinida > Lucinidae > Anodontia > Anodontia alba. The sequence continues at coordinate 378,151 of OZ024837.1, read as the reverse complement.
CAAATATCCAGACAGCCTGAGACCAGTGTATGTGCAGCAGCACAGCCAGAGTCTTGTAGACATCACAAGCAAAATGTTTTGATATTCTGGAATATATGAATAAATATATATAGCGAACATCAGAGACCTAGGCCTCACTGCGGGACTGTGCAGTTTGGCCAGAGTCTCTGTTTGTTCATTCTGACAATCCTCTTTCTTTTCCCCTGGCATCCTAAATATCTTTTAATTCATAGCTCAAGATAAGGTGTAGTTTTAAACCAAAAAATATTGATGAGCCTTCAGAAAACTTACCTTCAGGACGTGTGCCAGTGAAGATTCAGACCAGCCTGTGCATTTGCGCAGTCTGATCAGAATCTTCATTGGACATATTTTGGATAATCCAGGATGAGAAGTTAATTCATGCTGAAAGAAAAATAAAAGTCATAAAGGATTGCCTTTGGAAACAAAGAACACACAAAATCACGATAATCGGAGAGTCGGTTTGACTGAGTCTCTTCATATGCAACACTGTAGTTTGCGAGGGTGCATACGCCCCCTAGCACCTGCTTAAGTGGTATTAGATTTTCAAAATAAGCAGGATAGGCTCAATTATCACAAAGGAAATAAAATATAGCCTGTACTATGATGATGTATGGGGAGACTTTTTGATGAGACCGTAAATGCACAGGCTGATTTGAGTCTCTATTAGGAGCACATGTCAGGAGGTACGTATCCTGACATGGCTGCTCTTATAGTTTTCTTTTCTTACCATGAAAATACACCACAACCTCTTTATAGCACTATTGTTGGGGTCCATAACATAAACCGTGTTAGTTAAACAACCGTGTTATATCCAAACAAAAATGTATAGATTATATTGAAAAATGACCATTTATGGTCATTTTTCAATATAATCTATACATTTTTGGGATCCATCTTTGAACCGTGTTATATCCAAAACCATGTTATAACAAACTGTGTTATAAAGAGGTTGTAGTGTATGTGGTTATCATTAGACACCCCTCACAGAGACACTTCTTGTGAGTATGCTTTGTGGAAAATTAAAGAAATTTATCCAAATACTACTCTTATCTAGAGCTATGTTTTATGGGTTTTTTTTATGTTTTTTTTTTTTTTTTTTTTTTTATATTTAATAGTACTTGTATATAGTTGAATAAAGAAACGTCATTATTTTTGCTACATAACTGGTGAAAACTAGAACACATTAATATTATTATTATACTGTATGTAGAGTTTATGTAGTAGTGTTTAAACTTTTTAAACGAATGAAATACTAATGTTATATGAAAAAAAAATGATAAATAAAATAATCATACTACAAACTGACTTCTTTTGTTCTTTTATATGCTTTATAATAATGTGATGGTGCTTGATTGTGCATTTGTCTCTATGGCTGTAAGTACAATTTTCATGTTAGCTGTGCCAAGCAAAAAAGTGCCTTCGGCCATGCACAACATGGGCAGAGTCATTTAATCCTGCACATGCGCAGTGTATCATCTGGGCCTTACCTCTCCATTCATATATTCTGTAGTAACCAATGATTCTGGTAGCAAAGAGTGAAGACTCTGATCAGACTGTGTGGATAACCAATGTTTCTGTTAGTGAAGAGGGAAAGCTCTGAACAGACACTGCGGATGGACAGGCTGATCTGAGCCCCTTCTGTCCTCATGTACCCGAAGACACGTATTTGCATGGCGTGGCCCATGTGATTATATTGAAATTGGAAACTGTTTTATTTTTTGTGTGTGTGTTTTTTTTTTCCACCATATGCTACCCAAAAATTGCTAAGTATCATTAAAACCAGTTAACAATTGGTTTAATATTAAAATAACTTTTTGTCATTAGCAGCATTTAGTAAAATTTTTGAACTGTTCCTCCAGTATAGGACATGCAATAAAATTTGCACAAGTTCAAAGTACATATTAACCCTTATCCTGCTGAATAAATTAAGCCACACCCATTTCTGACTATCGACTAATCAGATTACTTGATATAATGTATTCATTCAATTCTTAAACTGCATGGCAAATAGTGTAGATCCTGATCAGATGACTTCTTCAAGCCATCTGATCTGGGTCTGTACTGTTTGCAGAGGTAGGGGTTGTCATGTTCATCAGGATAAGGGTTAGTAAATAAATGGGCATAAAAATAAATAAATTGCAATGTGAGAAAATGTACCGTCTGACATGCACCCGACGAAGATTCATTCTGATCAGTTTCCATTATCAGCATGAAGAAACTTTGCATCCTTGGCTATCCAAAATGCGCCAGTGAAGATTCTGATCAGACTGCGCGAATGCGCAGGCTGATCTGAATCTTCATTGGGCGCACACGTCCGAAGATAGTTTTCTGATATCGCGGCTTAACTATCTAAAATAAATAGCATCCAGGTCTCAGAACAATTTTCTCTGATTTTAATGAACAAGGTTTTTTTTTTTTTTTCTACAATCATTTTAGCAACTCCTTTTTAACCACGGCCTAAATATTTATAAATAAAAACGGGAAACGAAAATACCCCTCCATTATCGTGTGATGGGGAGATAACTGTCAAAAATTGATGAAATGTACCCAATAGCAATCCCAAGCCAGATCTCAATATCAATGCACATACCAAGTTGGGAGAAAAGCTGTTGTGATTTATTCAATTTATTGTCCTGAAATGAAAATGGATGTGTCGCGTGCAGATAACTCTGTCAAAAATTGATGAAATGTAACTGACTGCGCTCGACATGACCCCGTTGGGTTGACTGGGCAGTAAACCCTCAACACAAACAAACAATATCCTGAACCAGATCTCCACAACAATTCACATACCATGTTTGGTGAAACTCCATTGATATTTACTCAAGTCATCGTCCGGAAACGAAAAAAATGACGTGTCGCGGGCAGATAACTCTGTCAGAATTGAAGAAATTTGCCCATTAGCAATCCCAAATCAAATCTCCACAATGTCAATGCAGATACCAAATTTGGTGAAAACCCATTGCCGTTCGCTTAAATTGCCATCCAGAAACGAAATTACGGACGGGCGGATGTACGACAGACAGACAGATGAACGGACGGACACACGGACGACCAACATGAAATCATAATACCCTGCCATTATTTTGTGGAGGGGTATAAAAATGTTTATTCCTAAACAACTGAAACAACATTTTATGCATACAAATGCAAATAATCCACATTTTTATACCCCGCCAAAAATCACTTCTTTAGTAAACTTTCAAGTTTGGGTGGGTATATCTTTTTAACTTGAAAATATGTACGCGAACATGTTTTTTTTTTTTTTTTTTTTTTTTTTTTTTACATATTTTGTTTCATAATAAGACAGAAAAAATAAAAAAAGAAGACATTATTTCAGATCCTAATTACTATGAAAGTTGACCATCATACCTCCTTAAAAATTACTGAGAAAAAAAAAAGAAAAAAAAAGCAGTCTCCATTTGAAATGGGTATGTTTCGCTACATAAGACGTTGTCCCGACACATTATTTTCTCGGCGTTTGTTACGTGTACCTGGGTTGGATCAGATACCTCTGTTTGTTCCTATGATAGGGGGGAAATGGATCATTGCACACAAGAATTTGTAATGATAGAATATAAAAAATAAAACAAACAATTTTGATTCAAACTAATAAGACAAAATGTAATTTTATTTACCATTTACTGATTTACCAGTGAACCTATTTGATTTAACCTTTACCACTCTCTGGGCAAGTTGAGCAGACGACAAAATGATACCATTTTTCTTATTTTTTCAAAGCCTATTTTCTGGATAAAATTCGAAACTATTTCAAAATTATACTACTGAAAGTTTTACCTAGCATGCGCTAAACGTTAAAATGAGACGGGATTGGATAGTTTGACGACGTCTCCTGTTCTCCAACGCCCACATTATCAATAAATGGATTTCAGACGAATTTACAATATGCATCCGTTGATGACGTCAGATCCTTGCATGATATTACTCCGACGTCATAGCTATCGCAGTCTGGTCTTTGGGTCTGTATCACAAATCTAATAGATTCGTCCGAGATCCAACCACACCTGAAACAAAAAGAAGCATAGTCAACTTCCTAACTTCCTAATTTGATTAAATTCCAGGTTGGGTGACGCCTAACTCTAGACTCTTACACCGTTAGAGTTTTTTTTGATATTTTTTACAGATATGATACAAATACACAAAACATATAACTGCAATTCTCTTCTCGTCGCCTCGACAATGACCACAACACGATCGGAAACTGTACTGGTTTATAATTTGATTAATCTGGCTTGACTAACCAAATTGTTGACAACCAGTACAATCCCCAACCTTGTCGTGCAGATGTGAAGAGAATGCCTTTTCAGGACACTAACAACAGCGCGTCACTTCCTCTTCTTTGTTTACAGTTTACTAGGCTAACCTTTTGTCACTTTTTTCCTTTTCCTTTAATATTTTTATTTCGTTATATAACTTGTCATTAAGATTATATTCGGCTCACTGTGTGATTTACATGAGCACATGCGTCTGAGATTGCATGGCCATTAATAATTTACAGGAACTGTGCATACACGCATGTCCTCAGTTGCCTAAATGTACATGTCTGGGGGTTCGTGCATGCATTTATGTTCGTGCATATGTGTGTCCGCGCTTCTTAAAATATATATGCCGGCGCGATTCCCTATGTCACTTCCACGTTTTAAATCGGCAAGTTCGATCCTGCACTGTTCTCATTTCCACCTAAACTGCAACTTGCACCTACGGCAGGGAAACCTGACCAGATTGCACACAGACAGCGCAGTCTGCTCAGCACTCTCGACAATAACTACAACATGCACAAACTATAGGGAAATCCCGACCAGACTGCACAAAGCCAGTGCAGCCTGTTCGGTATCTTGGTAACGTATGCAGAATCGAATCAAACTGCGCACGACATTTAGCCCCTGCATGTAATAATTTAAAGGTTTCCATTTACCAATCTCGACATGCAATCTGCCATTTCGGAATTTGCACTGGAAACCGACAAATGAATTATTATAATAAAATAAAATACCACTCACTGAAAAAATCCCGACAAAGGTCACTTGTGACATTTAGCGTCATAAAATGGTTTTCCCTCTGTCGATATAGTTCAGTTTTCAGATTTTTAACGCTACCAGGCAACTGAGTCACATAGAGGCAGCGCCTCTGTCGATATATTTTCAATGGGGTATTTAAAAATGTCGTCTTATCAACTTTGTACCCAGCCTACTAAACGTTGATTGCATATTTTGTGACAAATGCATTATGTTTGGAAGGTAAATTTTATGAAACGATGCGTTTTCGTAAGCGCTTTCATCGTTGATAACCTACAATATAAAGTAAACCTATTTTATACCATGTGCAACGGATGTTTTCGCTTAGTATGCCGAGTAAAAATTCTCAGCAGACGACATTTTGAAATATTTTCCTTATTTTCTCAGAAAACAGGTTTGACAATTCATGCAAATTGTCCCCAATGTACATAATTTGCATGAAAGTTCAAAGCCTATTTTCTAAAAAAAAAAAAAAAAAAAAAATGAATTTGCCAAGGAATGGTTATTGTGCTTTACCATATGCGGCCTACGAAGGCTCAGGTCACACTGTACTCATTCGCTCAGCCTTATATTTTTACCTCTCTGGACAAAACCAGCAGACGACAAATCCATTGCATTTTCCCAATTTCACGTTAAGTGCAATCTGATTCAGGAAAAAATTGCATGTTATGCCAAAGCTTTTCCTATGACATGTCAAAGTTTATTTCCTGGGAAACAATAAGAAAAGAAAAAACATATTTCAAAATGTCGTCTGTTGTAAAAACAAATATCAGCATGTCAAGCTTTAATTGAAAATTATTTTGTTGATCTTTTTTGGGATTGAAAATGGGCGATATATGAATAATACCTGCATAGATCATATCCACTGTCCCTAGCGTTGTACAGATCTGAAACGGTGGCCAGTTCGCCCCCAAACTCCTGACAATAATTTCTTGCCTCAACAAAGGTTAAAAGGCTGTTTCCCGTCACATGAAACACTGAAACAAAATGATCTAAAGTTATAGTTCTATCTTCTGATATAGGCAAACAGAATGACACACAGGCTTGATTCTAGTATTTCAAAAATAACAGCAGTTTTATATGTTCCGATTTCGATACAGAAAATAACATAATGCTATACTTTTCTTTTTATGACGCCTTGGTAAAATTACATGACACATATATCACAAAAAATCGTTTTGTATATTATGTTTCATACAATGCCATTAAGTGAACAAAACCTTAGACAAAATACTTATTCTATGGCAGCAACTTTATTTAAAAAAAAAAACAAACAAACAAACAAAAACGTTGCGTTAACAAGCTACGGTCCGTTTTGAGGATTTACAAAAAAAAAAAAAAAAAAAAGCCGTGTTCAAACAGCACGTGGAGCTGCCCATTCGCTTATGGCTTCAAACACACATATGCATGGGTAATTATGTAAGAACATATACAACATACTCGGTGTCTTAATTTAGTAAATAAATGCTAAATTAAGCATGACGAATAAAAAATTTCAGCAAACCTCACATTGAAATATTTGAGATTGACCTACAATTCAGCTACTATATTCAGTTACTAATACTTGACGTGCTGGGTATTTTTTTTTTTTTTTTTTAATATTTCCCCAGAAAATAGGTTTTTGTATTTTATGAAAATTGTCCGCTTATGAAGCATACACCTTACTAAACACTCTATGAGTAAATCGAAGAAAAAAAAATTCAGTAGAACAAAAAACAATACATGAATGCACATTAATATACGTATTTAGTTAAGAATTTATCATTTTTTCTTTTCGCTCTGTGACCTTAAAATGACATAATTTAAGGGTAAGCAACTCTGTAAAAACTGTTTTGTTCCCTTCTGAAAAGGGGTCTCCTTTAAAAGGAAATAATTTGCTCCTGGGAGCAAATTCTTTCCTTTTAGAGGAGACCCCTTTTCAGAAGGGACTTTGTTTCATAGAAAGCAAACAGAAAATCTCAAAAGGCCGTATGATAAATAAATAAATAAATAAATAAACAATGCACACGTCATATCTTACTTAGTATTCTTGTGTTCACAACCGAAGCACTTTGAGGAACACTTATAGTTTTTCCCAACGCAATTTCACTCCAGTTATAGGAAAAGCAAGTCTTTTCAGCGAAATTATAAGAGATCGCCTCACAGCCGACGGTAATCGGGCATTCTATGAGACACTTCAGTGGATGTTCAAATCTATTTCCTTCAGCCATTGGTTCTCCCAAAATAACCACATCCGGGTCAAGAAGTCTAAAATAATTGCTCAAGAAGACAGCCAACGTAAAGTTTATTGTTGTTAGCACACAGAGAAATGTATAAAACCTGTGACAATTCATTTTCTTTATATTAAAAACTTCTTCCTTGCACTCCGAAAATTTAACTACGTCCAGATATCCCCTGTCACTGAGGGATTGAATCTCAATCTACAGTCATTCAGTGCTTAACGCTTAGCAAGCTGGGTTAAGATTTCAGCAGACGTTGAAATAATTTTCTATATTTTCAAAGAATTTTTTTTTGGCATTTCATGCAAATTGTCTCATTGGCAGAAAATGTGCATGAAATGTCAAAGTCTGTTTTCTGGAAATATGCATGAAATATCAACGCCTATTTTCAGGGAAAAAAAAAAAAAAAAAAAAAAAAATAGCAACTTGACGTCTGCTGAATTAGCCCATAGAGTGGTACAGACCAACTCATGCCACGAATGAAAGTGATTCAGTCAGAATATTGAATTGTTTAAAGCAGTGATAAAACAGCTAAAGCATCCAATTATTTTCTATTATAAGTAGCACTTCTGACCAGTGTTGCGAAAACGAGACCCATATTTCTTAATTGAATTGTTTGTTATCTTTAAGAAAAATGGTCCATGCAAGAGTAAGCACGTTAATTAATTTAATTGAAAAAAATCCCTGCTGTGTTTAGTCAGTGGTTTAGTTTATTAGTCTCATCCTGGTGTATAACATCACATACATCTTTCACGTTATATATAAAATACATCAAGCCATTCAATACGCTATAAGAGAGTGTTACAGCACAGCATAATTATATACAATATCAATACAAAATGTGCATGCATGAAAACTTCTATAAAATGATACAAAATGTGCATGCCTGCAGCTTGTACAAAAATGATACACAATGCATGCAGATTATACAAAATAAGCGTGCATGCAACTTATACAAAATGATTCAAAATGTGCATGCATGCAGCTTATACAAATGTAATACCAAATGTGCATGCATGCAGCTTATACAAATGTAATACAAAACGTGCATGCATGCAACTTATACAAAAGTGATACCAAATGTGCATGCATGCAGCTTATACAAATGTAATACAAAATGTGTATGCGTGCAGCTTATACAAATGTAATACAAAATGTGTATGCATGCAGCTTATACAAATGTAATACAAAATGTGCATACATGCAGCTTATACAAATGTAATACAAAAATGTGTATGCGTGCAGCTTATACAAATGTAATACAAAAATGTGTATGTATGCAGCTTATACAATTGTAATACAAAATGTGTATGCATGCAGCTTATACAAATGTAATACAAAATGTGTATGCATGCAGCTTATACAAATGTAATACAAAATGTGCATGCAGCTTATACAAATGTAATACATAATGTGCATGCAGCTTATACAAATGTAATACATAATGTGCATGCAGCTTATACAAATGTAATACCAAATGTGCATGCATGCAGCTTATACAAATGTAATACAAAATGTGTATGCATGCAGCTTATACAAATGTAATACAAAATTGTGTATGCATGCAGTTATACAAATGTAATACAAAATGTGTATGCATGCAGCTTATACAAATGTAATACAAAATGTGCATGCATGCAACTTATACAAAATGATACCAAATGTGCATGCATGCAGCTTATACAAATGTAATACAAAAATGTGCATGCATGCAACTTATACAAAAATATCCTGTAAAATCACACCAACTTTAACTACCAGTTAAAACAAACAAGAAGGTAACTTAAACAGACAAAAAAAAAAAAAAAAAAAATAAAAATAACAGCGGCGGCGGCGCCCGACGACGACAATCACAACAATAGCAAAAAAGTATACAAAACAGCAATAAAGGAAACAAATAAATAATAATAATAATAATAAACAAACAAAAGATTGATGGCACAGGCTTCGAGGAACGTTCATGCGACGTTGTATACTGAACGCAGGGGTTTGGGTGGGGGGCAGGGGGTTTCGATATATACTGAACGGGAGGGGGTGGGGGGCTTCGATGTAGTACAGATGTGCGGCTAGAATTTTATTGAACCTACCTATTCGTATATTCTGCAAATATCAAGATAAATACCTATTCATATACTTGTTTGCAGAAAGGCACCCTGTTCGTATACTAACTATGAGGATTTCATGACTATTCTACATTTCATGCTCTTTTACTCTCTCTCTCTCCACCCCCACCCCCCACCCCCCCCCCCCTCCCCCCCCCAGTCAGCATTCTACGTAAATCTATATCGGGCCGTCATCGGCCCGTCAGGGTAGCTGACGGGGCCGATGACGCGCCGATGTAGATTTACGTAGCATGCTTACTGGGTCTCTCTCTCTCTCTCTCGTGTGTGTGTGTGTGTGTGTGTGTGTGTGTGTGTGTGTGTGTGTGTGTGTGTGTTCCACATGTTATGGTAAGTCGTCACGGTTTTATTAATTGTAGTAATCTTAAGAGTCGGTGCTGCCTTGGTAATTGATTTTTTGTTGCTAGATGAAAAAAAAAAAAAAAAAAAAAAAGACAAGAGGACTATTCATAAACAGAGCTGGGGGAAAGTAGACCTAATCATATACAAAGAGTATGAAACCTTATCTATTGATATATCTATAAAATAAAAAAAAACGAGAGCTATTCCAGTGGCACGTCTGTGCCATACCTATTCATGGAACAGGCACCCCCCCCCCCCCCCCCCCACCACCACCCACCCCATTGACTGAACGCCATGTGCCCGCTGGGTGTAATTGTAAGGACTTCGTCATAGAGGTCTTAATGCTCCAAAAGACAACGTGGTATTCATACTGCTAATTTTGATAATAAATATCCATGAAGAGTCTTTTTTTTTTTTTCAAAGATCAACCTGAGCGAGCGCGTTCGGAGATGTTCCAACATTGTATTGCTGTTCCAACATTGTATTGCTGTTGTAGCTATTTTGAGAATGTTGTCACCAAGAGTTGTCTTCGACTTGATTTTAGACAGACACCTCTACACTGAACAACTTAAAAGTAATACACAAAATTTCCATGTGAAAGATAGACATATTACATGTAAGGGGATTGAATAAGGGAAACTTTAAGGTAGCGCATCAAGTTACAATTTATGTAGAAGGAAAAGTTATTAGCAATGCAAATATCAGCAAAATACCGTACAAGTAGTAGCTTTCTCAAAAGCGTGCTTTTCAAGTTTTGCTTTGAGACAAAGCTGATTGTATTAATCTGAAATCTTGGTTGCAGTACAGAGTTCTTTCCACTGACAAGCTTATGCCTCATGCATTAATGTCAGGTGACTAATGTGAGTTTCATAGAATCGTACTATGACAATGAAAAGTCCTTTTCCACTTGTCGATATAATACAAGTATTAGCTTTTTTAATTTGCTATACTCGAATTAAGTAACTGCACAGTTTTTATTTTATTTTTTTAATAATAAGCCAAAAATGTATAACAAGTGGCCAAAAAGAATAGTATATATATTATTGGTCACAATTCTGAGTTGTTTTTATTGACCACTGTATAAATGTGATGTTAGATAATGGAGTGTATGTGGAATTTCTAGAATGCTTCCAGAAATCCTCCCTGTAGTAATCTTAAGAGTCGGTGCTGTCAAACCCAACCTGAGGACATCCCAGTGCGGCCATTCAAAGGCCTTTTGACAGCTTCAAACTCGGAAGTCTTTCTTTCCATTGGCAGTGTCCTTTTAGAGTCTGCTGTCAGTTCGCCAAGCCTTGACATATTCAAATCCGAAATTGGCAAGGTGCAGCATGCCAAGCCTGAGATCCCAAGCATAGTAGGTTTTTAATCCAATTTTAGCTCTTCTTATCTATTTTAATTTATCATCTTTCATCTACTTCACTGTCATACTTTATCACGTGCTACGAGGGCGTATCAATAAATAACCAGCCTATCCCATTTCCGATGGACCGAGACGGTCACGATTTTCATGCTTTGTTTCAATATATGTTCTATACATGGGTACAAAATTGCATACGTATCGAGTCATTCTTTAATAAGGTATTGAATGTGAAACATGGCTAGTGATGTAAAGGCATGCTTTTCATCTAAAGTTGAGTACCGTGCTGTAATTCGGTACTTGTATTTAAAAGGTAAAACAGGCAAGGAAATACACGGCGAGTTAGCCGATGTTTATGGGTCTTCTGCACCATCATATGCTCAGGTTAAATTCTGGGTAGGGGAATTCAAACGCGGTAGAACGTCTTTAGAAGATGAAGCCAGGTCTGGACGCCCACTGGATGCCACCGACGAAGAAATGTGTATGAAAGTTTGGGGTCTGATAGGCGAATTCAGGTGGAAGAAATAGCGCAGGCATTATAGGCATTTCACATGGTAGCGTTTCAACAATCTTACATGATCGTTTTGGGTATGCGCAAGCTAACAGCCCGTTGGGTCCCCAAATCCCTTAGCGATGAGCAAATGGCAACCAGAGCATCAGTATGCAGTGCCTTGTTGAAGCGTTTTAGGCCAAAAGATGATTTTCTTTTTGCGTCTGGTGACTGTAGATGAGACTTGGGTTCATTATTGTGAGTCAGAGAATAAAGCTCAGTCGTCACTGGGTAGGGCCTGGGTCCCCGAGGCCAAAGAGGTTCAAGACGCAACCATCTGCTGGCAAGGTGATGACCACAGTATTTTGGGACGCAAAAGGCATTATTATGTTGGACTTTTTACCCAAGAGAAGTACAATAACTGGAGTGTACTATGCTAACTGGTTAGACCAGCTGAGAACCGCCATCCGTGAAAAACGCCGAGGTAAACTCTCTAAAGGTGTTTTGCTACAACAGGACAACGCGAGAGTCTACACTTGCAAAGTTGCAATGGATGCTGTAGAGCGAAACGGGTATGAATTAATACAACATCCTACCTATTCGCCTGACCTAGCACCTAGCGACTTCCCAAACTTGAAAAAGGATATCCGTGGACTTCATTTCCAGTCTGATGAAGAAGACGTGACGGCGTTTGAGGAATGGGTCAATGGAAAGGACACTGGCTTTTTCAGTTCTGGGCTGATGGCACTTGAACAACGTTGGTCTAAGTGCATCACACTAGAGGGCAATTACATCGAAAAAGAAGAGGTGGATCTCAACCGGAAATAAGTTAGGCTGGTTACGTATTGACTCATCCTCGTATCATACGTTTTAACTTATAATCTTATTCTACTAACAGGCTTGGCATTGCTCAACAGATGCCCCCGTGGGCGTATGGCATTATGCCATGATAGTCAAAATAGACAGAAACCCAGATGGTCATTCTGACATATTTATATTTTAGTATGGGAAATACTTCATACGTTTATTCCTGCTTTTGAAAGTACACAGTCATGACAGTGGTCGCTATTAACTGTAAGTTATTGATGTATGCCTGACTTGTGTGGTTTTGAGAAATCTTGTAATGAAATATCCTTCATGAAACGAGTGTTGCCTTGGTTACCAAGTAGAAGAACAGCGCGTGCAAATCTCCAAGAAAAACAGTTGGGGAGAAACAATCATATGCAATAATAATAAAATATTTGATATTGCAACTGAGTAGAATTGTGGAGAGCAACAAAAGAACTCTGGTGGCGATTTCTTTCCATAAGTGCATCATTTTCTCCCACCTTTGCCTATATTAGGCTTTTTGCCCATGTGAAAAACTCCTGTCTCACATGACCATGAAGTAAACCCGCTGGTCCTAGGAACAATCTACTAAAAGGTGGGAGAAAAATAATCAGTCATGAGCTAGTCCACGTAGGATGGGGAAATCTCACCTTCAGGGTAGGAATTTCAACCAGGTACTCTGCAAGTCTCGTCCCTGGTTGAAATTCCTACCCTTGGGTGAGATTTCCCTATCCTGCATGGACACTCATGATGGATTTTTATATTTTCCTACACTGGTTTCCTTTAAAAAGTGAGGCAACGTTCAGCTTAGAATGATATGTTTTAGTTGTATACATTCACTTTAAAAAGAGTGGATAGACTTGGTAGATTTTGTGCCATCTTTGCAAGGGAGACAGCTGTTGTGATTTTGTTTCCCATACTGTACACAGCAACCCCTTTTGAAAAAAGGGTCTACTATAAAAGGAAAAAGAACGTGCTCCAAGGAGTAGCAAACTTTTTTCCTTTTAGAGAAGACCTATTTTCAGAAGGGAGACAGACAAAACAATTTTGCTTCAGCTGCCTCCCATGAAAGCGATTTCATTCTTCTTATGAAGACATCAGTTTTTGATCTTGTGTGCTGCATGCCAAGGTGGCATAAACCCCAAGAGACACAATGGCTGAACAGCCATATATGCTTGCACGTCTGAGTATTCTGATCAGAACATTTACTGTTCATCTAGAAGAAAATTGGATATTACATATTAGCAGAAATCTGGACCAGATTAGTTAGTTTTTGGCTTATAAGGCTTCATCAGTGATGTCATATCAGTCTTCAAAGTCCGCGAGTCATGGTTCTTTTGCGAGATAACATATAGCTTGGTTTAAACAATATTTATTAAATATTTATAGACATCAATTAAACATCCGGATACGGCTTGATTTGACCCGATAGTTTAATGTACGATTTCCCTTTCAGGGAAACTGGGAAGCAGGAAATATCCACAAGGGATCGGTGATAGTCTCGTCTTCAGCTACGGCATCATTGTTCAACTGTGGCATTATTGTATCGACTGGAAGCACAATAATATAAATCGGAAGTATAATAATATCAGCTGGAAGTACGTTTATAATGAACCAGTATTCGCACCTACTTTCCATATGTCTGCGGATAGTTTGAATGTTCAAAATGTTTACAAATGTGATTGTTGCAATAAATCATTTTTGAGTCTGCCTTGCGTAATAAATCATATCCTTATACATATAAATAACAAAAACTATCAATGCACAGTCTGTTCTAAACAGTTCGTCTGTTCTAGACGTTTCTGGAAACATACAATGAATAACCATACGAAGCAGAATAAAGAAAATTGTAATAATAAATGTGTTCTTTGTGACAAACAGTTTTCAAATGCGTTAAAGCTGCGGAAACACTTTCTTGAACACAACGTCCAGCAAATATTCCAGTGTGAAATTTGTAAATTTAACTTCAGTTTTCAGTCAAACCTATTAAGGCACAAAAAGACACAGCACGGAATAGGTAGAAAAAACACGTCTACTTATCACTGGTGTAGTCTTTGCAACGCACAATTTAAAAGACGGGACCAGCTCAAAGATCATCAAACTGTGCACACTGGAGAGACACCCCATGTTTGTTCTACTTGTGGTAAATCGTACAGACATAAAAACAGCCTTCGGAAGCACCAATATTTACATTGGTTTGATTATACTGCAGCAGAAAGACACAAAATTAAACCACACACATGCTCATTTTGTGACAGATCGTTCTGCTTCACATACACTCTTAAGGAACACGTGACACGTTGTCACAGTGATGTCAGAAGTAACAAGTGTGACATATGTGATAAAGTCTTCCTTCATCCTCACGAGATAAAGCGGCATATGGTTGTGCACACAGGAGAGCGTAACCATTCTTGCAATATTTGCGGTGCAACATTTTCTCGCGCCTCTTCATTGAAAAGACACAATTCAAGACATTCTGGGAAAAAACAGTACACGTGTAATGTTTGTCAAAAACAGTTTACCCGTTCATATACTCTAGAACGCCATAGGACAGTTCATTCAGGTAATGAGAGGTTTATTTGTAGAGTTTGTGGAAGACGATTTCCCTGGAAAAATGCGTACGAGCAGCATGTAGCTAGCCACGGTGCACAGCGAAGTTCCACTGAGGTGGGAAACATTATTTGTACTGTTTGCGGTAAAATTACGCAGACACCAAGTAACTTGAAGATACACATGCGCGTGCACACGAAGGAAAAGCCACGGGCCCCCGTAGCCTAGTGGATAAGAGAGTTGACTCTTAATCCATTAGGTTTCTCACCGCTGTGGTTCGAGCCTCGCTCGGGTCATATGTGGGAAAGCCAAGTTCTGCTTACGGATGGTCAGGTGGTTTTTCTCCGGGTTCTCCGGTTTTCGCCCACCTTCGATGAACGATCGGCTCGATATAAGTGAAATATTCTTGAAAGGGCCGTAAAACCCAAATCAAAAAAAAAAAAAAAAAAAAAAAAGAAGGAAAAGCCGTATGAGTGTGATGTGTGTAATAAGAAGTTTTCCCAGGCAGGTACACGTGACATTCATATGAGATTGCATACCGGAAATAATTTCCATTCCTGTACCGGATGTAATAAGTTCTACACACGTGCGATAGACCTAGAACAACATTTACGCAGTCATTCCAAACAAGGTGTTAATAAACGTTAAATAGATAGGAATGAACCGCAACGTCGGGAACCGTACTTTTGGACGTGCGTCCAATGAAGATTCAGATCAGCCTGCGCATTCAGCAGTCTGATCTGAATCTTTGTTTGGCGCATTTTGGATAGCTAACGGTGCAACTTTTTTCATGCGGACAGCAAAGACTCAGATCAGACTGGATGCGCAGGCTGACTTGGGTCTTCGATGGACGCACTTGTCGAAAGGTACGTTTTCTGACATTTTGACTCGAATGTTACTACTCAGAGATTTTGAAAACTTTGATTTTGTTTATTGCTGGTTTGTTCTTGTTCCTATATTCGTTTAAGTTTGTTTCACATTTTGAATAAAACGGTTCCGTTTTTAGATTTAATTCTCGTTGTGAATTTAAAAAAAGAAGTGTTTTGATGATCTTCAGGTTTGGTTTGCACCCAATTGCAGGGCTAAAAAAGTATCAGGTTTGGTTTGCAGGGCTGAAAAATTATCAGGTTTGGTTTGCAGGGTTGAAAAGGTGTCAGGTTTGGTTTGCAGGATTGAAAACATATCAGGTTTGGTTTGCAGAGTTGAAAAAATATCAGGTTTGATCGATTTGTGCTTGTTTGGATTTGTCGGTTTCCTCTTCCTCTTGATGTCTGGGAAGGGCTGCGGTTTGTGATTGTGGTACTCCCTGGACTCTTCTTTTACCTTTTTTGCAGGGTTGAAAAAGTATCAGGTTTGGTTTATAGGGTTGAAAAAGTATCAAGTTTGCTTTGCAGGGTTGAAAAAGTATCGGGTTCGGTTTGCAGGGTTGAAAAAGTATCAGGTTTGGTTGGCAGGGTTGAAAAAGTATCAGGTTTGGTTGGCAGGGTTGAAAAAGTATCAGGTTTGGTTGGCAGGGTTGAAAAAGTATCGGGTTTGGTTTGCAGGATTAAATAAGTATCAGGTTTGGTTTGCAGGGTTGAAAAAGTATCGAGTTTGGTTTGCAGGTTTGAAAAAGTATTAGGTTTGGTTTGCAGGGTTGAAAAAGTATCAGATTTGGTTTGCAGGTTGAAAAAGTATCGGGTTTGGTTTGCAGGGTTTAAAAAGGATCAGGTTTGGTTTGCAGGGTTGAAAAAGTATCGGGTTTGGTTTGCAGGATTGAAAAATTATCAGGTTTGGTTTGCAGGGTTGAAAAAGTATCGAGTTTGGTTTGCATGGTTGAAAAAGTATCGGGTTTGGGTTGCAGGATTGAAAAAGTATTAGGTTTGGTTTGCAGGGTTGAAAAAATATAAGATTTGGTTTGCAGGTTGAAAAAGTGTCGGGTTTGGTTTGCAGGGTTTAAAAAGTATCAGGTTTGGTTTGCAGAGTTGAAAAAGTATCGGGTTTGGTATGCAGGATTGAAAAAGTATCATGTTTGGTTTGCAGGGTTAAAAAAGTATCAGGTTTGGTTTATAGGATTAAAAAAGTATAAGGGTTAGTTTGCATGGTTGAAAACGTATCAGGTTTGGTTTGCGGGGTTGAAAAAGTATCGGGTTTGGTTTGCAGGATTGAAAAAGTATCAGGTTTGGTTTGCAGGGTTGAAAAAATATCGAGTTTGGTTTGCATGGTTGAAAAAGTATCGGGTTTGGTTTGCAGGATTGAAAAAAGTATTAGGTTTGGTTTGCAGGGTTGAAAAAATTAAAGGTTTGGTTTGCAGGTTTGAAAAAGTATCGGGTTTGGTATGCAGGATTGAAAAAGTATCATGTTTAGTTTGCAGGGTTGAAAAAGTATCGGGTTTGGTATGCAGGATTGAAAAAGTATCATGTTTAGTTTGCAGGGTTGAAAAAGTATCGGGTTTGGTATGCAGGATTGAAAAAAGTATCATGTTTAGTTTGCAGGGTTGAAAAAGTATCAGGTTTGGTGTGCAGGGTTGAAATAGTATCAAGTTTGGTTTGCAGGATTGAAATAGTATCAAGTTTGGTTTGCAGGATTGAAAAAGTATCAGGTTTGGTTTGCAGAGTTGAAAAAGTATCGGGTTTGGTTTGCAGGATTGAAAAAGTATCAGGTTTGGTTTACAGGGTTGAAAAAGTATCGAGTTTGGTTTGCATGGTTGAAAAAGTATCGGGTTTGGTTTGCACTTCAAAAAGTATCAGGTTTGGTTAACAGGGTTGAAAAAGATCGGGTTTTGTTTGCAGGGTTGAAAAAGTATACGGTTTGGGTTGCAGGATTAAAAAAGTATAAGGGTTAGTTTGCAGGGTTGAAAAAGTATCAGGTTTGGTTTGCGGGGTTGAAAAAGTATCGGGTTTGGTTTGCAGGATTGAAAAAGTATCAGGAGTGGTTTGCAGGGTTGAAAAAGTATCAGGTTTGGTTTGCAGGGTCGAAAAAGTATAAGGTTTGGTTTGCAGGGTTGAAAAAGTATCGGGTTTGGTTTGCAGGGTGCTTTGTTGCTTTGTGGGTTATTCTACGAGGCGATTTGTTGTATGTCTTTCCGTGTTTAATTTTTTTCTTGTGTTTTTCAGTCCTTTTAGTATTGCGATTACCTCGCTTGGGGAAGAGAGAGCTAATCTTAGTGATTTTCGTACGTTTGTTCAGTTTGTGCTTGTTTAGATTTGTCGGTTTCCTCTTCCTCTTGGGGTCTGGGAACGGCTGCGGTTTGTGATTGTGGCATTCCCTGGACTTTTCTCTTACCTTTTTTGAAAAAGTATCAGGTTTGGTTTGCAGGGTTAAAAAAGTATCAGGTTTAGTTTGCAGGATTGAAAAAGTGTCAGGTTTGGTTTGCAGGGTTGAAAAAGTATCAGGTTTGGTTTGTAGAGTTAAAAAAGTATCGGGTTAGATTTGCAGAGTTGAAAAATATCAGGTTTGGTTTGCAGGGTTAAAAAAGTATTAGGTTTGGTTTGCAGGGTCGAAAAAGTATAAGGTTTGGTTTGCAGGGTTGAAAAAGTATCAGGTTTGGTTTGCAGGGTTGAAAACGTATCAGGTTTGGTTTGCAGGGTTGAAAAAATTATCAGGTTAGGTTTGCAGGGTTGAAAAAGTATAAGGTTTGTTTTGCAGGATTGAAAAAGTATCGGGTTTGGTTTGCAGGATTGAAAAGGTATACGGTTTGGTTTGCAGGGTTGAAAAAAAGTATCAGGCCTGGTTTGCAGGGTTGAAAAAGTTTCAGGTTTGGTTTGCAGGATTGAAAAAGTATCAGGTTTGGTTTGCAGGATTGAAAAAGTATCAGGTTTGGTTTGCAGGATTGAAAAAGTATCAGGTTTGGTTTGCAGGATTGAAAAAAGTATCAGGTTTGGTTTGCAGGGTTGAAAAAGTATCAGGTTTGGTTTGCAGGATTGAAAAAGTATCAGGTTTGGTTTGCAGGATTGAAAAAAGTATCAAGTTTGGTTTGCAGGATTGAAAAAGTATCAGGTTTGGTTTGCAGGGTTGAAAAAAGTATCAGGTTTGGTTTGCAGGGTGGAAAAAGTATCAGGTTGGGTTTGAAGGGTTGAAAAAGTATCGGGTTTGATTTGCAGGGTTGAAAAAAAGTATCAGGTTTGGTTTGAAGGGTTGAAAAGTATCGGGGTTGGTTTGCAGGGTGGAAAAAGTATCAGGTTTGGTTTGCAGGATTGAAAAAGTATAAGGTTTGGTTTGCAGGTTTGAAAAAGTATCAGGTTTGGTTTGCAGGGTTGAAAAAGTATCAGGTTTGGTTTGCAGGGTTGAAAAAGTATCAGGTTTGGTTTGCAGGGTTGAAAAAAGTATCGGGTTTGGTTTGCAGGGTTGAAAAAAAAGTATCAGGCTTGGTTTGCAGGGTTGAAAAAGTATCGGGTTTGGTTTGCAGGGTTGAAAAAAAAGTATCAGGCTTGGTTTGCAGGGTTGAAAAAGTATCGGGTTTGGTTTGCAGGATTGAAAAAGTATCAGGTTTGGTTTGCAGGGTTGAAAGACTTAAATGTCATTTACAATACCGCATTCGTTGGTTTATAACGTGTATGCTGTTCGCCTCAGTTTGTTTACTCAACCTCTTGGAGTCAATGGTAACCTCTGAAATTACCTGATAAGACACGTCGCATATGCTGACTGATCAGGACAATTCAAGTTCACGTTTGTCCCGAAGGACCCTTGTCACATGCAAAGGCTTGTAAGCTTTTTTAAATAATATTTAGTGAAATTGTAAGCTCTTTGGTCAAGGATGAAGTAGGTTCTCTCAGCTTTGATTTTTGACACGCCCGCCACTGCAGTTAGCGATGACGGTCAAACATGGAGAGACAAGCTAACAAAAATGTAGATCCAGATGAGATGGGTAGTGATGAGCAGTCTCATCTGGGTCTATGATGTTGGAAAGATTAACTAATTTAGTTTGAAGGGCAGAAGTAACTATTGCCCCCGATTCTATAGGGTAATAATCGTTAATATGGGGAACAAAATTCTGACATTTTTATTTCAGTATCAAAATATGCGGGCTGTCACGGAACAGGTTTTGTGGAAAACATGCCAGCATCCGAATCTTTCATCTGAGCACGGACTCTCAAATGAGCCGCACCATGAGAAAAAAAATGTTCTTAAGGGCGTATATGAACAGGAAAGCTACAGCTTCCAGTGAATTAGAATGGGGACAGCAAACACCTATACTGTGCGGATGCGGGCAAGGTCCAGATTAATATCCAAAACGAAATTTTGGATTAATGTCATATTCTATCCCGATGAACCTTTTCGGTACTCACCATACCTGTCCTAAAATTTTAATGTCTGTTTCATCACCTGCTGATGCGTCTAGATGTGTTGGATGCTACATCAACGGCATCCGACATAAAGCTACAATGTTTGCGCATAGCTGTCTATTCTTAGATTTCGGCTAAATGCTGTATCAAACAAAACCAGGGTTAAATTTCCCAGAAGTAAAAGGATCTGAGAAAAAGAGACTTCAGTTTTAATATTTTATTAAATCTTGTATACAAAACTGATACACGCACGAATATACAAGATAGTGTAGTTAATAGCACAGATAGGAAGAAAAAAAAATCCCACTCATCGACACATTAAAGAACTTCTATGGATACAACAATTCCTTTTCCCGTCAACTGTAATATACATAACCTCTTTATAACACGGTTTCATTATAACACGGTTTTTTATATAACACGGTTCAAAGGTGGATCCAAACATGTATAGATTATATTGAAAAATGACCATAAATGGTCATTTTTTAATGTAATCTAAACATTTTTGTTTGGATATAAAACAGCTGTTTAACTAACACAGTTTATGCTATGGACCCCAACACTAGTGTTATAAAGAGGTCGTGGTGTAATATTATAACAATTTAAAGGATTTATCTACACATTTAACATACTCCGCGGGGAAGTATTTCTTAAAGATTTGCATTTAATTCTATTATTTTAGTTTCTGATGAGGTGCTGCATCTTATCTTACCCCTTGATCAATTGCCGTCTGTAAGCCTCGCAAAACAGAAAACACTGACCATATGCTGATCTATACTATTACTTCCATTTTGGGCAATATACTTGCACAAAATATTAACCCTTGTCCTGCTGAATCCGGATATACCCTGCTTTTGCAAACTGTGTAGATCCAGATCAGTTGGATCTGAATCTGCACTGTGTCATTCAGTACGTGAATTTATATCAACATCCTGGATCAAGTAATCTGATTGGCTGAAAATTAGAAGTGTGCGTGGCATCTAAATTTATTCAACATGACAAGGGTTAATTGTGTTTATGTTGAGGTTTTATGGCCCTGTCAACCCAATGTGGTCATGTCGAGTGCGGTCAGTTTACATTATTATTGTGCACATTCTTCCAGAAACTGACAATTGCCCATCTTGAATCAGCGGAAGCAAGTTGGGAGGGACAAAATATTAAGTGAATGCTCAAATGACTACAATTGATTACACATATACAGCCTTGGTATACAGTCGACTCTCGTTATCTCGACTTCGCTTATCTCAAATAACGCTTACCTCGAAATAAAAATCTGGTTCCTGTTTGAACATGGAACTCTTACAACAGGTCACAGAATATTGTGGAAAAGAGGAGAAATTGCTTCTAAGGAGCAATTACTCATCTTTTTCACATTAGTTTCAACTTCAAGAAATTCTTAACTTCAGGAGTCAAATTACATATTCATTTGCTAAAATGTGGTTGTTCAATATATTTTTTTTCCTAAATTCAGCAACTCTGATAGGTCGAGGTACGGATATCTCGAAGTATTTCAGACAGTCCCTTCGACTTCGAGATAACAAGAGTCGACTGTATTTTATTACCACTGGTCGAATCGTGCTTTATTCAAAACTATAAAGTAAAAGAGAATATTAATTAGGCAATTAGGGAAAGAAAATCCATAGAAGTGCTTTGAATCCATTCCTATAAAAACCCATTTCTGGTCCTTTCATCAATTTGAAACACACAAGAAAACTATAAATATCATATATTATTAACACGAATAAAAAAACACAGCTTTCATTAACGCTTAGCATGCTGGGCAAAATTTTCAGCAGAAAACACTTTGAAATATTTTTCTAAGAAAATGGACATTGACATTTCATGCAAACTGTCTCCGTAGGAGACAATTTGCATGGACTGTCAAAGCCTATTTTATAGGGAAATATAAGAAAAAATATCTTCATTTTGTCGTCTGCTGAATCAGCCAAGAGTTGTAAAGGTTATTCATTACCAAACTTTTCGCATAATCAATACAATGAAATACTTGTTGTTTTCCTGGAACCAATTGAATAAAATGTTAAATCCACCCCCACTCATCACAAAAGAAAGAAAGAAAGAAAGACATGTAGAGAGAATGACATTTTACTCAAATGGTATCAATATATTTTTTGCCTGCTTATGAATAGTCATTTTTGTTAACTGCCCATAGTCATATTTACTTACTCCAAACCCAAGAAAAATTCAAAATAACTAAAATATGCTGATGGACCAGTAAACAAAATAAAATTCTTCTAAACTGTGAAAATTCACTCTCAAAAGCCGTTTTGCTCCTACATGACTTTTTGACAATAGACTGACAAGTTCTATCACTAGATAAAACTCCATGCTAAAGTTCTATGGATATGTAATATATCATTGGTAAAGATTATTTGTGTAAATAAAAGCTTTGTCTAACTGGTATTATAAATGTTAAAAAAGAGCCTCAACGTCTGAAAATGTACCTTCGCACATGTGTGCCAATCAAAGATTTAGATCAGCCTGAACACGTGCGCAGTGAGATCACATACTTTACTGGGCACATTTTGGACAGCCAAGAATGCAAATTTTGTTCATTCACACAATAAAGACTGATCAGTCTGTGCGAATGCGCAGGCTGATCTGAATCTTCATTGGGCACATGTCAGAAGGTATGTTTTCTCGTTCTCAGATCATCTCCATCCTCATCATCTGTTCTTGGCCATTTCTTGTTTGGCTCTTGATTCTACAATAACCAGGACTAGTAAAAGCTTTGAACAGACATCTACACCTCCACGGTATCCAAGTGCTAAGGACCATTTCTGTGCGACAAGGCTTATGTGCAGGTGTTCTCTGATAAGAATACACTCAAGTCTCTTCAACAAAAAAACTGTTTACCTATTTACCCTGACTATCTGGACACATCTCCTTACAGTTGACCTGACGTTTAAACAGTTTACAAATTGTTGATGTGTCTTAAAACTGCTGGATACGAGTAGCAAACAGTGTAGATCCTGATTAGATGTGGTTCAGCAGTGTGTGTCCGAATACTTAGGATAAATACAGTACAACAGAGGTCACAGGAGTACATAATCTCCTCTTAAACAACTTCCAACAACAACAACAACAAAACTGTTTACTACAAACCTTATATGTATGCAGAAGCCTCTTTGATGTGTAAACAGTTTACAAGAAATGTAAACAGTTTACAAGAAACAAACATTTTACGAGAAACGTGAACAGTTTACAAGAAAAATTAAGTTTAAAAGATATGTAAAAAGTTTATAAGAAATGTAAACAGTTTACAAGAAATATAAACAATTTACAAGAAATGTAAACAGATGACAAGATATGTTAACAGTTGACAAGAAATATAAGCAGTTTACATGAAATGTAATTAGTCTACAAGAAATGAAAACATTTTACAAGGAATGTAAGCAGTTTACAAGAAAGGTAAACAGTTTACAAGAAACGTAAATAGTTTACAAGAATTGTAAGCAAATTGTTTACAAGAAATTTAAGCAGTTTACAAGAAATACAAATAGTTAACAAAAAGCGTAAATAGATCACAAGAAATGTAAGCAGTTAACACATTTCATCTACGTGAACTGTTTACCACGAATGTTCAGGAAGCTATACTCTCTTCAATGTGCACTTTTTACAGCAAACGTTACCTCAATACTAGAGTATATTCAGTATCTGTTCAATGTAAACTGCCTACCACATCATAAGAATACATCCTTCTTTTCAATGTAAACTGTTTACTACAAACGTCATCCAAATACACCTGTCCTTTCAATGTTAACTGTTTACTAATTACATCACATGAGTACTCACTTTCTTCAGTGTAGACTGTTTACTATCAACATTACCAGAATAACAAGTCTCTTCAGTATCTACAAATGTCATTAGAATGCAGAGTCTCTTCAATGTGAACTGTTCACCACACCACATGTATACTTGCTTTTCTTCAATGTTAACTGTTTGCTGCAAACATCATCTAAAACATATGTCTCTTAAATGTAAACTGCTTACATCAAGCATCTTGTGAATACTGTTTTTCTCAATATAAAATTGTTTTCTACATCTGAATAAACATGTATATAGTAACCATTACGAAAACATGCCTATTCAAATATACTGAAAATTTTACCACCAAAAAATGAAAAAATTCAGATAAAAATACTGATATTTCTAATATTTCTGCTCAAATATATTGTGGGTACTCATTAGGACCGCCTCGGGGAGGCGATTCTGACGAATACCTACAAGAACCGCCTCGGCGAGGGGGTTCTAACGAGTGCCCATAACCTATGTTTTTAGCAGAAATAAGAAAAATAATGTATACCTCTGTAAACCCCAGTTTTACTAAATGAAAGTGGGGTTTAAGGGGGTCAACATTATTTAGTCATGTTTTCGTGATGAAATATAACCTTGTCCGATGATCTGAGGCTTCTGGTTCCCAGCAGTATTACCTTAAATACAAAATTGAAACAAGTCACTGGACAAGGTTATATTTATGCATATACAGGTATCTTTTCAATGTAAATTGTTTACAATATACGTCACCTGAATACAGGAATCTTTCAATGTAAACTGTTTACCATAAACAATACCTCAACACACGAGACTTTTATCACCTGAATACAGAAGTCTTTTCAATGTTTACAGTTTACAATAAACATCAACTGAATACACGAGTGCTTTTAATGTAAACTGTTAACCATACACATCACCTGAATACTGGAGTCCTTTCAATGTAAACTTTTTACAATAAATATCACCTGAATACAGAAGTCTTTTCAATGTAAACTGATTACAATCAAGGTTGGGCGGTAAATTCCACTCCCGGTATTTACCAGTGGTATTTACCGGTCTGGAAAATACTCTTAAAGTGGCAAATACTGGTCAATTGAACCTTCTCATCTTAAAATAACTGCAGAAATCTTAACCAAGTTTACTTAAACTAAATGACTTAAAGATGTTTTAACTAATTTTTTATATATTGTTATCAACATAAAGAATAAAATATTTCACAATTTAAGCATGTTGAAACAGACAAAAAGTGAATTAATGGCTAAAATTTTGAAATTATTTCAAAAATCCATGTAGTAATTTGAATTAAAGAAAAATCATCTTTATTATTTGAACTTAAACGCAATAGCATAAAAATACAGGTAAAAAACTTACAGGTAAAAATTCACCTGTGCAATTGGCCTTTGACACCTATTATATAACGAGGCCATATAGTCTAAAATGTTAAAACAACGAGTGTCAAGAAAGTGTTTATTCAAGGGGGCACAAGATAGCAAGGGGCAATGATAGAAATGATTAAATGTCAAATGACTTCCTGTTTTATATAAATAAATAAACTATTAAATACACAAGATGATACTAGTGTTAAACTTGAGTATAATTATTGTCATGAAATTACTCCTATGATGTTGACTTCATGTTACATGAATTGTTTAAATTCCTGGCTGGTCAATTCAGTTGACTAATATTTGCCAGTATTTTCCAGTATTTACTGGTATTTAGATGTATCTAATAGTTTATCAAATTCAAACTTTTAAATTAGTTGATATTTGTGTTAATCTTTAGTAAACATATTTAGTCAATTGACAAGTAAAATTGAAATTACCCCTATGAATGTTGAGTGTAGGTTGTTGTATAAAATTCCAGGATGATCAATTCATTCTACCAGTATTTGCCAGTATTTTCTAGTATTTGCCGGTATTTACCGGTAAATACCGCTGGCATGGAAAATACTCATATTTACCGGCATTTTGCCAACCTTGATTACAATAAGCATCACCTGAATACAGGGGTCTTTGCAATATAAACCGTTAACCACACACATCACATGAATACAGGAGCCATTTCAATGTAAGCTTTTCACAACAAACATCATCTGAATACAGGACTCTTTTCAGTGTCAGCTGTTTACAATTAACATCACCTGTATACAGGAGTTTCTTTTAATGTAAACTGTTAATCATACACATCACCCAATACATGAGTCCTTTCAATGTTAATTGTTTACAATAAACATCACCTGAATACAGGGAGTCTTTTCAATGTATCTGTTAATTATGCAAATCATCTGAATACAGGAGTCCTTTCAATGTAAACTTTTTACAATAAACATCACCTGAATACAGAATTTCTGTTCAATGTAAATTGTTTACCATACACGGGAAAACAGGAGTCTTTTCAATGTGAACTGTTAACCATTCAAATCATCTGAATACAGGAGTCCTTTCAATGTAATCATTTTAAAATAAACATCACCTGAATACAGGACTATTTTCAATGTCAACTGTTTACAATACACATCATCTGAATACAGCGGTCTTTTCAATGTAAACTGTTAACCATACACATCATTACAATACAGCATTCCTTTCAATGTAAACTGTTTACCACAAACATCAACTGAATACAGGAATCTTTTCAATGTAAACTGTTTACCAGACACATCACTAGAATTAAGGAGTCTTTTCAATGTAAACTGTTTACAGTACACATCACCTGATTGCAGGAGTTCTTTCAATGTAAACTGTTTACAGAACGCATCACCTGTTAACCATAAAAATCATCAGAATACAGGAGTGTTTTCATTTTAAACTATTAACCATACAAATAATCTGAATAAAGGAGTGTTTTCTTTGTAAACTCTTTACCATACAGGAGTCCTTTCAATGTAAACTGTTTACAATACACATCACCTGAATACAGGAACCATTTCAATGTAAACTGTTTACAATAAACACCACCTGAATACAGCCATCCTTTCAATGTAAACTGTTTACATTAAACATCACCTGAATACAGGAGTCCTTTCAATGTAAACTGTTTATCAGATACATCAAGAGAATACAGGAATCTTTTCAATGTAAACTGTTTACAATACACATCACCTGATTGCAGGAGTTCTTTCAATGTAAACTGTTTACAATACATATCACCTGAATACAGGGCACATTTCAATGTAAATTGTTTACTTCAAACATCACCTGAATACAGGAGTCACTTATCACCTGCATTCAGGAGTCTTTTCAATGTAACCTGTTAACCATACACATCACCTGAATACAGGAATGTTTTCAATGTAAACTGTTTACAATCAGTATCACCTAAATACAGGAGTCTTTTCAATGTAATCTGTTTACAATAAACATCAAATGAGTACTCTAGTCTCTTCAGTGTACATTGTTTTACT
This sequence comes from Anodontia alba, assembly GCA_964016985.1. Lineage (NCBI taxonomy): Eukaryota > Metazoa > Mollusca > Bivalvia > Lucinida > Lucinidae > Anodontia > Anodontia alba. Next base: position 350,726 of record OZ024837.1, on the reverse strand, counting down.
ACACAAAAATACACATGACTACATGTCTATTCAATATAAACTGGTTATTGAAAGACAAACTGACCTGTTGTTTTGTCCTTATACATAAGCCACATCATGAGGAAATGTCTCAATAACCCAGTCAACATTCTCCGTAAATCTATATCGGGCCGTCCTCGGCCCGTCAGGGTAGCTGACGGGCCGATGACGGCTCGATGTAGATTTACGTAGAATGCTAGCTGGGAATTATTTATATATATACAGACCAAACTGACGGGTCAATTTGTCCTCTACAACAAACATCATATGTTTGTAACGTGAGTACATAAGCAACTTCAGCTGTTTACCACAAATATCAAATGGGTGTACATTATGATAGTATAAAGAAATACATACTAAGATTGGTCTAATTAGTCTCCATGGAACACAGGAAAAGCAAAAGTCACCAGGCCCGAAGATTATAAAACTTTTTTCATGCTCACCTCAGCTTAGCATGAAGTTTTTCAAGCTAATAAGTCTCAAATTACTATCAATTGCAGATTCTCTCTTGCTATACATAGCTGAGCATGATAATTTCTCTGCTAATAAATATTAAAATGCCAACTTTGTTGGAATTTTCGTATTTATTAGCAGGGAAAAGTTCATGCTTGGCTGAGTTAAGCATGAAGAAAGATTTATATCCTCTGGGCCAGACTTAAAGATCAAGTTGATCATAGTCAGAAATGACTAAGGAACATCAACTAAATGGACACTGTATTTACCCTAAGTATTCCAACAGAGGCCTTAGCAAACACTGCAGACTCGTATCATACACCGCAGAATGCAGCATCGGATCAGGGTCTATACAACACTTAGGATAAATAAGGCACATTCAGATGCTACCACAAATGAACCGTTTACCACAATCATTGTGCAAGTTACATTACGAAAACACGCCTATTCAAATATATAGAAAATTTCACCTCCAAAAACTGAAAAATTTCAGATAAAAATCTCTGATATTTTTCATACTTCTGCTCAAAACATAGATTGTGGGTACTCGTTAGAACCACCTCAATGAGGCGGTTCTAACCAGTACCCACAATCTATGTTATTGAGCTGAAATAAGAAAAATAATGTATATACCTGTAAACCCCAGTTTTACCATATAAAAGTGGGGTTTAAGGAGGTCAAAATTAATAGGTATGTTTTCATGATGAAACTCTCCAGTATGAGGGTCTGGATGGGGTTTACTGCCTACTGATTAATGGCCTGATTAATGGCCTTATTTTTTGATTGACTACTGATTTTTAGCCTAAAATTTTAGTGATTACTGATTTTTGCGATGTAGAATTTAACGTTTAAGCCCAAAAAATCCAAAATACACTGATTTTTAATTATAATGATTCGCAATTTTTGGTACCCCCACCTGAACCCCATCCTGACCCTCCAGTATGAAGGAATATTTTGTGAAACATCAGTGGACCACAGAACTTGCTAAGGAGGAGTGATGAAAATTCTGGGATAATTTTTCTTATTTATCGGTAACAAGAATTCCGCCGAAAACTGTCACCCCTGTGAGGGAGCAAGGTTGACGCAAATTTGCAAAGTTCGTGAACTGTGAAATATAGGTCAATGTCAAATATGGATACTGCTGTCCAAGTTATCCTCGCTAAGTGCAAGCTAAGTGCAAGCTTATACCAAGTATTATCACTAGACTTTATAGTTCTTTGGAAATGAATTTGAACATTAAGGTCGAAGTTATGGTTGACTGATGAACGGACAGAAAACCAGATTCCTATATTGCGCCATGATAAAAACCGGTGTGAAAAAATATGTTTTTATGGAGAACTTGAGAAAATTACCACAGAATTATCATCAAATACTCCTCCTTCTTAAATCCTCTGCAAAATATTCAGTTACTAATAAGAATGTGAAACGATAATAATTCGCCAATATCATATCATAGGCAGATAACACTTCAAAAATTGATGAAATTTGCCAATAAGCAATCCCAAACTAGATCTTCACAACATCAATGCACATCTCAAGTTTGGTGAAAAGCCATTGATATGGTCCTGAAACAAAAACAGGGATGTGTCCCAGGCAGATAACTCCGTTGAAAATTGAAGAAATTTGCCCATTAGCTATCCTAAACCAGATCTCCACAATATCCATGCACATAAGTTTGGCAAAAATCCATTGACATTTACTGAAGTTATTGCCTGGAAGTTATTGTCTGTACAACAGACGTATGGACGGGCAGATGGGCAGACAGACACACAGACACACAGACAACTACTTGAAACCATCATGTGGCGGTATAACAATGACAAGAAAAACAATCTTAGTTTCCATTACCACAGCAAGACAGTCTGTCCACAGTTCACATTTACAAGTGTGTGACGATGAGCCTATGTACATATTGATAATAAAAGTAACAATAATAATAAGAGCCAGCGCATCACAAAACCTACAAAATGGCATGTGCGCCCAGGGAAGACTGATCTGCCTAGGCATCTGCCCAGTCTGAGCAGAGTCTTCGCTGTGAACTCAATGGATAGCCAAGGACCCAAGCTTTCTTCATGCAGACAGCAAAGATTCTGATCAGACGGGGCAGATGCCCAGGCTGATCTTAGTCTTCCCTGGGTGAACATGCCATTTTGTATGTTTTGTCATGCGCTGGCTCAAAAATAAAAGTAATAATAGGTAAAAATATAACCTTTATCCTTGTCCCTTGACCTGAGGCTTCTGGTTCCCAGCTTTATTAGGTCAAAATGAAAACTGAAACCAGGGGTCACAGAACACTGGACAAGATTATAGTAATACCTATAGTAGTAGTAGTTGTGCCAGTAAAAATAAAATTAACCCTTAAAGCTCGAAGCAAATCTGTAGCAGACAACATTCTTAAAAAGATTTTGTTGTTTTTCAGAGAAAATTTCTCAACATTTTGTGTGAATCGTCTGCTAGACAGACGGTTTATATGAAATGTCCAGCCTTGTTTTTTTTTTTGAAAAAAAAAAAAAAAAAAAAAAAATCAAAGTGTTGTCTGTTGCAGCTGTAATTAGCATTTTAAGGGTTAAATACTTTAACTCAGGGGCTGGACAAATTTTGAATAAAATCACTTGCTACACAACTCCAGATGAGGCATTTTTTTCACCCAAATATGTTGATATTTTTTTTTATTTCTCCATCAGTGCTCCAGCTAGGATTTGAGGGCTGACTGGTGCTGGGTAGGGCACTTAATGCGCTGTCCCCAATGTGCTGTCATACAAGAATGAGGGCACAATGTGTCATGTGATGCGCTTAGTATCAAGATGTAACAAAATATAATGTCATTCCACAATAAATGCCTAAAACTAGAATACACATAAAACTGACTTTTAATGCTTAGCATTCTGGGTAAAATTTTCAGCAGATGACATTTTGAAATATTTTTCTTATTTTTCCCACAAAGCAGGGTTTGACATTTCATGCAAATTGTCTACAATGGAGACAATTTGCATGAAATGTCAAACCCTGTTTTCTGGGAAAAATAAAAATATCATCAACTGCCGTCTGCTGAATTACCCCAGAGAGTGGTAAAGATTAAATATTATATCTTTTTAATTCTCGTCCGATTTTAATGAAATTTTCACCAAAATGTAGGTTTGTCTGGTGTCGAAATAAGGCAAAGGACAGCTTTAAAAGGACAGAGGGCTATAGGAAAGAGCAAGAAGGGCAGTGCGCCCCTCTGTATAGGGCTGGACAGAGGGCTATAGGAAAGAGCAAGAAGGGCAGTGCGCCCCTCTGTATAGGGCTAGCTTGAGCACTGTCCATGAAAACATAGTTTGTTTTGATACTCATTAGCTGTACCTTGTATTGGGTTTTGTTGAGAAATAAGAAAAGTCACCCTAATACTTCTCTTCCTACCAAGTTTGGAGTCAAGTGGCCTTTCGGTTCTGGAGAAGTTCAATATAGATTTTCAAGATGGCGGCCAATGTGCGGCCATCTTGGATTTCCCATTGGAACCAGTTTTGCTATTTTTGATAAACAAAACATGTTCAAATGCTTCCTATCAAGTTTTGAGTCAATGGGCCCAAGGGCGTACGAGGAGTCATTTCAAGCAAATAGTTGACACTGCAAGACGCAGGACAGATAATGCATGATGGACATTGACAGATCACAATGGCTCACCATGAGCACTTCGTGCTCAGGTGAGGTAAAAATATCAGTACTTTTCGGCTGACAAAAAGCATCTTAACTAGAGCTTTGTAACAAGTTTTCACTTGTCTCTTGGTGCTTAATATAGGATTTGTCCAGCCCTGAAATTTTATTTCAATGCTCAAAAAGAATGAGCTTTTCTCCCATACAAATATCCACATAGGTGCTGCACAAAAATCACACCCATCACAAAAACATGCCTATATAATTTTGACCCTCTTAAACCTCACTTTTATATAGTAAAACTGGGTTTACAGGGGTATACATTATTTTCTTATTTCTGCTCTAAAACATAGATTGTGGGTTCTTGTTAGAACCGCCTCACCAAGGCAGTTCTAACGAGTTCCCACAATCTATGTTTTGGGCAGAAATATGAAAAATATCAGTTTTTTATCTGAAAATTTTCAGTGTTTGGAGGTAAAATTTTTTATACATTTGAATAGGCGTGTTTTCGTCATGTCTGAGGTATCTCCATAGATCCAGAAAGGGGCTTTTCAACACTTAGCTTACTGGGTAAAAACTTTGGCAGATGGCATTTTGAAATATTTTTCTTAATTTTCCCAAAATTTACATGAAACTGTAAAATATTTTCTGGGAAAAATGAGAAAATATTACCAATCAATACCGAAAAATAAACAACAAAAAAAATCACCAATCAATACCGAAAACTATCTTATATAATTAAATGTAATTATATGGTTCTTTAGATTATCAGACTATCTAAATGTTTTCACACAATCACTACAAATATAAGCACTCTATTCCATATGATTATGAATAAAAAGGTAAGTTTTAAAATATGGTGAAATGCACAAGCTTAGCCGCAAACAGAGCTGTGGCAAGGTTTAGGTTAGGCCAATATTTACATTTTGTTTCCCCTTACCTTACCAACCCTGAAAACTGCTCCCTACCAAAAGCAAAAAATTGTTTTTTCATGATCTTGGAATGAATCTTTTTTTTTTCTTCCAATAACTCATTTAGGTGCTTTTGATTCCTTTTGCAACCTTCTGGAATTCATTTTTCCCCACAAGGATGAAAAACATTTCCCCACTATAAGGAGGGAAAAAAAATGGCTGACAGACTCACCACTCTTTTTTTAGATTGGTTTTGGATAAGGGGAAACAAGTATATATTTCTAAGGTTAGCCTAATGGCGAAGCATTTGCACTTCATCACAATTCTTTAAACAAAAACAAAGATATATCTGAGCTGCAACATGAGAAACGTACCTTCTGGCATGTTCAACCAATCAAGACTCGACTAAGTCTACGCATCCACACAGTCTGGGCCACATTGTTCAAAACTAACAATGCCGTTAGTTAACATATGGTTAAAACTTTGATCATTAAATACACACTAATATTTTTGCTGAAAAAATGTGTGTAGCTTTTGCATTTGCAAAAGCTAATCACATTTTTCAGCAAAAATACCTGTGAATTAGATATTGTACTTACTAGAACAGTAAACATTTTGACCACTAATGAGCTCGTTAAGCTAACGATGCTTTGAACAACTGGGCCCTGGTATCTCCATTGTCTGCAAGAAGAAATTCTGCATTCTTGGCTATCCAAACTGTGACCAGTGAAAATTCTGATCAGACTGTGCAAATGCACAGACAGATCTGAATCGTCACTGGGAGCAATTACGCAAAGGTACAGTTTCTGACATTGTGGCTCAAACAACATCTATCCTTCACAGAAAAAAACAAAAATAAAACTATATACATGTATATATCTTTTCTAACCTGTACACAGTAGACATAACAGTTTGATTATTACATTTACAATTTTCTGTAATAAAATTTACAACAGATACACCACATTCATTCTTCTCCAGTATACTGTTAAAGAGAAGAATCTGATGATAATAAATTCTTGGATAATTTTCTCAATTTCTCCATGAATACATGTTTTGGTTACTCAGTAGAAGCACCTCTGAGGCCCTTCTAATGACTGAGTACCCTCAAAGTATACATGTACTTTCACGAAGAATATAAGAAAATATTTACTCGACACTCTCTTATCTTGAGCTAACACTCTAACCTGGAACACCGCTATAAATGTGTTATCTTTCAAGCTATTTACATGCAAATATGATTACCACAAAAGCCGCAAATACAAGTACGAGCTGTCCCTCCAGCGGGAATATGTGTATCTAAGAATATCTTTATATACTGTATTTTGTTAAAATTGTTTCCAGGAAAACCACATGGATAGCTTTTCATTTTTTTTTCTCGAATGAATATCTGTGTTTTTAGCTTCCAAACAAGCCTGATGTTGCTACAAACAACACTTCTATGAGGTATATCCCTAATCAGTCAGATTCTTCCTAGAAATCTTTTCCTATGTGGTCATTCCCTGAAACCTGGTAGTTCCTATAGCTCTGAATAAGAGGGTGTATCAGGTAAATATTTTTTTCTTTATTTCTCCATTAAAACATATGTTGTGAGTACTTATTAGAAGCGCCTCATCAAGGTGCTTCTAATGAGTACTCACATGTGTTTTTGTGGAGAAATAAGAAAAATATCAATACATTTTGGTTAAAAAAAAAGCATCTAATGAACAGTTATGTTTCCATTCTGTAATTCAGTTCTTCCCCTGCAAAAAATGAGTTCCAAAGAATGCAGGAATCCTTGCTGCAAATACTAACAAGTGAGATAAAAAAGAATCCTAGTTGTCCAATATGGTTATTATTATCTAAAAAGGGCATTGCGCTGTCTAACATTCTTTCAGTATAGCAAGCTTTCTACATCAAATGCAGTACAGCATAGCTAGCTTTCTATATAGAATGAAGTACAGTACAGCTAGCTTTCTACCTTGAATGAAGTACAGTGTAGCTAGCTTTCTATCTTCAATGAAGTACGACATAGCTAGCTTGCTGTCTCGAATGAAGTACAGTAGGTAGCTTTTTATCTCGAATGAAGGATCATGTGGGTCTTCAGGTTATTTCTGTGTTGAAATTGTTTCCCACAAAGATGACACGTATGAGGTCTCCCTGCTGTATGAATAACCATATGTTTTGCCAGGTATGTGGCTTCACCAAACTGTTTCCCACATACATTACAAGCAAGCTGTTGGTCTCCGGTATGTATTTTCATATGTTTGGTTAGGTTATTGTACTGTCTAAACTGTCTTCCACAGACTTTGCAAGTGTGAGGTTTCTCCTCGGTATGTATCAGCAAATGTCGCTTGAGGCTGCTTACCATTGGGAACCGCTGATTGCAGACGTAACATACTTGAGACATGTCATCCGAATTCATCATGTACGGAATGAAGTCTTGACCAACGAGCTCAAAATTTTCAGGTTTTTCTCCGGCGTGGACAGCCATGTGGTTGGCGAGGTTACCGGAATGTCTGAACTGCTTCCCGCAAACATTACATGTGTGAGTCTTCTCTCCAGTATGAATAAGGAGATGGGTGTTGAGGCTGCGAGCATAGGCAAACTCTTTGCCACAAATATCGCAGCTATGAGGCTTTTCTCCGGTATGAATTATCATATGGGACTCGAGCTTGGAGGTTTGGCTAAACTGTTTACCGCAAACATTACAAGTATGAGGCTTCTCCTCTGTATGGAGAAGCATATGTTTGTTTAGGTTGTTTTCTTGTCTAAACTGTCTACCACAAACATTGCAAGTATAAGGTTTCTCCTGGGTGTGTATAAGGAGATGTCGCTTGAGGCTACTCACAAGCTGGAACTGTTGATTACATACATAGCATATCTGAGGTATGTTGTCACTATTCATGGGAGCACCTGGGTTATTATTCATGGGAACACCTGCGTTATTATTCATCATCTTCGAAGAAGTCTGGTTTAAGACAAGCAATGTTATCAAAAGATACCTTGTTTGTCTCGGGATAATTCAGTCTGGAAATTCGCTGGCTGCTCTGCCGTATTTGAAAAAACTTAACAAAATCGCAGCAGCGTTTTGTGGGGAATTCAATCTGGTGGTTCACTGGATGCACCACTGTCTTTGAAAAAATTTAACAAAATCGCTGGAGTGTTTTGTGGATTTTGCATAGAGAAATTTATCCTTAACGACTAACAGGTGTCTTTTCATCTATAACCTTTATAGTCTCTGTATCTTCAAATTTTCTTTAAGAGCTCTTTTTCTGATATTTCAGTGGTGTAGCTGAAGTTGTGACCTACAAAAAGAAAAGATTAAATGAGCAATGATACATGATACCGTGCCTTCATATGCAGGCAGTGAAGGCCCGGATCAACTGGCATATATATACCGTATTCGACCTAATTACTGCACATACCCCTATAAGCGCACAGTCAAGCAATTCCGTAGTCTTCAGATTACAGCCAGTGTATTTTTGTCTACTTCTTTATGAAGGCATATGCTGTGGGTACCCATTTGAATTGCATCAACTTGTCAATGCAATTCAAATGAGTACCCATAACATTTTTTAATAAAGACAATCGAAAAGAAAAAAAACAAAAAAAACATCACATAAATACCATTAGATGAGTCATTTGCTAATCTTGTTTTTAAAGCATACTTTTAGTAGATGGATACATATTTCACTACAATTTGAAAAAACCTAAGCGCACAGTGTGGTAATTAGATCAAATATGGTATGTACAGTTTGATCAGGGCATGGCAGTCTTCTGACAGAACCAATGAAAGCTGTAGAATGTACTGATGTTTAGCAACAGACTTGAACAGAATGCAATTTTGCTGACTGATATGAATCCTAAATGTTCACAGCTGTTTTCATTAGCAGGATACAGGAGGCTAAATTTGCCTTTTACACTCCCTATATATTATCTTATATGATTAAACTTTTTTAGCTTTTAACACTCTCTGAGCTAATTAAGCCGCTAACAAAGTGAAGACATTTTTCTTATTTTTCAGGGATCAATTTTAGCACTTGCTAACTTGCTAAATGCTAGTTAATTTCCTCAAAAAGCAAGCTGCAATTTCCATCACTTGCTAATTCTAGCAAGTTGGAAAGATTCTGTTTAATTGTGGAACCTGAGGCATTGTTGCTAAGTTTTGCAATTTCTTTTCCAAAAGCAATGATGATACATGTATTTTTTTTATATTTTTCCCAGAAAACAGGTTTTGACATTACATGCAAATTGTCTCCTATGGAGACAATTTGCATGTAATGTCAAAACCTGTTTTATGGGAAAAATAAGACAAGTATTTTAAAATGTCTGCTGAAATTTTTACCCAGAGTGCTAAGGTTTAAGGCCACATTTAACAGTATTTATAAGTGTAAAAAAGCAAGTGGCTGAAAGGTTTAGCAAGTAAAAAATAATGCTACTTGCTAATTTTAGAAAGCTGTAAAAAAAGTTAAATTTGAACCCTGTTTTTTCCAGAAAATAGGCTTTGTCATTTCATTCATTAGTTTATTGCAGGGGCAAGCTTCTTATCAGACTGTACAGACTTTTTTTTGGACTTTTTTTTTACTTTTTATCCACTTTTTTTTTAACCTGTAAACACCATGCATAATGAGAGCCTTAACTCTTAAAATGCCAAGAAAACCTGCATCTGAAACTGTCTGTTTATGTTGTCTGCTGAATATTCTTGCAAACATTTCAAACCTATTTTTGCATACAGGCAAACAGTGCACCCTGATCAGATGGCTCCTAGAGGAGCAGTCTGATCTGGGTCCACACTGTTTGCAAAAATGACTTCCAAAAATCACAAGCAATGTTGTGATTGGCAGTTTAAGGGTTAAGAATGTTTTACAGTGTGACGATGCACCAGAACGGACCCTGCACCTAAGCGGAAAAAGAAAGTATGATTTCCTTTCAATCCTCTGAATAAGACTTTGATACAATGAGTATTTTATCCCCTCTTTAAAGCTTAATACATTGTACTTAAATGACCATTTGAAATGCTTAAATTTTTAAGCATCAAGCTTAAGTGTGGCATAAAAAAATTTTTTTTTTTTTTTTTCAGAGAAAATAAAGCTTAGCATTTCCTGTGAATTGTCTGCTTAGCAGACAATTCATATGATATGCCAAGTTTTATTTTCTCTGAAAAACAACAACAACAGCAAAAGAACCTAGAATGCAAAAATTTGTCATCAGTACTTTGAGAGTTAAACCTTTTCTGATCTAGTGAACTGCTACTGCTCACAAAAGAATCAATGTGAAGGAATTTGCTTTATGTTAAAAGATGTAAAGTTCACTGAAAATTTTTACCACCTAAATTTGATTCCAATGCTGGAATCCAAAATTCCATTGAGTATTTTGACCCCCTTAACTTAAATTTCAATGCTTATTCTCAAAAAGTCAGTGCTGAAATACCCTTAACTCCCTCTTATCTATAGCCTTGTCCTTTTGATAAGAAAAACATGCTGCGCTGGATTCAGGCTTTCCAAAGTAATAGTTGGCAGAAGGTTGTTGTTGATGGTGAGGAGTCGCTTGGAACCATGCAGTTACTTCAGGAGTCCCTCACGGCTCGGTACTGGACCAGATCCTTTTCTGGTCTTCATCAATGACCTTCCCAAGGATATCATCTCACAGGGGCATCTCTTCGCTGATGACACTGCCATATTCCTTGACAGACTGCAGGCTTGGGATTGTAAATGGGACATTGAGTTTAACCCCTCCAAGTGCCAGGTTATCAGAACTGCTTGATCCAGCACAAAAGTGGAGAAAAGGCATACAAGATCATTGTTTGTTCCCAGGTGGAGTATGCTTCAGCAGTGTGGGACTCCCATATTAAGGAACAGACCCATAAAACTGAGATGGTCCAAAGAAGAGCTGCCTGATGGACCATGAATGACTGGAACAGGACAACTTGTGTTACTTCATTACAACACCAGCTGGACTGGAAAACTCTTGAACCCTTGAAGTGAGATGATCAGTGGCCCATCTCTGTCTGTTTTACAAAATTGTTTATGGCATTGTGGCTGTACCCCTATCTGATTATATACAGCTCACCAGTAGGGCTTCCAGGTATAACTCAATGACTTTTCAATAGTTCCCTACTGGAAAGGATTTCTACAAATAGTCCTTTTTTCCTCTGGCCATTGTCCAGTGGAATGCCTTTCCTGAATATATTTATATAGTCTCTCCAGGCCTTACTTTGTTTTTAAGACTGCAGTAGGAGAGCTTCAGCATCCTGAACCATAAACAGTACAACTGCATGTTTTTATCTTCTTTCTTGAAGTCTTAACCCACCCCAATTCCCCTCCCCATCCCCTTTTTCTATGTACTGATCAATCCTAGATATTTGTTTTTAATCTCCACTCGTTTTAAATCTAGATGTTAACCTATCATCTTATAATAGACTCACTATCATTCTTTTATCAGGGAAGACATTTGCAGGGGACGTGGGCGACGTGCTAGGCTTTTTTCTGCAGAAGTCACTCTGTTCATATAGGAAAGCGATGTTGACAATGCCTTGATTTTTCAGTGTGTATTGCCTATCCTGACTGATTAATTCAAGGAAAATACAGAGGCAGGTGTCATGATCTTTTATTCCTAAGGCCAGGATTATAGCCAGACAGGTTCACTCGTTAGTTATTTGACACTTCCCAGTAAAATCACATTGTTTGTTTGCAGACAATCTGATCTAGATTTTGACAGGTGCACAATACACCCCTCCTCATTCTAACATGCCTGGTCGTATTTTTTTCTCATTTCAAAGTTTTGGGATGCCAAATTTTCATCAATGTGATAGCAAATGTGACATTAAAATTTATCTTTCTTTTCTCATTTCTTTGCTGACTTGCAGTCACCCTTCCAAAAATGCCTGCAAGGGGGTAGGTAGTATCTTATGATAGACAGACAGATAAAGAAAATTATGGATATATTATAAATTATGAAATTTTTGACAAGTTATTACAAATTAAACTATCACTGTTTTCCATGTTTTTTTTTATAGGTGTCTAGCATTTTTTTCTCCTAATTTGTAAAACATGCCGATGACCCAGGACGATATTTGAGAATCAGGATGCTAATATTATTTTAAATATTCTGGACCTTTACCCTACAAATAATATAGTATTTCAACATCTAATTATCTAGCTGGAGTAGCTGCATCATATTTTTCTCCATCACATATGAAATAACTCACTTTATATGTCGGACAGGCCGAAAGTATACCACATCAAATCGGCCCTGGGCCGAACGGGAAAAGGTCCGAAACGCCCCGTAAATTATGTACGCGCAGTCTTTGTGTCGGAAGTGACCTAATTTTACCTTTATCACCGATAAATTACCATTCTAAATGTTTTAGAATGTGTCTTACACCAAACAGACATATAAACTTTCAACACATCAACATTTCTGTTTACAAATAACATGATTTTTGAAAATATATGCTATGGAAAGGCGAACTTACCAATTATTTAACGGTCGACTAATTGTCGCCAACGGTAACTCTTGCAAACATAACAAGATCACAATATATCTGCAACTGTAACTTGAGAAGCGGTTGTTAGAAACGGATTCAGAATTATTTAATAGGGGTGGGGGATCAAAATTTCCGTATTTACCCTATGTTTTGGGAGAGACGGGCCTGAGAAAAGTGTAGACCCAGATCAGACGCCGTAGCATACTGTGAATTGTCATATTCTTCAGTACCTTTTGATTCTATAAGCGGATAGCGAAGGTCCTGATCAGACTTTGCGTATGCACAGGCTAATTCGGATCTTTGCTGTTAGCATAAACCCAAAGACTCTTTTCCCAGGGCTCGGCTTATATACAAGTATAAGATAGATGCAGAGTACTATCGCGACTGTCTGTTCTTTTATGGGACTTGGTCTGCTATTTTTACAAGGGAGACAACTTTTGTGACTTCCTGCTTGCCTTCCGGCACATCAAGCCCTTTGTGAAAAAGGGTCTTTTTCTAAGAGGTAAGAATTTGTTCCCACTGGGAGCAAATTCTCTACACAAAGTGCAGAAGAAAAGGCAAAACAATTTTGATAGAGTTGCCTCACCTGAAAGTGTATCAATTCCGCAGAAAACACACAACGTCGTGTATCAACGTCGTTACAACGTCGCTGCAACGCCGTGACGTTGCAGCGACGTTGTAACGACGTTGTGTGTTTGCTGGGTCCTCCGTGTCAATGTTTCTTGGAATTTTATTTTACTGTAGCAATGCCAATTAACGCTGCTAATGGTAAAATATTTTTCCCATATTCGCGGAATATCTAACATATAAGAAACTGCCCCTTATGTGATATGCATGCAAAGAAGAATTAGATTAGGCTGCTCATTCGAGTAGTTTGACCAGGGCTTATAGAATCAGTGGTTACAGATGAATATATCGACGAAGAGAGAAGGCCCTGATGCGGATATGCGGGCTTATCTGGGCGTATGTCTCTATTCTTGCGATAAGCAGTTTCGTAGTCTAAGGGAAATAATACAGTTTTTTTCTTCGACAGCTAATACTCGAAGTTATTTCCCTTCTAACAATTCACTGCTCGATCTCCGGTCGGACGTACATCGTTCAGTGAGAGCACGGCTTGGCGGGGAAGTGGACAGGAGGGCGAAGGGTGGACGGGGGACGTGAACACTTCGTGATATATTTGGTACACATGATGTGGGGGAAAAATGCGTGAAAGGCTGCTTATATATTTGCTGACAGATCGCATAACATTGTCACACGCTTGTAAATAAAAAGATGAAAAAAAAAAAAGGGTAATATACATGTAATTTGCCATAGTTTTTCCCCATCACGAAAAACATGTCTATATAATTTTGACTCCCCTTAAACCTCGCTTTTATATTGAAAAACTGGGGTTTACAGGGGTATATGTATTTTTTTTTTCATATTTTTGCTCAAAAACATAGATTGTGGGTACGCGTTAGAACCGCCTGTTTTGAGCAGAAAAATGAAAACTATCAGGTTTTTTTTATCAGGTGAAATTTTCTATTTATTTGAATAGGCGTGTTTTCGTAATGCACGGGGCTCTACCTGAAAAGGACGGATTATGAAATGCGATATATGGGACATAACTCCATCCTCAGTGTTCGAACTGAAACAGATTAAGAATTCTTCCGCGGTCTGATCAGGGCATTCGTTTCCAGCGGGCACATGACGCTTATACACCGTCGCATCAAGGTCCATGCAACGTCATGACGTTGATGCGACGTTGTCTCAACGTTGCGTGCCAGCTGCGTTCCCGCTTACAGAATCATTTGATATCATGTAAAAATATATCAATGGATACTGAAAGCCCTGGACAAACAGCGGAATGCTCAGGATGATCCGTGCCTTCGCTTTGCGCACGTCTTGAGGAACATTATCTCAGGTTCACGTCGGGCGTTTGTTGAAGTTTCTCGGTACGTGACTACCGACGATACGCTATAACCTTCAGTCTGGTCAGTGTTTGTTTCTTCCCCTAGAACGCCAATATATACATTCCAGATGTCACTGTTCAGACATAGCTTATGAGCTGGTTGGGAGTATTCATGTGTTGGAAGAAAGAAAAATGCCGGATCAGAGTCGCAACGTCAGAAACCCAGCAAAAGCACAACGTCGCAATAACATCGTTACAACGTCGCTGACGTCGCAGCGACGTCGCAACAACGTTGTTGCGACCTTGTGTGTTTGCTGGCACAACGTCGTAACAACGTCGCTGCAACGTCATGACGTTACAGCGACGTTGTAATGACGTTGTTGCAACCTTGCTGCGACGTTGTGTGTTTGCTGGGAATATACTTTGGACAAGCACGCTCAAAGAAAAACGCAGATCAGCCTGCACACTCGCACAGTTTGATCAGATTGTTCGCAGCCCGCCTGAAGAAAGATTGGATCCTTGGCTATCTATCCACTGAGCGTCCAGCAAAGACTTTATCAGACTGCACTGAAGCGCAAGCTGTTCTTCATCTTCTAACGGAGCACATGTCCGAAGGGTCATTCTCTCATATTGCTTCTCTAATACATACATACATACATACATACATACATACATATATACATGTACATACGTACGTACGTACGTGTACATACATACATACATACATACATACATGTATGCATGCATGCATGCATACATACATACATACATGCATGCATGCATGCATGCATGCATACATACATACATACATACATACATACATACATACATACATACATACATACATACATACAATTTAGCACGCTGGGTGAAATTTCAGTAGACGACATTTTGTAATATTTTCCCCCAGAAAAATCGGTTGCCTCCCCAGGAAAGCCTATTTTGTTAGAAAATATCGTCAATTTGTCGTCTGCTGAATTAGCCCAGAGAGTGGTAAAGGTTTACAGGCAATATAACATGTTTAAAAAGGTCACACTGTTACAGGTATTCATAAATCATTTTTGAATTGTATTAGATATGAATAATGTGTAAAATTCACCTGTTAATCTCTTATAATTGAGTTAATTTGAACTACATGTATATATATGTAGTTCTGCTGCACGATCGACGTGTGCAAATAAAAGAACTATTTCAGTTGTGGTTAGTTTTGATAGAATTTGAAAGAATTATTTCATATTTTTCTTTTTTTTTTGTGATTAGTTTTATTTTCGATGTAAACACAAATGGAGTAATTCTTTCATTTGTAGATGTTATTTCATTTGTGTTGTAACAAACGCCTGTCTCTTCGACGTAACTGCACCATCGCATGTCCGCTACGATCCCTACAATCATTCTGCATGACACACGTTTAGTTATTTAAGTTTTTAATTTCTATATAAAGTCAAAGTTATTTTCAATGCTTTTAACGGCCCATAAAGCACGTACTGTACATACGCGATTTTACGCAATTTTCAGGCAGAGTAAAACATACATCTGAGCCGGGGCACAACATTTTTAAGACTGCATGTGCGGCCAGCGAAGACTCAGATCAGTCTGTGCATCCGCGCAAACTGAGCAGAATCTTAGAGATGCACTCTATTGATAGCCAAGGACTCACACCATCTTCATGCGGCCAGCGTAGACTCTGATCACACAACGCGGATGCGCAGGCTGATCTGAATCTGCTCGACGCGCATGTAAAATTGTAGGAATTGATGTGTCCCGGCTCACCTGTGATTGGTTCCCAGCAAGCGTGCAAACCAGCAAAGCGAAGAGCAATCCTGGGTAACAGGATAGGGACAGTCTTAAAATGAAATAAAAATCTAAAAGGTTGCCTTTGGAAACAAAGAACACACAAAAGAACGAAAACCGGAAATTTTGTTTTATTAAGCCTCTTCATATGCAGCAATGTAGTTTGCGAGTCTGCTAACGCCCCCTAACATGGGCTTAAGCGGTATTCGATTTTCAAAGTTATTAGAATGGGGTCAATCGTCCCAAAGAAAATAAAAATATAATCTGCACTCTTGCGAAAGTCGAACGCAACGGAATGTCGTGCGAAGTTGTACGATATTGCCTGTAAACTACGTACGACAGTTTCTCAGAAAGATCGTATGAACATCATAGTTAAAAAATCCTGCAAATACTGCATCGGTTTCAACCTTTGTCCGCAACAGTAAAGTAATCTTTCAAGCCCAAAATCCGAAATTCTGTCTCCCTAGAAGCGAGTATAATGACGAATCAGCAGTTAGATGACGAATGTATGTTACAGACGGGAAAATTAAACCGAAATACGTAGACAAAACAAAGTATTAACACAGCTCAGTTCACTTAAGCGTGTGCGAATTGTCATGAATATCTCGTCATATGCAGCATTTTTATGTTACAATTGAGGAAATTTATTACCTTCAAAGACCCAAGTCTCCTCTAGGCTCTGGCCTTAGTCAGCCTCGTTCTGGGTCACAACATATTCGGTACTAGTCTTTACCCTAAATAATCGGATACCTTTGCCCATTTTCTTTGAATTTGAACGTCCTGTTGATGTGTCTCAATCCGCCTAGATGAGTGACAAACTATGTAGACCCTGACTAGACGCCGCAAATTTCGGCCTCTTCTCTGGGTCTACAATATTTACTCAGGTCTGTCTGTCCGAACACTTAGTGTAAATACGGTATTGCATTTTGTTATGATCAAAGAGCTGGTCATGTAACAAACACGCAATGGCAAAGAAAGTACACATGTTTTTAACACTGATCTTACGACGTGCTTGTTCCTTTCCGGCGTTTGTTCATGTTGTACAGCTGTCCTCATACCAGTTTGTCTAAACAGGAATTATCAAACTCACGAAAAGTAGTTTTTATGCAGTTTTTTCTTATATTAGGCTCTTTACACAAGAAATGTGGCTCGGTTTTAGGAAACGGAACCTCTTTCCACATGCAATGACAACAACCTGACCAGCTTGCGAATCCGCAGTCTGATCAATGCTTTCACAGCTCAATTATGAGCTGTACCTGTTACACAGGATTTGTGTCGTGAATTTCGCAGATCCTGAACAAACTGTCAGACGCATAGACAGGTCGAGTCGTCACTTTTTCTAATATAACAAAATGTTGATTTTTCCAGGGCGATCCCCACGATGACTCCAAAATTGGTTAGTTTCCTGGTTATTACGTCATGAGGGCTGGGGATATAAAATGGGGCCGTGGTGAGAAACTTATTGCATATGCCCTCCGCCGGAAAACTTGAAAGGAATATAGTTTCATTGTGTTAAAACTGTAAGGTAAGTTTTGACTTTTTATTATGATTAACTTTTACCACTGTCTGTATAACTTCAGCAGACGACAAATTAATGATATTTGTCTGAATTTCTCAAGACAACACGCCGCATAATCAATTTTTACCATTCGACGACAAATTGATGACATTTTTTCTTATCTTCCCCAAGAAAATAGGCTACTGACATTTCATGCGAACTGTTCCTACAGTTTGCATAAAATGTCAAAGCCTGTTTTCTGGGAAAATAAATCAAATATTTCAAACTGTCGTCTGCTGGACGTATACGTCGTTATACCCAGCATGCAAAGCCCGAAGTGCATATTTACAAAGGTTCGCACATTGCTGAACGGAGAGAACTGTTGTGTCATTTCTGTCATTCTTGGACAAATAAACCTTTCATTGGCAGCAGCCAATACTGACTGGAAAGAACTGTTATGTCATGTCTGTCATTCATGAACAAACGAACTTTTTCATTGACAGCAGCCCTTACTGACTGGAATGTTGTGTCATTTCTGTCATTCTTGAGTAAATGAATTTTTGATTCACAGCAGCCAATATTGACTGGAAAGAAGTGTTGTGTCATTTCTGTCATTCTTGAGTAAATGAATTTTTGATTCACAGCAGCCAATATTGACTGGAAAGAAGTGTTGTGTTATTTCTGTCATTCTTGAATAAATGAATTTTTGATTCACAGCAGCCAATATTGACTGGAAAGAAGTGTTGTGTTATTTCTGTCATTCTTGAATAAATGAATTTTTGATTCATAGCAGCCAATATTGATTGGAAAGAAGTTTTGTGTTATTTCTGTCATTCTTGAACAAATGAAGTTTTCACTGGCAGCAGCCAGTACAGACTGGAAGGAACTGTTGTTTCATTTCTGTCATTCCTGAACAAATGAAGTTTTCACTGGCAGCAGCCAATACAGACTGGAAAGAACTGTTGTGTCATTTCTGTCATCCTTGAACAAGTGAACTTTCATTGGCAGCAGCCGATACTGACTTGAAATAACTGTTGTGTCATTTCTGTAGTTCTTGAACAAATGAACTTTTCATAATTGGCAGCAGCCAATACTGACTGGAAAGAACTGATGTATCATTTCTGGCATTCTTAAACAAATAAGCTTTTCATTGGCAGCAGCCGATACAGACTGGAAAGAACTGTTGTGTCATTTCTGTTATTCTTGAACAAATAAACTTTTCATTGGCAGCAGTCGATACAGACTGGAAAGAACTGTTGTGTCATTTCTGTTATCCTTGAACAAATAATTTTTTCATTGGCAGCAGTCGATACTGACTGGAAAGAATTGTTGTGTCATTTCTGTCATTCTTGAGCAAACGAATTTTTTATTGGCAACAACCAATACTGACTGGAAAGAAATGGCTGTTGTATCATTTCTGTCATTTTTGAACAATTGAACTTTTCATTGGTAGCAGCCAAGTTTTAGCATTCCTTGAAAATTTAGCTTTTGTATTGGAATCGATTTTTAAATTGATTCGATTCCTTTATATACTATGCAGATTGTATATGGTTTGGCGCATATGCCTCGTCTTGAAGCATTTGTCATAAACCTTTGGTATCGTACACTGTGTGTCTTTATCTTTTCTGTACTGTATTGGTTTATAAGAAAATTTTGTTTAGTGTGTCAAATGGATTCATCACGAAGACATGCCTATATAATTTTGATCCCCTTATACCCCACTTTTATATAGTAAAACAAGGGTTTACAGGGGTATACATTATTTTTCTTATTTCTGTTCAAAAACAGAGATCGTGGGTACTCGTTAGAACCGCCTCGCCGAGGCGGTTCTATCAAGTACTCACAATCTCTGTTTTGAGCCGAAATATATAAAATATCAGAATTTTTATCTGAAAATTTTCCTTTTTTGGTTGCAAAATTTTCAATATATTTGAATAGGCGTGTTTTCGTAATGTCTATAAAGAAAATAAAACTTTTGAGAAAGTGATTTGTATATACGAAATGTAATGCTTGATAATTCATATGCAAATGAACACAGTTATATGTATATAACATTAAACTATAGTGTCAGATGAAATTCATTTAATTGTTTTGCTTATTCAATTAGGTGTTTATGACGTCACTAAATCACAAAAAGAGCAGTTTCCATGACATCATTCTGTAGAATTTCAAAGACCAATAAATTTTGCTACTTCTCAACCATTTTTTTCATAAATATTTATTATGTAATGTGTGTTTCCCTTTAACCCTTAAAGTGTCGACCACAACTGCATCAGACGGTTTTTATCAGACGTTTTACTTTCTTTGGAAAAAAAAAATAAATGAAAATATATTTCAACTGTCGTCTGCTGCAGTTATTCGCTTTAAGGTTAATTCTTTATGTCTCTTTACAGGCTACACAGACAGACAATATGCGTTTGTTAATCATCTGTCTGGCGGTTGGGCTCTCGGGTGCCTATCAGAAGGCAGGTGGAAATGGTAAGAACCTATTTTACTCTACTGTCATTCCTTTTTATCTCGCTTGTATCATAATATAGCAAACCGTAACCCCACTTACGCCCATAATGCACTTGAAGATAGGTCGCAGCTTACAGGTGTCTGCCTGTCTGTCTGTCTGTCTGTCTGTCTCTCTGTCTCTGTCTCTCATATTAACTGCCATACATATATTCGCCTTTATATGTATTTGAAACCATTTACAATTTTTGTAAATGTTAATTGATAAAATAAATTACAAATACAAGCCAGGGCCCAGTTGTTCAAAGCGTCGTTAGCTTAACGAGCTCGTTAAGGGTCATTTCGTTAACTGTTTTAGTGGATTCAATATACAATATTCTGATATTTTTTGCTGAAAAAATGTGAGTAGCTTTTGCACTGCAAAAGCTACTCACATTTTTTCAGCAAAAAATTTCAGCATATTTGCGTATCACTCGATGTAAATTTTAACGAATCGTTAACTAACGACGCCGTTAGCTTTGAACAACTGGGCCCTGATCACTGTATTTTATGTATTAGTCCAAATGCTTGTCAAAGTGCTAATAAACTGTTTGAATCAAATTCAATTGATGTTTGAGATCTAGTATAGTTAGTTGTTTGCCTGATGTTACGTTCAGTGTGTGGAAGTTAGAGCATGATGTATTAGTCTATATATGTAGGTAATCCTTGATCATGAGTAAGAGAATTACCGCCCGAACACGTAGGCAAACCATGCTCTGACTTTGGCATACCACCTAAATAAATTTTGACCGTTCATACTTTAAAATGTTATATGGAATTTTGTATATTTGGTATAATAACATTAATGAAATAATGAATTAGTCAAATAAACGAATGAAAGATACCGTTAAATGTTTTAACTGGTATTCACTGTCCACGAAGTACCGTCTCAAAACCTTTTTTTAATACTTTCCTTCCTGAGTCACTGAAGTGGACTCTTCCATCTTTTAATTTGGGCAGGTCTATTATTGCAAAAAATGGTATCTGTCCAATATCAAAAACAAAATGGCAAACAGTGTAAATCCAGATAAGATGGCTCATTATGGCTTCCATCTTTGAATTTGGGCATGTCAATAATTGCAAAAAGAATTATAGGTCCAAAATCAAAACAAAATGGCAAACAGTGTAGGTCCAGATGAAATGGCTCATGATGAGATATCTCATTTGTATCTACACTGTTTGCAAAGGTACCTGTCGGGTTTGCAGGGCTGAATAGGGTTCATGGTTATGTGTTTATATTACAAAATCAAGCAGCCAATAATGTATTTATTTTACTTGATTTATTGCGACGAAAACGCTTTACAAAGTAAAATACGCTGTTGAAAGAGCTCTTTAAACATCTGAACATGACACACAACGGGACCGAAAAAAAGAAACTGCCCCTTATGAGACATGAGAGATTAACCTGCACATCCGGGATATCAATCTGATAAGGGGTTTCTGTGCTGGTGGATATTTACAATGTCCAATGATTACAGACCATAATCAGGCTGCGCGTATACGCAGGCTGAGCTATGCCTTCGCAGCCCACATACTACATCAGGGGCGCTTCTAGTGTTCAGCATAGCATATGAACCCTTTCATCCCTGAGTTTTTGCTTTGGACTCTTCCATCTTTTGATTTGGACTCCTCCACTGTTGCAAACAGGGGTATCAGTCAAAATTCTGGAACCGAAACGTAAACAGTGTTGATCCTGATGAGACGGCTCGTGACGAGCCGTCTCATCTCGATCTACATTGTTTACGTAAGCATTTATATTGGTCTACCAGACTGAAATTAATTAATAAGTTAATTAACCATATCTTGTATATGTTTGCTATCTGGTGGAAAAGATTAAAAAAAGATTTATCCTTGAGACTAAAAACATACTTACAAAACTGAAAATAATTGAAGTGTGAAGTTTTCGGGACCACACTAGGTAGTTTCGGCCAAGTAGGCATCATCAACGACCCTTATATAAATTTAAAAAACCTAGAATACGGTCACTGATCCAGAAATTATATAACTTACACTACAGTTGAGTTTCGGGGAGACGTTTTACGGTCACAACACGACACGAGCATAAGCTGCAGTGATGTTAAATAGATTCAAAAATGAATTCTTATTGGGAGCAATGAACACACAAAACTGAAAACAGAAAAATGTCAAGTTTTCTTGAACAGACTGCTGATTAGTTTTATGGCATTATTTGTCTTACAAATTGCACTTTTAAAAACCTTCTCTTTCAACTCTTTCGTCCCTGCAGAACAAAACAGATATCTGTGCAAACAGTGTAGATCTAGATGAGACGGCTCGTAACGAGTCGTCTCATCAGGGTCGACATTGTCTGCCACTCTACATTCGATT
Organism: Anodontia alba; assembly: GCA_964016985.1. Classification (NCBI taxonomy): domain Eukaryota; kingdom Metazoa; phylum Mollusca; class Bivalvia; order Lucinida; family Lucinidae; genus Anodontia; species Anodontia alba. Next base: position 328,224 of record OZ024837.1, on the reverse strand, counting down.
TTTGACTGAAACCTTTTTATTTTATTTTTTTTTTTTTTTCTTTTTGCATTAGTGGACAAGTCCAAATTCAAAAGCTGAAAGAATCTATTTCAGAAACTCGGGGGTGAATGGGTTAACTGAATTTCAGACAGAAGTTTGTAAGAAGACAGTCTGTCTTGTTTATATGACACTTGTATGTATGTACGATATATTTTTTTCAAAAATGCTACTTTATGGTACTAAATTTAGGTATGATGAAACCACCACCAAAGGAAATGCCCATGATGCCTGAAATGCCACCAGATTGCCCACCAGATCAGATGCCAATGGGAATGCCAAAACCAATGATGCCCATGCCTATGCCAATGCCAAAACCGATGCCGATGGAAAAACCAATGCCAATGCCCATGCCAATGATGCCGATGCCAAAACCGATGGATAAACCAATGCCAATGATGATGCCGATGCCAGAGCCAATGCCAAAGCCGATGCCAATGCCAATGATGATGCCAATGCCAAAGCCGATGCCAATGCCGATGGATAAACCAATGCCAATGATGATGCCGATGCCAAAGCCGATGCCAATGCCGATGGATAAACCAATGCCAATGATGATGCCGATGCCAAAGCCGATGCCTATGCCGATGGATAAACCAATGCCAATGATGATGCCAATGCCGATGCCAAAGCCAATGCCAATGCCGATGGATAAACCGATGCCAATGATGATGCCAATGCCGATGCCAATGCCAATGGATATGGGAAAGCCAATGCCAAAACCTATGGATATGCCTGAGAAAAAGCCTATGCCAATGGAAAAGCCGATGGAAAAGCCTGAAATGAAACCTATGATGATGATGCAAATGATGCCTAAAATGATGCAAATGATGATGCCAATGAAGGACATGAAGCCCATGGATATGAAAATGCCAATGATGATGATGATGATGAAAGGCGGTGAAATGAAAATGATGAAAGAAAATGATATGAAAATGCCGATGATGCCCATGGAAGGTGGGGGCATGATGAAAGAAATGCCAATGATGATGATGCCGATGAAAGGTGGTGACAAGAAAATGCCAATGATGCCAATGAAGGGTGAAATGGACATGAAAATGCCAATGATGATGATGCCAATGAATGGTGGTATGGACATGAAAAAGCCAATGATGCCAATGGAGGGTGGCATGGACATGAAAATGCCAATGATGCCGATGAAGGGTGGTATGAACATGAAAATGCCAATGATGATGATGCCAATGAATGGTGGTATGGACATGAAAATGCCAATGATGCCGATGGAGGGTGGCATGGACATGAAAATGAAAATGCCAATGATGATGATGCCCATGAAAGACAAGAAAATGCCAATGATGCCAATGAATGGTGGTATGGATATGAAGATGGAAATGCCAATGATGATGATGCCAATGATGATGCCCATGAATGGGGCTGATATGAAAATGCCCATGATGCCAATGAAAGGCGGCATGGACAAGAAAATGCCAATGATGATGATGCCAATGAAAAATGGTGATAAGAAAATGGAAATGCCAATGATGATGATGATGATGCCTATGAATGGTGGCGGTAAGATGATGGAAATGCCAATGAATGGTAAGGGAATGATGATGCCCATGGAGATGATGCCGAAGAAAAATGGTGGTATGGATATGAAAATGCCAATGAAAGGCGGTGGTATGGAAATGCCAATGATGCCAATGAATGGAATGGGCAAAAAGATGGATTGATGTCAATAAAAAAAGGAAAATATAAAACAGCTGCCGAATAACTCTTTCAGCCCTGCAGACCAAAATACATACCTTTGCAAACAGTGTAGATCCAAATGAGACGGCTCATAATGAGCCGTCTCATCTGGATCTATACTGTTTGCCAATCTGTTTTTTTGACTTTAACTGACACCCCTATATGATTAAGTGGATGTGCCCTAATTCATAGACGGATGAACCCACTTAAAAAACTTAGGGGTAAAAAGGTTATCGTCGTGTGTCTGAGAGTCCCTTGTGATGTATGATCGTGCTTTCGTTTTCATGTCATGCCCTTCTTTTTTGCAATAAATAGTTCTAATACTAAACTGCTCATGTTATGAAGTAGCGGCCATTAAATGAGCCGAAACGTGAGGAAACGTACCCTCTGACATGCGCGCCGAACGTAGACTCAAATCAGCCTGCGCATCCATGCAGTCTGATCAGAGTCTTCGTTGTTCGCATGATGAAACTTTGCATCCTTGGCTATCCAAAATGCGTCCTGTGAGATTCTGATCAGACTGCGCGATTGTGCAGGGTGTTCCGATTCTTCGCTTGGAGCTCATGTCCGAAAGGTCCGTTTTCTGACGTTGCGGTTCATGTGGAGCTGGGCTCAGATTCTCAACCATTTCTCGCTGTTAAGGCATAACTACACTTTGAGTCCGAAATTTTAATAGATGGAATTAGCCATTTAACCGTTCTCTTGCTGAACACGACATGCCCTGTCTTAGCAAACAGTGTAGATCCAGATCAGTTGGCTTGTGTAGAAACTCTGTTTGTCATTAGATATGTGAATTTCTATCAAAAACCCAGATCAAATAATCTGATTGGCTGGAAACAAGAACTGGGCGTGGCATCTTAATTTATTCAGCATTCAACTAAAACGGAAAATATTTATTGGTTTGAGCGTGGACAGCTTCCGAATAAAAGCGCAAAATGTGCTTGGCAAGTCTCGGTCCTGAAATTGAAGTCAAGCCTGTGATAAGGAATGATTGTAAACCTGGGCCTGAGATATATAAAACAGAAAGTAGTATGATGCGTTAAGGTGATTGTTCGTGACTCTGTCCTTCTCGAACATTGCATTACACAGGTCATTTTAGCAAACTTCATCACCTCATTTTTCACTCTCCGTGAGTTGAAAGGTCATGGATTTAAAGAACGTATTTTACACAGATGTGCTAATCTAAAAGATGAACAGATAAGGTCGTAATTAGACGGTGAAGTGTGAAGGTCACCTTGTATATTTAGATACCGTATCTATCCTTGATATTCGGACATCTTTATTCTTTACCATACTACCATGGCCCAGCAGGCACACAACGTTGAAACAACGTCAATTCAACGTTGATTCAACGTCTTGACGTGGAATCAACATTGAATCGATGTTGTTCCAACGTTTAGCCCAGCATGCATACAGCATTGAAACAACGTCGATTCAACGTAAGACGTTGAATCGACGTTTTTTTTTCAATGTTGTGTGCATGCTGGGATAGTCTACAATTTTACTACCTGTTACATGCCTTAAACACAAGCGAAGACACCCAGAAAATGCCACAATCACGAAGCAAAGTCCCTATCCCCACCCAACAAACACGCATACCCCAGGAGGCATTAAAAGAAGATGGACGATGAGCAAACAATACCGGCGCACAGACAAAGACAATACCGGCGCATGGACAAAGACAATACCGGAGCACAGACAAAGAACCGTAAAAGAGGAACCATCCCGGAACAGCCAGCAGGAAACCCTGCTAGATTGGTAGCAAATAGTGCAGACCCTGATCAGATGCACGTTCTGCTGCGTCCGACCAGGGCCCGATGTTATAAAACATTTTTCATGCTCAGCTCAGCTGAACATGAAATTTTCTCTGCTAATAAATATGAAAATGCCAACTATAGTTGTCATTTTCATATTTATTAACAGAGAAAATTTCATGAGCAAGAAGGAATTTGAAATTGTTAGTGATTTGAGATTTATTAGCAGGACAAATTTCATACTTCATGCTCAGCTGAGCTTGAAAAAAGTGCTTTAACCCGGGTACAGGTTCTACCTTGTTTACTCCCGTCTGTTAGAACACTTAGGGTTAGCACGGCACCTTGTATTGGGTCAGAAAGGTGGTAACTGATTGGCAATTCTACAGAACTGCTCCTTGAGCCATTTGATGCACATCAAATCTGTATATTCATTCTGGGCTAAAAAAACAAACTTACGTTTTGGACCCAATACACACACACTATATAGTGGAAAAGTCGAATTTTGAGTTTAGGTATGTCAGGCTATGTAATTTAGATACTCCTGGAGACAAATGGCAAAGCCATTTGCAAACATCGGAGACCCTGATCGGACAGGCAGGCCTGGTTTGGGTCTGCACTGTTTGCCAATTACCCTTTTAGAGTTCTCCAGACTGAAATGAGTTTAAGCGCGGTATTCGTAGACCCAAATAGCTGGCACTTTTATATATTGAGCTTATTTACTTAAATATTCAGAGAGGTGTGCTCAACTGATAATGAATTGCAGTGTCTACACAGCATACTATTCCCCCTTAAAGCGCCAATCACATCTGCAGCAGCAGACGACATTGTTAATACTATTATCATTATTATTATTACTGTTATTATTATTATTGCATAGAAAGTAAGTCAAGCAGACGGTTCACATGCAATGTCAAGACTTATTTTCTACGAAAAATGAAACCAAATTAGCATGTCGTCTGTTACAAGTTTTGCTTGGCGTTTAAAGAGTTAATATGTAGGCTAAACACACATATACCAAATTGAACGGTCTTTCTATTAGCTCTTATAATGGATTTATTTGAAATCAGTAAATTGGACTACTGATAAAAAATCCCATCGAGAAACGTAAAGTTAAATACCGCATTTACTCTTTGTTTTCGGACAAACAGTCTGAGCAAACAGTGTAAACCCTGATCAGACGCCGCTGAACGCGGCGTCTGATCAGGGTCTACACTGATTGCTACCCATCCAGCAATTCTAGACACATCATCAGGTGGTAAAACGGAGTTGTTCTGATTTTAGGAAAAGCATGGTAAATTGTAGGTGTGTAAATATTTAGGGTAAGTACGAACGATCATATTCTTCATAGAATACATGTAGCTCAAGTTGTCCTTGTTCCAGTTCCAAAGTTTATGAAGTTTATTTCTAGATCGGATCTTAACTGAAAACAAATTGAGAGTTAATTAGCGCAACTATAGGTATAAATATAGCCTTGTCCGGTGACCTGTGACCTCTGGTTTCGATTTTCTACTTGACGCAATACAGCTGAGAACCAGAAGTCTCAGATCACCGGACAAGGTTATATTTTTTCCAATGCTAAACAGATCCTTCGACATCACTAGGAAAAAAAAAAAAAAAAAGCAAAGTTATTCCAATTGACCATCTCTTATTAGAAACCATCTGTCGTATCTGTTTGAATGCCTTCTTCTCAAATAGTTGCCCTAAAACAAAATTTATGGCCTTTAATTGATCTGACCTATGTAATTTCTATAGTAAAATGAGTGGATTTTTATTAGAACATATTTATTTATTTATTTAATTATTGATTTTGCTTTTATCGTTTGATTTTTATTCTTGATGTTACACAACAATATAGTGAGAAATTCAGAACAACACTTTGAAAAAAATCCACCTGACTCCAATTTACCTATCCTATGGATTTAGGCATAATTTGCAGCCACTTTTACTATGGGTAAATGAAAATTTCAGAAGTTTTTAAACCCAATGAAATAAAAACTTTTGATGCGTTTGTAGTTACGACAAAAGATTTTGAACTGATTTATGACAAAAAAATTGCAAAGTAGTTCCGACAAAAGGTTTTTGCAATTATGACAAAAGTTTGCTAACTTACATCTGAGCAATCCACTGTGCAAAAAAAAAAAAAAAAAAAAAAAAAAAAAAAAAAAAAAAACAACAACAAACAAACAAAAAACAAAAACAAACACCATCACCACCAACGAACAACAACAACAAAACAAACAGTAATGAAGATTCTGAAATTCTTTTCATGTTCCCTAATTGTGTTATTTATATCATCATCAGGTCTGATACCCACAAAATTACCACAAACTCCCTTCAACAACAGTTGGAATATAGATGTAATGCTTTAGGCTAAGAGATATTATCACAGCGTCCACATTAAGGTGAATATTACTACATTCAGGGGAGACAACTGTCAAATCGTTTTCGCCTCCTGTCTAGTCTAAAAAGGTTCTACACTAAAGGAAAGAATTTGCTCCCCTCGGAAGCAAATTCTTTCCTTTAAGAATAGCCCTTCTTTCAGAAGGGTCTGTTGTACAGGAAGCCACAAAAGTTGTTTCCCTTGTACAAAACGGCGGAAAGCTTGCAAGTTATCGAGTCATCTTAAATAAAATGTTACCTTCTCAACAGGTTGTAATTGGGTGAGTGGCCTTAAGAATTGTGATAATATCTCGCTTTTTGTTCAAAAGAAAGCAACAACGATGACATGAAGTTTACCGTATTTATACTAAATATTCAAACATGTAAATTCCTTACCATACATATTCTAAAATTGAAACAAGTCCATATTAATACCCGTCGATGTGTCATAAATACTGCTGAATGAGCAGCAAACAATGTAGGTCCAGATTAGACGCCGCAGAACGCGGCGTCTGATCTGGGTCCACACTGTTCACTCAGGCATGCCTTAAATCCCTACAATACATGCACATCCTAAATTTCAACAGCTTCAGTTTACTACCTAAGACCGCTGGATGTGTGACAGACAGTGTAGAACCTGATCTTATGCCGTGTTTTGTGCCGTCTGATCTGGATCTACACTGTTTGCTCATGTCTGTCTGTCAGAATATTTAAGGTAAATACAGGACCTCGTCAAAACTAAATTAGTCGCGTCACATTTAAATATGTCACTAGTACTGTGGTAGTTCGGTGACAATCGACAAAACGGTTGCTCAAGCTCATCCAACCGCTTTCTCAGCTTTTTAGTGATCAATCTCTACATAACTGTATGAAACTATACATAACTATGTTTGTAGCTGAAAACAAAAACAGAAAAATCGGATGATTTGATTACACGACTCGAATCAGTTATTACTTCCAGTTATGTTGTCAAGGTTGATGGACACACTTTGGAGATGTTCCGTTATCTTTGAAAAGGGAGGCAAAAAAAAAAAAAAAAATAAAAAAAAAAAAAAAAAAAAAAAAAAATAAAAAAAAAAAAATAAATAAAAAAAAAACACCACCAGCACAACCAGCAACATCAACAAGAAACAACATCAACAAAAAAAAAAAAACAAACAAAAAAAACAGTAACGCAGGTTCTTTTGTGATATTCGTTTTGCTTTTCTGTACACAAATCCCCTTCTGAAAAGAAGTCTATTCAAAAGGGAAAGAATTCGTTCCCAAGGGGAGCAAATTCTTACCTTTATAATAGACTCCTATTCGGAAGGGGACAAAACCTTTTTTGTCAGAGTTATCGTCCTTGAAAGTGTACTAATTTCGCTTAAATACAGATAGTCCGACTATTGTGATGTGACATGCGCACGTCACTAAGTAAAATGTACTTGAAAATTTAGGAAACTTATGGTTAAGAGTAAAAGTCTCCAATATTAAGGATAAATAGGTATCATCCACTACAATAATGAAAAGGCGACAGCAGACATGAACTCCAACATTGTGTCCAATTGCTTTTACAGATGAATAGTTCTCGTAGTGTGATAACCTACAGCTAGCCTTTATAGATTATGTTGAGATCAACCCCGTTTCTTCCTGTCTGTATGACTGGGTCTCGACGTGAGAAAACGTACCTTCTGACATGTACGCCCAAACGAAACGAAGACCCAAATCAGCCTACGCATAAAGAAAATTTGCATCCTTGGCTATCCAAAATGAGCCCATGGCAGTGAAGATTCTATTCGGACTGCAGGAATCCAGACATTACGGAAACACGCCTATTCAAATATATTGAAAAATTCAGCACAAAAAAAAAATAAAACTTTTCAGATAAAAAATTCTGATATTTTTCATATATCTGCTCAAAACATAGATTGTTGGCACTCGTTAGAACCGCCTCGGCGAGGCGGTTCTAACGAGTACCCACAATCTATGTTTTTGAACAGAAATAAGAAAAATAATGTATACCCCTGTAAACCCCAATTTTACTATATTAAAATGGGGTATAAGGGGGTCAAAATTATATAGGTATGTTTTCGTGATGTTTGTACGATTTTTTTTTGTTTTTTGTTTTCACATAGTATAGGTGAAGTGAGGACGCCATTGATTTTCAAATGCTTATATCTACAACGTCTATATTTGGGGGAAAAAAAAAACATACCTTTTGTGGCCATAAAAATATAAAATGGCTGCTTTTATACTTATACCCTATGTTGTTATATTTATATAACGTGAGAGTATCGAATAAACTTGAAACTTCAAACATAGAATTTACCCGTCTTTTATTTTCAAATAAATAAATACATGTAATAAATTATTAATGCGCATTGTTTTTATGAGCGTGGCTTATACGTCACATATTTCTGTTTGTAGATATATTCCAGGGACAGATTCAAAGAAGATCCATGAAGTTCAATCGAACACCGACGTACCTTTAACTCAAAATTTCATTTTCCTGGGAAACATTAAGATAAATTTTGGATGCCGTATTTATCCTAAATATTCCCTTGACTTTTTTTTATAGAACAAACTTGGATGTACAGTGCACCCTCGTTACAACGACAGCGTCTGTTCCTAACGACACTGCCATTAAAATGAATTTGCTGTTGTACAGAATGCTTCATGAGGAAATTGATATGTAAGAAATATACAAAGGTCTTATTTTGTTCTTATTTCCTCATATAACATATGGATTGGATATTTGTTAGAATCGCCTCAGTGAGGCGATTCTGACAAATATCCAAAACATATGTTTAACATATATCCAGACATATTTCTTTAACGTATTATGTCCAATATTCTTGCATAATTTGTGACAAATTGTTACCTCTTACGTAAAAGTTTCGTGACAGTCAAATTATCATTATAACATTTTTGTCGTTGTATCGAATGTCGGTATAGAGAGGGTTATCTGTAGAACTGACTTCGTGAAGCTGATATATTTCGAAGGACTGAGTCCAGGGCTCGACAGATAGAGCTCATACATTGAAACAGTCTTCTAGTTCTACAGATAACCCTCTCTATACCGACATTCGATACAACGACAAAAATTGTTATAAAGATAATTTGACTGTCACAAAACTTTTACTTAAGAGATAACAATTAGTCAGGGAAGACAACCCTGTCAAAATTGTTTTGCCCCCTTCTGAAAAAGGGTCTACTCTATTCTTTCACCTTAAATGGAACGACATATAAAGTATGTCATTGTGCGTTTACCGGACATATATAACTGATCAAATTATTGAAATGAGAATGAGACACCAAAATTTTGCGAGTGACACGGTCCATTAGAGCTACTAAATATGCCCAGCATACAGTCGTGTTACAGTACACAGACTTGTTGATATATATTGGTGTAAACATATCAGTCACATTGAAACTATTTTCTTTGATATACTCTAATAACTTCGACAAAATCAACAGTTTCATATTTTTAGTTCAAAGACCGTAGCGTGATATTAATAGTCATCCTATAAGGTAAGATTTTGTTTTCTTATTATTTTTCCTATTTGGCTCCTATATAAATATTCATAGCTCTGGAAAAGAGGGGGAGGGGTGGGTATGAGGTAAATATGCTTTTTTTATTTTTCCACAAAACATACGTTGTGGGTACCCATTAGAAGCGCCTCGATGAGGCGCTTCTAATGAGTACCCACAACTTATGTCTTTGTGGAGAAACAAGAAAAATATCAACATTGGTTTGCTAAAAAATACCTTATATAGGGTGTTATTTGTTATTATTTATTTTATTAGTGTTAGATATGTAGACTATATACCAAGGAAAAGCCGAAGCTTATTTCAAACAAGAAAAATATAACATTGTACATGTATATGTTAACTGTTTGGTTCATGTGACATTGGTACATGTTAATACAGTAGAACTTCAATGGCTCGAACCCCGATGGCTCGTTTACCATGGATGAGTCGAACACGTTCTTGAGTCCGCAGGGATTTCCTCCAAATACGATATACGGATAATTTAGGGAGATTTTCTTCTTTTATCTTGTAAATGTATGCTGTGTGTACTCATTAGAATCACCTCTATGAGGCGATTCTAATGAGTACACTCAACATACATTTAAAATATAGAACACCGAAAAGATATCCCACAATTATCTTCATTGTGCCTCCTGGTGTGGCACTAATAGTAACCTTCCAAGGCTCGAACTACCGCTGTCTCGAATAAATTTTCATGGTCCCAAAGGGGTTCGAGCCATCGAAGTTCGACTGTATGTGAATGTTATGTATACTCGGGTAGCCTCCGATTCATTTAGTGAAAACTGGGGTTTATAGAGATAAACATTATATAATGTAATTTTTCATACCGATCTTTAAACTTGTTTTGTCACTTTTGTACCATTTCCCTTGACTTCGATGATGATGATGATTTTCCATCCCTTTCAACATTATTTAGTCGTATCGAGAAGTGAAGAGTAAAAATGAAAATGAAAGGCAGTCATGAGCTTAATTCCAGCAGGATTCGAACCCAGAACCTCGTAATCCGAAGTCTGGGAACGCTAATCACTCGGCCACTCGGATCCTTCTGCACTGCTAATAGAATGTATCTTTTACTACACAATAACCCGCAGGCCTCGGTGGCTCAGTTGGATGCGCCGTCCGACTGGAGACCAGGAGGTCGCGGGTTCAACCCCCGCCGAGGTCGGCAACATTCTTTCGTGGAGATTGATCATGAAATATTTTCTACGGTCATTCTCTCCCTTCCACTGATTCAAGAAGGGCAGTTGTCAGTTTCTGGCGAAAGAATGTGCACAATACTGGTTAACCGCTTAGAGGACTAAGCCTGCCCAGTAAACGTGTGGTTGGGTAAACTGACCGCGCTCGACATTGGGTTGACTGGGCCGTAAAACCTCAACACAAACAAACAAACACAATAACCCTATTTTCCGTAGTGTCCCATTTTTGATCCAACATGAATACAGCTAGCGTATTTCTAGTAAAAGAGATAAAAATATTAACGAACGACATGCCAAACGATCATGTACAAATTTCACCATGTAAAATCTTATGTCCATCCCCTGCTCCTAACCACAACAAATTATTATGAATATTCATTCTCCCATTAAGTCATTATACAGTGGAACAGTCGCCCTTCCCAGCTGTCCTGTCCATTAACCTAACCTTATTTACTGCCTAAACCATACCACGCCGTCACAATATCGCTTAATTTTTAACTTCTCTAATAAACACTATTTGCTCTTTAGCCTTTCATCAATTCGTGTTGTTGTTATTTTTTTCTGTCAGTTTTTTTTCTTGGCATGCGCAGCTGCACGTCACCTTGGAGGATGCGTATATATAGTTAATGTCAAAGTAGTTCACCACAGAGGTCAAATTTTGTAGACTGGATGGCAAACAATGTAGAATGAGACTAGTATATAACAATCAGTCAAAACACGTCTTCCCACACAGGCTGGTCACAGTCTTGGCTTTTCTCTTAAATAATATACATAGGCCTGCGTGTAGGGAGAGACACACCCCCTGTGCATACAAAAAGCCCACTTCTACGACAAATGCTCTACTTAACAGTCCACCCTGCAAAGCCTACTTATTGCAGAGATTGGTAAAATACGACCGGGTACGCAAGAAGAAAAATATTTGTTCTTGCAATACACGTAAGCCATGCCTATGGAAATCCGGCTTTTGACTGGGTTGCGAAGGCCAAGAAAATCCTGCGCATCTGCGCATTCTGATCAGGACATTTGCTGCCCAGCAGTGGTGGAATTATTGTATACAGGGGGGAGCATATCAGCTGACAGAAAAGGCCAATATTTTGTATGCTGTTCTATTCAGAAGGAAATTATTTAAAAAAAAAAAAACACCACAAAAAAACCTGTTTGTCAGTTTTGACACGCAAAATTGAACAATATGTTCATTAAAAAACATCTTAAAAAATCCACGCGGTCCTTACACAATAACTATGAATATTTTGCTGACTTAAGTACGGGGATCGGTCAGTAATTATCCAAATTATACAATATTTACCCTAATAATTGGGTCACCTAATTCTTTACCATATTTCCCTTAAATTCTAAATAAATAGATTTTACTACATGGTGGGGTGTCTAGCAAACTGTTGGATGCGTAACAATCAGTGGAGACCCTGATCAGACGCCGCGCTCCGCGGCGTCTGATCTGGGTCAACACTGTTTGCTCAGTCCTGTCTGTCGCAATACACAGCGTCAATATAACATAGACGCTTAACTTTTTTTTGATCGAGTTAGGGTTTAACGACACGTCAACCCTTGTGGGTCATTTTGTATCGTCTCCCAGAGAAAGGGAGAAATGAGATAGAAGAGATGGTAGAGGAGATGAGAGAGAGGGACAGGGAAGAAAGAGGAACAAGAATGAAAGTAAAGAAACAGAATAAATAAAAACATCTCCCCCCACTCTATCCTTACCTACTATAAGGGTAGCAGGCCTTGCCCAACTGTAAGCCAGTCTCAAGTGGACGCCCCGGTGAAGTAAGCTACACGACACCTTCATCACACCCGACCACCCCCATTAACATTTTACTGTACTTTCCCAAAATTTTAAACAAGTCAAGCTGACTCGCTAGTGACGTGTCTAAAAAACTGACTAAAAGTGAAGACACGGATCAAACGGCTGGTCAGGGTTTACACTGTTTGCTCAGGCATGTCAAGTGGTGGCTGTGGTGGGGCAAGGGACTACTGTGTTTGCAGAAGGGTGGTGGGGGAGGGGGAATGGTTGTATTTCTTTTGTTTCTCCACTGTCATTCTCTTTTTCCTTGGTTGCTTTCGTTTAGTTCTTTCCTCTATGTGCTATCTCTTCTATCTCTTATCTTCTTTTCTCTGGAAGACACCACGAAATGACCATGACCAGAACGGCTGACATTGCATTAAACAAGACAACCAATCAAGCATGTCATTGTATTTCAGGTAACTACAAACTAGTCGGGTTTCTCAATTCCTGTATCTTGCAAAAACAAAAAAAAAAAAAAAAAAAAAAAAAAAAAAAACGACCCTCGGTGGTTACGCATTAGAGCGGTAAGTTTTGTTATTATTTATATAGATCTAATGCGTAAACACTCATTTCGACCCTTCCTGTGGCGATTTCTCGACAATGCTTCATTACAACCAGAATATCCATAACACAAATAATCAAATGTGTCGATCTTGTGTGCGTAATGATATGCTACGCAAAATTAAATAAAGGACAATAAACACCACGAATTTTCATGTGTCGGGACACCTTCAGCATGCGAAAAATGATTCAGCCAAAATGCGTGAAGTAGACGGTTTGAGATTTACTCCACAGACGCCGATATCAATTATTTTTAAAAAAAAGAAAAGAAAAGAACGGGGAATTAAATTTAAATTTAATTCCCCGTTCTTTTCTTTTCTTTTCTTTAAAAATAATTTCCTTTATGTCGCTCATGAAACATAGAAAATGCAAAGTTCGTTTACCTTCTTTGAGTCATCGAATTCCTAACCGGATGTCGCTCTAATTATTTTACGTTCTGAACCAATGGTTACGCATTCTTTCGTTTGGTAAGCGTGAAATGGCAAAACTCTTGTCTCCCAAAACACCACAAGAAGACTGCACTTCATGATAAAGATGTAGCATGAAATTATTTAATTCTGTTCAGTGACTTAACGGACTCAGCACCCAAAGTTCGTGCCGTGTTTATATTATTTTAGCACATAAAGAGTTACATCCCTTTATTACCTACTCAATTTGATTGTAACCACTTACCCTTGAATTCAGCCTAAAACTGAGTTGGGCTTCAATTCCGTCTACGGCAAATTACATAAGATTATCTCATGCTGTCGGGAACATAGCTTACATTGCGACATTTGCACAAAGAGACAAAGTTTGTGACGAGTTAGCGATGCTGAAAATTCCTGATGAGACATTATTTAAAGTGTAATAAAGTCTGCACCATTTTTGGAGCCAGTGAGAACGCTTAATTAGGTGGCGAATTTACCTATCAGAAAGTGTGATTTTTGATTTTGATCCATCAGTCCATTTCACGTTCGTTACGCACAAATAAACAGACACAATTTCAACAATTTTGCAACAAAGCGTACCCAATGCATTAATAATGCATTCCCTATTTTGTCGTAACCAGCATATTTCAATTTTGACATAAAATACCAAACCGAACATAATTTTGCGTTCGACATAGGTGATTTGCCTTTCTGTTGAGACGTTTGGCGAGTTGGTCTTTCAATGTTTGGCCTTCGACAGGAAGATTCTTTAATCAACTTACGCAGGGATTTTATCTGATGTATTTTATTTTCTTTCTTCTTCTCTCTGGGAATGACAAACATTGTTGATAGGACCATTAAACATCAACTCAAACCAAGAATTAAACTTATAAATTAAACATAGACCAGCATGCGCACGTCTCGCTTGCGCATTGTGTTGTAAACCTGAGGAAATAGAGAACTTAAACCTTGTAGAATTTATTTCTGTGAAGCAAAATGCCGTCGTCATACTGTGGTCTAAACATTACGAAAACACGCCTATTCAAATATACTGAAAATTTTACTTCCAAAAACTGAAAATTTTCAGATAAAAATCTCCGATATTTTTCATATTTCTGCTCAAAACATAGATTGTGGGTACTCGTTGCGAGGCGGTTCTAACGAGTACCCACAATCTATGTTTTTTAGCAAAATAAGAAAAATAATGTATACCCCTGTAAACCCGTTTTACTCTATAAAAGTGGGGTTTAAGGGGGTCAAAATATCATAGGTATGTTTTCGTGATGATTGTCGGAAACTACGACTCCAGGTCATATATTTCTTGCCTATGTGGTACGCCGATTTTAAAAGTACCAATTTTACCCAAAATGTTCGCAGACCTTAGCTTTTTACCATACTTACCGTAAACTTTAAACTATGATAACTCCATTTTCTGCCTGATGACGTGTCTAGAAATGATGAAAAGGAGGCAAACAGTGAGGACCTTGATCAGATGCCGCGTTAATGGCGTCTGATCTGTGTCTACACTGTTTCCTCAGACCTGTATGTCCGAATATTTAGGGTAAATACGTTATGTCCAATAACATTAATTATGAAAAAGATGGAAATATTTACTATTACTGACAATATTTCCAATAAAATTTGATAGATTACAATTAACGCTTTGCACGCTAGGTAAAAATTCAGCAGACGACATCCTAAAATATTTTTCACAGTTTTCTCGGAAAATAGAATCTGATGTATCATGCAAATTCTTTATTAGGAGACAATTTGCATAAAATATCAAATCCCGTTTTCTGGGAAAATAAGAAAAATATCATCAGTTTGTCGTCTGCTGAATTTGCCTATAGTGCGTTAAGTGTAATGATGTGGCTTGTTTAGCCCCATCGTGAGGTAATGTACCTACGGACAGTCCGTGCTGTCTTATGAAGGTCTTTGATGGGCGCTTTTTGGATGACCTTAGATCGAATGCTTCTTCAGAAGAGCAAAGCTTGATCAGATGGCACGTGTGCGCAAGCTTATCAGAGACTTCAATCGGTGCACATGTCTGAAGGTACGTTTTCTAACGTCTCTGCTCAATTATATCATCACGAAAACATGCCTATATAATTTTGACCCCTTAAACCCCACTTTTATATAGTAAAACTGGGGTTTACAGGGGTATACATTATTTTTATTATTTCTGCTCAAAAACATAGATTGTGGGTACTCGTTAGAACCGCCTCGTCGAGGCGGTGCTACCGAGTACCCACAATCTATGTTTTGAGCAGAAATACGAAAACTATCAGAGTTTTTATCTGAAAATTTTCATTTTTTGGTGCTAAAATTTTCAGTATCGTTGAATAGGCGTGTTTTCGTAATGTGCAATAAAATGGCTTTGGGAAGTTGTTCTATAATGGATGAGATCCTCCAAATAGAATGTGACATTTCGAACTGTACGATCAGGGTAGATATAGCTGCAAATAGTAAACGACAGTTCAACGTATATACGACCGACGTAGATCCAAACAGTGCAAGCACGAATTCAGACGACCTCCCCTGTCTAGCTGTTCAACAGCCCTTCTTTAAAATCTGAGTGAGCCGGCCTCGGTGGCTCTGTTGGATGCGCCGTCCGACTGGAGACCAGGAGGTCGCGGGTTCAACCCCCGCCGAGGTCGGCAACATTCTTTCGTGGAGATTGATCCTGAAATATTTTCTACGGTCATTCTCTACCTTCCGCTGATTCAAGAAGGGCAGTTGTCAGTTTCTGGCTAAGAATGTGCACAATACTGGTTAACCGCTTAGAGGACTAAGGCTGCCCAGTAAACATGTGGTTAGGTAAACTGACTGCGCTCGACATGACCCCATTGGGTTGACTGGGTCGTAAAACCTCAACACAAACAAATAAAATCTGAGTGATCCATGTATTGTCTACACTAACCTCGGACACGCGTGCCTTCATACCTTAGGGGCAGCCGACCGAAAATGTAAAATGGAGAAAGGAAGCTACCCAACGGCTGGAAGGCCGACCTATGTCTACACATGCTCTTATCAGACTATAGATTAATATACGTTGATGGTTTTTGTCGCACATGCTTTAGCAAGGTGCAGTATAGGGTCTGTTTTTCTCTGTATCCGTTCTTTAGTTCGTGCGTCCGTATTTCGCCCATCTGTCAACATTTGCGTCAACTATATATGGCGTTCATCCGGTCCATTTCTCGGGAACATATATGGTATGTTCAAATCAAACAATTCTAGATTCAACGTTAATTGACATGCATGTTTTTGTCAGGATCTATAATGCGTAGTGACAAATTGAGCCTCATATTTTTTTTATTTATTTTTGTGTGTGTGTGTGTGTGTGTGTGTGTGTGTGTGTTTAAGTAAGAAATGAGTGACTTGTGAAATTCCTGATCAACATTGTTACATTGCAGTATTGAATTACAAATTTGACACATATGTAATCTAACAGCGATCAAAAACTAGAAATGACCACAAGGCAATGTCTTACTTCACTTACCGTTTGATTGAATTGATAATAGCAGTTGATCTAAAGAGTACAAAACGAAAATGCAATAAAGGGGTGGGTGGGGTGGAGTGGGGGGAGTACTTTAAAGGCCAGTGAACTCTGAGTTTTATTCGTTTATCTTAATTAAAGGAAGGTGGGCGGTGGGGGTGGGGGCGATACACTTTCAGGGGAGGTAATTGTCAAAATAGCTTTTATTTCCCTTCTGAAAATGGGTCTAACTAAAAACAATTTGCTCCCCCGCCCCCCACCCGCCCACCCCCGCGGGAGCAAATTCTTCCTTGTTCAGATGTGGATTGGTGTGCAGAAAAGCAAAAATATTAAGTATTACAATTATTTCCATTGCTACAAATGATTAAAAAAGTACCAGGTGTATTCATTTATCTTAAAACACAAAATACCCATATTTCAGCTCATATTGCTGTTTCTTTGTTAATTTACCTACATTCAAACATTTGTGTACCACATGTAATGGCACTGTGTTGATTAGGGTTTTCGCAGTTGTTACACATATTATAGAATTTTAAAGGAAAAGAAAGGAAAATCTTGACCAGATTACAAGTTCAGGGGTTGGTAGCCTCAATTTTTCTCTTCTGTTCCATTCTCAGTTTCTCTCACCCTGAGAATTAGGGGGCAGATATAGTGAGGGTAGGATCATTAAACCTGACTCAAATGCATCCTGGAATGGTTTAGGTAGACATGCCAGTTTATTCATATTTTGAGACGTGCCAATCTGTTTGTAGCTTCAAACTACAGAAGCCCAAAGATTGTCTGAATGACTTGTCTCCGGATATAACACATGCGTAGCCTGGTCTGGGCATACATAGTACGTATATTTCATTGCCCAGGTTTTCTCATGTTATGAGCAAGTGCGTGTACCAGTCCCGCAATCTCTGGAGCGCGGTCCCCAGGTGAAATGATAATGACGATGGTTGTGGGAAAACCAGTTAGGACTTAACAGGATCTTTAGTATCCCCGGATGTCGCGCGATACAAGAAAATGACCGAAATGCTGTATACGAATAGTGAACATCCAGATCAGTCTGCTCATTGTCACAGTCTGTTCAGGGCACGTGCGTCCAAAAGGTCTGTAGTATCCAACGATTTTGTGAGCGGGCCACAAAGCCCTTTATTAGACTGACCTGGGCTTGCGCAAGAACCGTTTCCATACGTTGCAGTTTATATATTGTGTAGGCGGCTCGCAGGTCTGGCCCAGTCTTCGCTACTCGTATATCCCCATGCCATGCAAAAAAAAAAAAAAAAAAAAAAAAAAAAAGAAATCGAGCAGTTACGTCAGGGAGTTAACCTAGTAAGCATTCTACATCATATCTATAGCGGGCCGTTATCGGCCCGTCAGGGTAGCTGACGGGCTGAAAACGGCCCGCTGTAGATTTATAAAGAATGCTAGCTGGGTAGGTACAGATCAAGCATACATGTTGACCAGTTTATTTGCTAGTCATTAATATATTATGCAGAATCTAATGCACAGACAATCTGATATGGTCGTTTTTCTCCGGAAATGCCCGAAGACACATTCACACAGAGAGCAGAGCAGCTCAGTTGACTTCAAAGTAGATCAATTCAAATGTCGGATAATATAGGCGATAACAGTGTAAATGTAACAGCTATGATCTAGGTCAGCCAGCGCATCTACGCATCCGCCAGGGCTTCAGATCTTTCTGTAAGATCAAACCCAGCGGGCACATGACGGTAATACAACGTCTCCTCAACGATGACGTTGCATCGACGTTGA
This sequence comes from Anodontia alba, assembly GCA_964016985.1. NCBI lineage: Eukaryota > Metazoa > Mollusca > Bivalvia > Lucinida > Lucinidae > Anodontia > Anodontia alba. The sequence continues at coordinate 309,589 of OZ024837.1, read as the reverse complement.
GCCGACGTTGTATAAACGTCATGTGCCCGCTGGGAAAGCAGTCTTCGAACGAATAACAAAGGCTTTCGTCACGAAAACATAGCTATGCAATTTTGACCCCTTAAACTTCACTTTTATATAGTAAGACGGGAGTTTACAGGAGTATACATTATTTTTCTTATATCTGCTCAAAACATAGAAGATTGTGGGTATTCGTTAGAACCGCCTCGGCGAGGCGGTTCTAACGAGTACCTACAATCTATGTTTTGAGCAGAAATATGAAAAATATCAGACTTTTTATCTGGAAACTTTCAGTTTTTGGTGGTGTAATTTTCAGAATATTTGAATAGGCATGTTTTCGTAATGGTTCAGACAGCACGGGGGAGCGGGCTGATCTGGACATTCGCTGTTCGCATATTTGCTAAGGACCTTTTAGGGTTAACTGGGCCTTCACTGTTCAGATAGAGCTAGGGTCAATTTAGGTTGACCAGTGGCACCGTGATCGGGGCCATCGTCGTATACCTATATGAAAGGGCCCTTTAGGCTGAGCAAGGCCTTTGATGTTCGTATTAGGGTGCTGTTTTGTGACGCCGCTCAAAATGATTTGTCATAGTAATGTTAATTTATAAATTGTTCTCAACATGCGAAAAGAGTCCTTATGCTATACTGCTATATTCGAAAGGGGCCGTTTTGCTTTATCCGAACAGCGAAGGCCCGTCTGCGGAATCTGATCAGGGTCTTCACTGTCCTGTTACAGAATCACATGATATTGTAGAATACCTCTTTGAACAGGGACTACCCTGATTGGACAGCGCGGAACCTATTCTGATATGGACTGTTCGCAAAGAACCAGTTTCTTGCGATGCGCATCTATTACAATTTCTGACATTGTCGTGAATATTTCTGCAGTTTTGCATGAAATATTTTCTTCAGTATTTGTAACATCATGGGAATGTCTTCGTAGAAAAAAATCACTCAGGTGGATAATTTGACCTATCATTAGAAATGGGACCTTTTTGACATGAGGACAAGGAAGACCAGCGATGGATCTGACCAGACTGCGCACCCGCTTACAGCGGAATCATTGTATACTATAGAATGATATAATATCAACAAGTAGAAAAAAAAAATCCAACAGAATGCTTGGATGCGCAAGGTAGTTAAGGCATTCGCTTTTCACATAGCTGTTCGCAGAGCTGTGACAAATAGCGGAAGTTTATATCATGGGAACGTTTTTTTGCAGAATCATTGAAGTGATTTAATTTATAAGGTGGTTTAACTGATATTTATTTATTTATTTATTTATTTATTTATTTATTTATTTATTTATTCAATTACTTGGTTATTTATTTGAGCCGTGGCATGATAACAATGGATCTTCAGGAAGTACTCAAACTTTTGATGCTTTGATGCATTAGCATTCTGATCCGGGCTTTCGCTGCCCGTTTTCAGAAAAAAAGCTGGGTACTATAAACTATAGCTATGTATAACAGAGGCTCTTAATTGCTACGCCTGTAAAGGCCACGGTGTTCTCAATGCGGGCACGTCACGCTTAGTCTTTCAGTCGGAGTCGCGTCCGACTGGTGATCAAGGTCGCGAGTTCGATCTTGCAAAACTCTTTCGTGATCATGAAATATTTTCTACGGTCATTCTCTCCTTTCCGCTGATTCAAGAAGGGCAGTTGTCAGTTTCTGACGAAAGAATGTGCACAATACTGGTTAACCGCTTAGAGGACTAAGCCTGCCCAGTAAAAGTGTGGTTAGGTAAACTAACCTGCTCGAATTGACCCAAAAGGGCTGACTGGGGCGTAAAATCTCAACTCAGTCAACTTATAGATTGAAAATATTTCCAGGCTAAGAGTATAGCGGTGGTTCTCCCACCCGCAACCCACGTGTTCCATGTTTAATTATTAGACCAACAAGGCCGCTGTATTTGTACTAAAATCAACATATATACTGATTGAACCATGACAGAATATTCTTTTTTCACACGAAGAAAACTTGTATCATTGGCCATCCAATGAGCGGACAGCAAAAACTGTTTCCAGACTGCACGCATGCGCAGGTTGACGCATGCACAAGTTGACCAGACTCTTTGTTCGCACGAATAAAATAAGAATCCTGGGCTATCAACAGGGCGGACAGCGAAGAGTCTGATTAGAATGCACGGATGTACAGGTTGACCAGAGTTGTTATTGTCCACACGAAAAGAACATGAATTCTCAGCTATCCAAAGCAAAAACTGATCAGACTGCACGGACACACAGGTCAATCCGAGTCTTCCCTGAGCGCAGATTACAAATGTTCATTTTCTAACGTTGCGTCTCAGATCTTTTAAAGACTAATGTTTGACGCTTTAAATCCTGTTTACGGTAAATTTACCCTGAAAATTAACCAGGATACTGTATGAGCTAAAAATAGCACTAAGTCATCGTGTTTATACTACGTATTTGGACAGACAGATCTTAGCAAAGAGTACAGACCCTGGCGGCGTCTGATCAGTGTCTAAATTGTTTGCCACTCAGTGATTATTTTTAGACATACTTTAAGGTAGTCTAGTCTCGAGTGTCTAGTGGAGTTGGTAAACTGTTAAGGAGAGGGGTACGGGATGGAAAAAATAATGTACATCATTTTAAATACTGGAATAAAAATAGACTCCAAACTAGGAATGCATAGTATTTGGCTGAAAGACTTATACTGAATATCATTAAAATCAAAATGCTGGTAGCATGGTTATTTAGCGCTCGATTGTTCTGGTGGTCGTACCTGGGAGGGTGTACTGTTGCTGTTCAGAAGGGTCTTTCTGTGCAGAAAACAAAACAGGAAGTCACAAACTGGTAGTCTCCCTTGTAGAAATGGCAGGATAGTCACAAAGTGTATCCTGGGGACAGGGAACTAATTATCTTTCACGTAGAGGTCCGTAGTAAAAATGGCAGACTATTCAACAAGTGAATCCAGGGTACAGAGAACTTATTATCTTTCTCGCAGCGCTTCATAGTAATTCGATCCACTCTTTTGAGTGGTTAAGATTTTTGTTCAGGTATGGCTGGGCCTCCAAAGTTTGTAATATCCCTCACTTCTCCTAGCACAGCTGTAGGAACACTGGAGGGCACAGGGGCAGGGAAGCCCGGGGTATAGTTGTTTTAATTAAGACGGCCTGTGAATGGTTAATAATAAAAATGAATTAAAACGTATTATTCTACTTTGAAGAAACATGTTTGTGTAATTTTATGATTGTTTCAAAGAATTAAATATTTCTGTTTGTGTTTGATGGAACCAAAAGAATAAGTGGTGAAATTTCAAAATTTCAAGTTTTGATACCTGCCAAATGAGGGGAATCTGCATTCACCATCCAAAACAAATGCCAGAAAATGCTGGTGGCTGTTTAGTTTTTCCTTATTTATTTTGCTGTGCAAAGTCTGGTCTTTAAATTAAAACAAACTATGGAAGCCCAGTTATACCATGAAAAATAAACATTATAATCAAAATGTCAATACAAAGGGTCAGTTTGGTCGGTCTTTTCTATAAATCGATGACTCTTTACTGATCATTACGTCACACGGGGAATACTGAAATCTTCCATTTGATTTTGGTTTCAGAATCAGCTGTCACATGGAGTCAATCACCAACATCCAGCTGTAATAACTTACAAGATAGTACGGACCATCATCAGGATAAACTAATTAGGACTCCATCCTAACATTCTGCAAGACGTACCATCATCATAAGATGAAACCAGTGAAATCCGTGAGGTGCCACATTACTTTACTGGTGATCGCTTATTTTACCTTCTCAGGATCCGTGCTAGTTGTTTCACAAACAGGTAATCTCTCACTCACATTTTAGCATGTACAACTTAGCTTTTGCGTGCAGCGACGATCCAGACCAGACTGCGCATGCGCAGTCTGGTCAGGATCTTTGCTGCTCGCATTTAAAATTTAGGTTCTATATTTCATGGAAGCCTTAAGACATTGAGCAATATGCATAGATGTAGCAAACGTAAAGCATCTTTATCAGTTACACATGCTAAATCGTACCTTCTCTTATGCATGTGCTTATTTGAAGCACGACATAAGATAGAGAATCTTTGAGCGAAAAGTAAATCACCTCATGCATACTTAGGCAGACCAATCAAATCAATTTTAGACGATCAGTTTATTCTAATGAGTAATTCTGTAAACGTGTGAGAGTCGGTCTTGATCGGACTGTGAAAATGTCTCTACATATGTTCAAACTGCTTTTTATGTGGTGGGGATGATTTTCTGTCGTCCACAGAGCTCTTACGAGTATTATTGTTTGTTTTGAGGTTTTACGGCTCAGTCAACCCAATTGGGTCATGTCGAGCGCTGTCAGTTTACCTAACCACACTTTTACTGGGCAGGCTTAGTACTCTAAGCAGTTAACCAGTATTGTGCACATTCTTTCGCCGGAAACTGACAACTGTCCTTCTTGAATCAGCGGAAGGGAGAGAATGACTGTAGAAAATATTTCATGATCAGTCTCCACGAAAGAATGTTGCCGACCCGGCGGAGATCGAACCCGCAACCTCCTTGTCCCCAGTTGGACGCGCATCCAACCGAGCCACCGAGGCTGGCATTGTAGTCAGTCACTTGTATATGGGTGTCTATGTAATCATAAAAAGCTTATTATTTTATAGAATTTCATTGTATTATCATCATTATTGCTATTAGATTTTCATCTGTGTAGCTTATTTTAAGACAGGTCCATGCTGTATGTTGAGTTATAATTGAGCCAGGGCAAAGATTGCATGTTCACCCAGCGAGAACTAAGGTCGGTCTGCGCATCCGACAAGTCTGACCAGTCTTCACTGGGCGCATTTTGATAGACAAGGACGCAAAGTCTCTTCCCCGTAAGCATTCTACATAAATCTATAGCGGGCCGTTATCGGCCCGTCAGGGAAACTGACGGGCTGATAACGGCCCGCTATGGATTTATAAAGAATGCTAGCTGGGTTCATGCAGACAACTAAGACTCTGATCAGACTGCGCGGATACGCAGGTTAATTTGAGTCTCCGTTGGTCGCACACGTCAGAAGGTATGCTTTCTCTCGTCGCAACTCATAAACTTAGTTCTAAGCATTTCTTACCGACACGAAGCGTCTGGGAGGGGGGGGGGGGTGGGGGGGGAGGGGAGGGGCGAGTGCTTCGAACCGCGAGGTCCCGGGTTCGAATTCCGCTGAGGGCTGATATCAGCTCATGACTGAAAAACGTCACATTGCACGGGGCCATTCATCATCATCCTTCCATCGTCTCGTTATGACTTCAATTATGTTGCAAGGGACGTAAAACACCAAATCATTATCATCATCATCACTCTTCCATCGTCTGGATATGCCTTTAATAATGTTGAAAGGGGCGTAAAACGCTAAATTATCACCATCGTCATCATCATCATAATCACCCTTCCATCGTCTGGATATGCCTTTAATAATGTTGAAAGGGGCGTAAAACGCTAAATCATCACCATCATCATCATCATTATCATCATCATCACCCTTCCATCGTCTGGATATGCCTTCAATAATGTTGAAAGGGACAAATGCCAAATCATCATCATCATCATCGTCGTCGTCGTCGTAATCATCATCTCCACCACCATCATCATCATCATCATCATCATTATCACTCATACTGACATATGGAGATTTTCCTGTTTTCCAGTGCAAGGAACGTTGTGTCCAGAAGGATGGACATTATTTAAAGACTATAATAATGGTGGCCTATGCATTCTTCCTGTCCAGGAGGCCAGGGTCTGGGAGAAGGCGGCCCGGTTCTGCAAGGAGAAATACGCCCACTTGATTAATCTTGACATTATTAATCAATATTCTTACCCGTTCCCGAGAGAAGAACGAAATGTAGGGCTCGGGGAACATCTATTTGAGGCAGGTAAGGAACACCAATTAAATGCATTCATTGTACAGTAAATGTCCAAATTGATAAAAAAAAAAAAAAAAAAAAAAAAAAAAGTCCCTTTTTTCAGCGACATGGCTCAGAAAGCTTTGACATTTCATGCGAATTGACTCCTGTCTAAACGGATTGAAGATGCTGAGAATTACATTTTTTAAATGCGTTATTTATACAAACTAGAGACGCATATTTTTTCAATCATCTAGAAACCGCCTTCGACTGAATTATAAGGAACTTTTATTTGGAGACCCAAATTACTCAGACAGAGTAGGAAAACATTATTGTTTAGAACAGTTCAGCAATTTATCAAATCTGCAAATAGATTTAATAATTAATTCAGGAATTATTTTAACTAAGCCTGCTATCTCCGAACTCATGAAGTCTCTCTCTCTCTCTCTCTCTTTCTCTCTCTCCCTCTCTCTCTCTCTCTTGTGAGAATGTGTGGCCCAACCCAGATATAGCTGAGTTGGAATTAAGTCTTTGAATGTATTTCATTTCTACGGACTTTGTCGACGTGTGAACAGCCACGAATCACTCACAAATTAGTTTGTGCGTGAATCACCGGCGTTTATACATCGATAAAATCCACAAAGATGAAATTCGTTGCTCCAGTGAGTGAACAGTGAAGGTCCTGGAAATGCTTTTTGATGGACTGGTTATCTGCATTACGAAAACACGCCTGTTCAAATGTATTGAAAAGTTTACAACCAAAAAAGGAAAATTGTTATATAAAACAAAAATCTGATTTTTTTTTTCATATTTCTAAAAAAATAGATTGAGGGTACTCGTTAGAACCGCCTCGGCTATATTTTTTTTAGCAAAATAAGAAAAAATAATGTATACCCCTGTAAACCCCAGTTTTACTATATAAATGTGGGGTTTAAGGGGGTCAAAATTATATAGGCGTGTTTTCGTGATGTCTTATATGCATGCTATAAAGCAGATTTATCATGATTTTGGATCTATTTACAGGTCTACAAGACTTCTGGTCTGGTATGCATGTCAGTAAAGGCCGACTATTGTGGTCCGCTTATGGCCCGGAATATGTTAAAAGAAGAAGTTATGAATCTTTGTAAGTACATACACCCCCGGTCAACTTAGAAAGGGGCGTGGTGAATTGATATACTTTCAAGGTAACTCTGTCAATATTTTTGTCTACACTAAAAGGACCAAATTTGCCGAATTCTTTACTTTTAGTAGGTCCTTTTTAGAAGAGGGTTGGTGTGCAGATAAGGGAACAGAAAGTCACCCAAGTTGTCCTCCTTGTATAACATGGCGGTAAACCTATCCAGTGCCTTTTATTAGTGGAAAACAGCGAATGCTAATGTCAGCCTGCACATGCGCATCGACTTATAAGTGCTAGTAGAATCAAGGACAGAGGTAAACCAGGATTTTCAAGGTGCTTCTGTATGCGCTAATGTCTTTTTGTTTGTGACACATCTACAATCGGCAGTGGCGGAAACTACCGAGCATGTAATCAATAACTGACAGGCGATGATAATGGACTTCTGTATCAGGTTTAGCCACTAAGTAAGGTAACTCCGGGCGGCTAGCAGTCACGCAAGCAGATTGGATTATGTCGCTTGTTTTTCGTTTTCAAGTGATGGAATCTGGGAACTATTTTCTTTGCGCAGATTTCTAAAATACGTAATTGAACTCACATTTTAAAAGTAAACATGAACGAGTTAGAATTAGATTTACATAATTGTGCTCCATTCCTATAATAATTTCATGGTTTACAACTCTTTCAAGATTGAACATGTACTGACATGGTACTTTGAGAAATAACATCACGAAAACATGCCTATATAATTTTGACCCCCTTAAACCCCACTTTTATATAGTAAAACTGAGGTTTACAGTTTTATATAGTAAAACTGGGGTTTACAGGCGGTTCTAACGAGTACCAACAATCTATGTTTTGAGCAGAAATATGAAATTTATCAGAGTTTCTTTACTGAAAAATTTCAGTTTTTGAAGGTGAAATTTTCTATATATTTGAATAGGCGTGTTTTCCTAATAAGCAAAGTGGCTATCATAGGCGGGCAGCTGCAGTTGGCAAATGACCGTTTGTGGAGATTATAATGAACTTATATATGAACATATTTATCCCAAATATTAGGACAAATAGGCATAAGCCAACAATGTAGACCCCTGAAGGTGGCGTTTGATGAGGGTCTACGTTTTTATTTTTGGTTTTTTTTTTGTGTTTTTTTTTTTTTTGCCACACATTCAGCAATATTAGATACCTCATCAGTAACAATAATGGACTTGGTATTTGTTTGGAAAAGTATGGTAATGAGTCAAGGTGTCCAAATATTTAGGATAAATGTGGTATCCTAAATTATTAATCATGAATAATACAATACAAAAATAAAAACAACAAAAAAAACAACAACAACAAAAAAAAAAACAACAACAGAAAACAAAACAAACAAACTCTAAAACGATAGCGTAGTACTATATAATTTGGAAGACGATTTACTTGTTTTATTTTATCAAAAAATTCCTTGGCCCAGTTGTTCAAAGCATCGCTGGCTTAACGAGATCGTTAGTGGTCAAATGCAAAAGCAACTCACATTTTTTTTTCAGCAAAAATATAAGCGTATATCCCATATTTAATGATCAAAGTTTTAATGATACATTTTCTAACGACATCGTTAGTTTTGAACAACTGGGCTCTGATGGTTTTCTTATGTTTTTATGAAACATTAATAATCAAAATTCAGTACAGATTTTCAGAAAAATAAATAAATAAATAAATAAATAAATAAATAAATAAATAAATAAAAATGGCTTACTTTAGAAATCACATAGATCAGAACAAAATGCAAGCCTGGATTTATTAGGGTCAATAGTTGAGCATTAAAATCACCGTAATCAAATATCCTCTCATAACCATGTTCTTGAATGAAACACTTTGAATTCCAGTCCTTGGAAGTGGGGTGAAGGTCAGCCCTCGACAGAAATTGGAAATTGTGGCCGAGTAAATCTAGGAAGCAGAGTCGAACAACGCATGAACTATACGAATAAAGATGAGGGTTTTCCTTACAACATCACAGTCTTTGATAACGAGTATACCATCGCATTGGACACCTGTGACGAAGAAAGACAGTTTGTTTGCCAGACACCAGCCATTCCAGACATAGTGGAAAACAGTAAGTAACGCCAAACTATGGAGCTTCGATCTAAATATTTTCTGCTGAGAGAATGTACACAAGTACTGGTCGACCGCTTATAGGACTTAAGCATGTCCAAGTAAAGCGTGGTTAGGTAAACTGAGCGGCTCGACATGACCTTAATAGTATTGTCTGGGCCGTTAAACTCCAATCCAACCAAACAACCAATCTCAATATCATACCTTTATTGCTTTATCAAAATTTATAACCACACATATATTTCCAATAGAAACAGGAAGGTGAGGAAATGTTAAAGAAACCAAAGATTTTGTCATTTATCTAACAAAAATTTTGATTGAGGATGTATATCATTATTTATTTGCATGCGAGTATTTTTTTCAAAGAACCTAGAAAACAATATTTACCAGCGTATTTCCTGAGACATAATAATAATACTTACAATTCTGCAAATTTAATAGCAAGCACAGGTTTGAAAATATTAAACAGGCTGAGCGAATTTATTGCTATTGTACTTAATAAGTTCAAACAGATTCATCGTGGTTCGAACTACCGTGGTTCGACTGTATATGTTTTGAGATATTTGTTAGAATCGCCTCAGTAATGCGATTACAACAAATATTCTAGACATGTTTCTTGAAGTGTGAAATACAATGTTCTTGCTAGTTTCTTATTAGCTCTTGAGCGAAAGTTTCAAATTGCAACGGATTTTATAGTGTGTATAAAGAGGACTAACTGTATTTTGTACGTATGTCGTGTTACAGTTAGCAACCTGAGAGTAATAACATTCTGTATTCTATTCTGTTGTATAGTTATCTTAGGAATGGAGCACGACCTTCTGATCTATCCGCCATTGAATAATACAGCATTTGTTTTTCAGACAAGATAAATCTTGACAATTTATGTGAATCGTCTGCTTGGCCGGCGTTTCACGTGTTATGTCAAGATTTGTTATATTTGAAAAAAAAAAAAAATAGAATATCTTCTTCTGAGTCAGATTTTGCTTGGCGATTTAACGGTAAAAACTATGGATGGATTGCGGTTAGGGTCATATTTTTGGGTAAGTTAAGTTTAGATGTAGATGTAAATTTAGGGTTAGTTAGGGTAGTCTTTTGGGAGACAGCAGTTTGTACGTTTCCTTCAGGACCAATCCATGATGATTATTCTAGGATAATTTTCTGTTTCCCCATTAAACATATATTCCGGGTATTCACTAAAAGCGCCTCATCAAGGCGTATCTAATGTGTACCCATAACATATGTTTTATGGAGAAATAAGAAACAAATATCCCAGAATTATCATCAAATATTCCTCCTTAACAACTCCTCTGACTTTTTTTTCAGTCACTCACTGTGAAGCTGGTTGGGTGGGGAATGCTTTCCTTCCATTTTGCTACAGAAAGTTTGATGGCCAGGATGAATTGTCTTCTTACGAAGCCGCAGACAAACGATGTCGAAGTTTAGGAGGGCAACTGGCACCTGTTACTACAAACCTGGACAACAGAATGGCTGCTGGAACAAACGATTTCTTCTATAGTAAGTGTTTGTCAATTCTACAAGAACCTGGAGGCTGCTGAAATAAATAGTTTGCTCTAAAATTGTAATCATTTATTTAAAAGTTTGTTTTATATCATTAATTTGAGTTTTAAGAAAGTTAGGCAAGTCCGTGTAAGTTTTCTATTTTCTTTTTTTATATTTAATTGCCCTGGAACTTTGGAGCGGTGGCATGGTGAATAATTCTTTCGGCATCGAGACGTCCAATTTATATTTGTTTTTTTAACAATCTGAATGCTGGCTGAATTTTCAGCAGCCCCACCATAGATTGGGACATATTGTTTTTAGTGCGGATCCTGTCAGCGTCTGCCTCTGCGGCGGCGTCGGCGTAGCCTCTTGTCTGCACTCTATCTCCTTAATGAATGGATGGATTTTAGCCAAACTTACACAAATTTGTCTTTGGGTGGAGGAAAAGTGCTGATTAGATTTGATGACATTGACTCCATTTTCCAGGTAACACGAGGACTTAGATTGTTGGAAAAAGCTTGAAAATTGCTTGTCTGCACCCTATCTCCCGAAGAAACAAATGAATTTTGTCCATACCTGCACACCTAGATTGCTGGGACATGTAAAATAACTGATTAGATTTTGGTGACCTTGACCCCATTTTCAAGGTCACATGATGGCTTAGATGGTTGGAAAATGACTTGTCTGCACCCTATCTCCTGAATGAATGGATTGATTTTTTACCAAACTTGTACATCTATATTGTTGAGACATGGAAAAATACTTATTAGACTTTGGTGACATTGACCCCATTTTCAAGGTCACAGGAGGGCTCAGATTGTTAGAAAATGGCTTGTCTGCACCCTGTATCATGAAGGAATGGATGGTTTTAGATCAAACTTTCACAACCATATTGTTGTGACATGAAAAAGAACTATTTAGATTTTGGTGGCCTTGATTCCAGTTTCAAGGTCACAGTAGGGCTCAGATTGTTGGAAAATGGCATTTCTGCACCCTGTTTCCAGAATAAATGGATGGATTTTGACCAAACTTGTACAGCTATATTGCTGAGACAGGGACAAGAACTGATTATATTTTGGTGACCTTGACCCCATTTACAAGGCCACAGAGGGCTCAGATTCTTGGCAAATGGCATATCTACACCTATCTCCAGAATGATTAAATGGATTTTCACTAAACTTGTACATCTATATTATTGTGACATGGAAAAGAACTGATTAGATTTAGGTCACCTTCACCCAATTTTCAAGCTCACACAAGGCTTAGATTGTTGAAAAATGGCTTGTCTGCACCCTATCTCATGAAGGAATGGATGGATTTTGACCAAACTTGCACAACTATATTATTGTGACATGAAAAAGAACTGATTAGATTTTGGTGATCTTGACCCCGTTTTCAAGGTCACAGGAGGTCTCAGTTTTTAGAAAATGGTTTTTCTGCACCCTGTCTCCAGAATGAAATGATGGACTTTGACCAAACTTGTACAGCTATATTGTTGAAACAGGGACAAGAACTGATTAGATTTTGGTGACCTAGGCTCCATTTTCAAGGTCATACTAGGGCTTAGATTTTGTAAAATGGCCCCCATCGAACACACACACACACACACACACACACACACACACACACAAAGATAAGGTCTGTTCAAACTGGTGGAGACATACGTTTTCCTCCTAAAGTTTTAATGCAATATTCTTGCAATTTTTTTATTAACTGTCACCGCTTGAGTGAAGATTTCGTGACAGTCAAATTATCATTACAACGAATTTTGCCATTGTATCGAGTGTTGGTGTAAAGAGCACTTCGAATTTTTGGCCTTAACCGGGTATCTTCTCTTGTACTTTTTCCATATCATAAGTTCAGGACTGAAATGATAAATATTCTTCTTTTAGAAGAAGTGCTAGAAGCAGAAGGTGTATGGGTATACAACCGACTACAAGACAAAGTTGAAGGACAATGCCAGGCTTTGAGTTCACAGTTTAGTGACGGAGTTGTATCAGAACCCATACAACTACTATGTAACACCGCCTTGCCTTTCATTTGTCGAAAACTGGCAACATTCGAAGGTAGGACGTTCTACATGTAAATCGAAGTGTCAGGGTGGCCGAGTGGTTAGCGCTCCCGGATTTGGATCACGTGGTACCGGTCTCAAATCCCTTATTCTCACCCTACCATCTCCTCGATATGACTTAAATAATGTTGAATGGGGCGTAAAACGTCGAATACAAGTAAATGCTAGAAGAGCGCCAACACCACAGTATGGAAATGATTTGTGGAGAACCAAGAAAACTATTTTTATATATTTCTTATCTTCAGTTATGCCACCCTTTCCACTGTAAAATCTGGGTCACCGCAAGCGAAAAAGTGCCTTCGCACATGCAAAAAAAAAGCGCAGAATCAGATCATTCTACGTATGCTCATAGTATCATCAGTGCGTTTGCTCTCAATTCATACATTCAGTAGTATCCACTGATTCTGTAAGTAGACAGTGAAGGCCCTGATCAGACTGCGCGGATGCGCAGACTGATTTGGGCCTTCGCTGTCCGCATATGCCGAAGACACGTTTTCGCATGTTGCTGCCCATATGAGTAAATTAGAGAGGTTTTGGTTGATAAATATGTAAAGACAGATTTATGCATTAAACTGTTGCTAGAAGTAACAAACAAATTGAATAGATGGTTTCAAACCTGCAAAAAAATCTGAAAACCCCCTTTATAACTTGAACCCCACATACTCTTGTGTTTTATGAATATTATGGGAGAACAAAGGGTTCACATTTCTTAGATTAAAATAGGACAGGAATGTCAATCTCAGCCAAGTCTAACTAGAAGTTTCGCTGTCTATTTACACAGGAGTATTTTCATCAGAATGCGCAGATAATGTGCATAATATATGGTCTGTGTTGGTCGCATTTCCTCCTATCACGTCCTCATGGCGATAATTTCAATATTTTAGCAATACATAAATAAATACACGTACATACATTTTAACCATTGCATCCCTACAGACCAAATCAGATACCTTTACAAACAGTGCAAGCCGGCCTCGGTGGCTCAGTTGGATGCGCCGTCCGACTGGAGACCAGGAGGTCGCGGGTTCAACTCCCGCCGAGGTCGGCAACATTCTTTCGTGGAGATTGATCATGAAATATTTTTTACGGTCGTTCTCTCCCTTCCGCTGATTCAAGAAGGGCAGTTGTCAGTTTCTGACGAAAGAATGTTCACCATACTGGTTAACCGCTTAGATGACTAAGCCTGCCCAGTAAACGTGTGGTTAGGTAAACTGATCGCGCTCGACATGACCCCATTGGGTTGACTGGGCCGTAAAACCTCAACACAAAACAAACAGTGCAAATTCAGGTGAGACGACTCGTTATGAGCCATCTCATCAGTATCTACACTCATTGCCAGTCTGTTATTGGTATTTGACGGAAACCCCTATTTGCGATAATGTATGTGTTTAAATTGCAGAGATGGAAGAGCTTATGTCAGAAACTCGGAGGTGAAAGGATTAATACTCCTATCAGAGAAGCATGAGCGAATAGTCTTTATGATATTGCTATTATTTCCCATAATATATGGGTGTTTTCTGTATATAGTTTAACGCTTTCTGTGTATCTGTCCATCGGTATATCTTTATGGATACATCGCGAAAATATACCTTTATAATTTGACCCCCTTAAACCCCATTTTTATATAATAAAACTGGGGTCTACAGGGGTAGTTATTATTTTTCTCATTTCTGCTCCAAAACATAGATTGTGGGTACTCGTTAGAACCGCCTCGGCGAGGCGGTTCTAACGAATACCCACAATCTATGTTTTTAGCAGAAATATGAAAAATATCAGAATTTTTATCTGAAAACTTTCGGTTTTTGCTGGTGGAATTTTCAATATATTTGAATAGGCGTGTTGTCGTAATGCATCATGCTAAATTTAACCTTGCATGCGTTAGATCATATGTGACGTGACATTGTTTTTATTTTGATTTTATCTCTTGACAGAGCCTAAAAGACTTAAGATGATTACGCGCTACACTAGCCAAAAGGGCCTGCTCGAATATATCCCTTTCTTTGGATTGCCCGTGTCCTGTGTCATGTCAAGACCACCGACGGAATCCGAGATCTTGTTTATTGAAACTCCGGCCGGGATTATTAATTCAACCAACAACTGGAACAATGCTCGAGTTGAGTAAGTGAATTTCTGTAATATAAGGATCAGAAAAAACTACACTATAGTGAAGTACTGGGTGACGCTTAACGGTCGTCACACAGTCATAGTACTGATTGAGTCTAGCAGCCTGGGCCCAGTTGTTCAAAAATTAATGAAGTTGTTAGCTAACGTGTCGTTAAAATTTCTATCTTGAAATATGGCAGCTACATTGATATTTTTTTGCTGAAAAAAATGTGCGCAGCTTTTGCTTTGCAAACTCTACTCACATTTTTGCAGCAAAAATATCAATGTATTTGAAAATACCTTATTTACAACATTTAATGAGTTTGTCATTAGCGATTGCTTTAAACAACTGGGCCTTGGTTAGGGTTACAGTTAGGGTTAGGATTAGGACCGGAATGTTTACTTGGCGCATTTTGGATAGCCAAGGATGCAAAGTTAATTCTAGTGGACAATGAATACTCTGATCAGACTGCATGGATGCGCAGGCTTATTTGTCTTCATTGGATGAACATGTCAGAAGGTACGGTTTCTCACATTGCGGCTCGTATCTCATAGTAGATGGGAAATGGAATGCATAACTGAAGAAGTCTAGGAAGTGACACAATCACAGATCACCATCTACTTCTGATGCTGAGAGAAAGAGCGAATGAACAAAATTATCCACAGCCAGACCACATCATGAAAACACGCCTGTTAAAATATATTGAAAATTTTACAACCAAAACAGGAAAATTTTCAGATAAAAAATTCTGATATTTTTTTTTCACATTTCTGCTCAAAATATAGATTGTGGGTACTCGCTAGAACCGCCTCGGCGAGGCGATTCTAACAAGTACCCACAATCTATGTTTTTGAGCAGAAATAAGAAAAATAATGTAAACCCCAGTTTTACTATATAAAAGTGGGGTTTAAGGGGGTCAATATTATATAGACATGTTTTCGTGATGATGTAGCTACATGCTGTAGCTAGTTTTCTCACGACAATAACAACAACTGTAGTGAAAGCACGTGCTGAGGAAAAACGGATCCTTTCAAAGCAAAGAAACATTCCATTTTTACCTTGTCGAGCCTCTCATCTGTAAAGAGATGCATTACCGGCCTCGATGGCTTTGTCGGATGCGCGTCCGACTGGTGATCAGGAGGTTGCGGGTTCGATCCCCGCCAAGTCCGGCAACATTCTGTCGTGGAGACTGATCTTAAATATGTTTTAAGGTTTTTCTCACTCTTACGCTGATTCATGAAGGGCAGTTGTCAATTTATGGCGAAAGAATATGCACAAGTAGTGGTTAACCGCTTAGAGGTCTAAGCCTTAGGAAAATTGTGGTTAGGTAAACTGACTGCGCTCGACATGACCCTAATAGGTTGACTAGGCCTTAAAACTTCCTTAGTCGAAATACAAAATACAATAAAATACAATACTGTGGTTTTCTGGGCAGTTGAAATGCAGCGTCTGGTCCGGTCCTGTGCGGTTTGCCAAAGTCTTGGGTGTTAACGGATTAGCTTAGTGAATCAGGAATAACATTCAAACATGAATAGAAATAAACCATATCCCTCAGACTATATCGGTACATTATAGTATATACGAGAAAATAGTTCAAACTAATTTTAAGGGGAATGGCTACAGTTCCGGGGGAATAAACTCCGACAATTTGTTATGATTTCCTTCTGAAAAGAGGAAATTCTTTCCTTTTAGAGTAGACCTCTTTCTGAAGTGGCTAGCTCTGCAGGCGGAATGTAAACAGGAAGTTACAAAAGTTATTACCTTTTAGAAAAAATGCAGTAAGCGTGTAAAATATCTTTAAATAGGTAAATGAAGATAATTATGAGAATAACTTCATTTTATTTTTAAGGTTAGGATTTGATGTCACTACGTCCGATGCAACAGACAGACCATATTTTTTCAATGTCACTATTCCAAGAATAGAAATTCCCCAGAGAAAACGTCGAGAGCTTTCCGACCAACGTGACCATGTTAATTTTGCGATCAACATCCATGAAGGCAGAGATATTCCGCGTGAGAAAAGACAAAGCCTTATCGATGAAATTCCTCGGTTGAACATCCAACCTAGTGAAGCTGAGTTAGTGAGGACAATAGGATACTACACATGTGGAATTAAATCCAGATTTATCCCACAGTTCTTGTCTACAGAGCCGGTGCTGGTTAGATACTCAGGTAAAATGCATATTTTTGCTGGGTTGGAGTTTGACGGCACAGTCAGCACTATTAGGGTCATGTTGAGCCGGTCAGTTTACCTAATCACTCTTATCCTTGACAAACTTAGACCAGTATTTGTGCACATTCGTTCATCGGAAACTGACAGCTACCGTACATATTCATTGGCACTTCCAACAGGGGTCACCAAAAACAGCCACCTCTGTATAATACCTCTGTATTTCACACGCACTGTTATGTATAACTTAATTCTCTTTCTGTTATATTTTTATACCACTAATATTTAAAAGAAAGAACACACATACATGCATGCGCAGATATATTGTTTAGAATATTTGAGAGCAAAGTCTATGATTGATTTGTTTCAAATTATATGATTAATTTGTTCCAAATTATATGATTAATTTGTGATTTGCTTCAAAGACTATGATTAGTTTGTGTTTTGTTTTTTAAGTCTTTAATTAATTTGTGTTTTGTTTCAAAACGTATATGATTAATTCATGATTAAGTCATGCTTTGTTTCAGTCTGATTAATCTGTGTCTTGTTTTAAAACTTGAGAATTTGTGTTTTGTTTTGTAGAGAGTTTGGATAAGAAAAAGCTTCTTTAATGAAGCAGAACTTTGTTTAAACGACCCCAATCCCCTAAGTGTATGTATACTCATGATGTGGCTCAAATACAACATCTTGTTGAAAATTTTGTTGATTGTTTCACAAACATACAAGAACTTAATTGTAGGAAAGATAATTTTTTTGTTTCAGAATTAGACTTATATATTTACATCCTGGAAGTTTCTGCTAAAGATGAGTTTATTTCTCCGGACGGTTACACAACCCTACAAGACCTCATTTCCTTCAATCTGATGCAGGATATGTCTTATGTTAATATGATACAAGAGTTCATAGGGACTGTGATGGAATATCCCGACGAACAATCCGCTTGGGCAAACAATATTCAGTCTTACAAGGCCGTTCTAGAACAAATCAGGTAATATTACGGTATATTCAAACTATTAAAAAAATCGTCCGGGTAGCTTGGGGAAAGCGCTTACGACTTTGGATAGCGAGGTCCCGGGTCCGAGTCAGTATATTATAAAGCTGTAAAGGGCATCAAACATATTGATCAAACTGTGCAAATGCGCAGGCTGATCTGAATAGTCGATGCCCACACATAACACAAGTGTCCATCTTGTGTTTTGGCAGTTTGTTTTGGCAGTTTGCAGAACATTACGAAAACACGCCTATTCAAATATATAGAAAATTTCACCTCCAAAAACTGAAAATGTTCAGATGAAAACTCTAATATTTTTCATATTTCTGCTCAAAACAAAGATTGTGGGTGCTCGTTAGAACCACCTTGGCGAGGCGGTTCTAACGAGTACTCACAATCTACGTTTTGAGCAGAAATAAGAAACTAATGTATATCCCTGTAAACCGCAATTTTACTTTATAAAATTGGGGTTTAAGGGGGTCAAAATTATATAGCTATGTTTTCGTGATGAGGAGCCTGTGAAATTACTTTCACATGTCGTTTTGTTTTTTTCACCACAGAACCCGAATGCATGAATCGATTTTCTGAACAAGTTGAGGAAGAACTTTCCAACAGATCGTTTCATTTGAAAAGTATCATATAAATACTATGAACACTATATAGGCCGCGCACAGTGAATTCTTGTTACAACGACAGCATTTGTTCCCAAAGATGTTGCCATTAAAATGAATTTCCTCTTGTTAAGAATCCTAAATGGGTAGAATAGTGGGGGTGGTCGGGTGTGGCGAAGGTGTCGTGTATCTTACGTTACCGGGGCATCCAACTGATATTGGCTTACAGTTGGGAAAGGCCTTCTATCCTTGTAGCAGGTAAGGATAGAGGGGGAATGTTTTTGTTTCTTCTGTTTCTTCACTTTCATTCCTGCTCCTCTTTCTTCCCTGTTCATCTCTTTCATCTGCTCTACTACCTTCTCTTTCCCCCTTTCTCTTGGAGACGACACAAAATGACCCACAAGGGTTGACGTGTCGTTAAATCCCAACACATTCAATGAGTAGAATGGCCTTTTTAGTAAATCTAACAAATATCTTGAAAGTATGCTTCTTGAAGTAATAAATACAATATTCTTGTTCGATTTCTGATTAACTATCATCTCTAGAGCAAAGGGTACGTGACTTATGAACTTGTCACTATAACGAATCTTCTCGTTATACCGAGTGTCGCTATAAAGAGGGTTGAATGTATTTAGATGTATACAGTCTAAATGGCAAATAGCAAATGACCTGAGCAGACTACGCAAATTAGAAGTCTGGCTCGGACCTCTCATCTGGATATTCACGTGCAGTTTTCTCATGAAAATTATGCTTGTTTTTAGACTCAACAGTGGCATCACGCTCCAGTTCCGGGTGATCGTCGGAATAGATGGCAGTCGGCTATTTCCGCGGGAGTTTGAACAGACAGTTATGTATGGAGTAGAGGCATATTGGAAACAACGCATTGACCAGGTCGATATGTTTGAGAACGTGAAGATCAAGAGTACAGGTATTAGTCCCACCATGACACAATCTGTCTTCCGGTGCGTATATATAAACTGCGCATGTCCAGATGTCCAGAGGAGACTGGGAACACTCCAGTCTCGAAATATGGTCAAAGCATGTATAGATAGAGAAAAAGATCTCTGAAAAGCCACACCTATTAAGCAATTACCTGTATTTAAAGATAAGTTTTTAAGTCCAATATTAGGAAAACAAATGCAAATTAATCTATATTAAGCAAGAATATGTAGTAAATTTTGGCTTCGCCATCGGGCGCTTGCTTATCACAGGTTTGACTGTAAGTAGATTTGAAACGTCAGGTTCCATACATTTCTCAGCAAATTACGCATGCCTTCAAGACATTGCGCTTGAGAAGTTTCGTTGTACTGTTCAACACCAAACAATAATTTGGACAAGTCTATCGGGCAAATACGAGTGTTGCTAAAATCAAATCAGAATAGCAAACGGTCTATATCTGGATTAGACGGCTCATTATATCAGCTGTTTGCAAAGTTGATTGTTTTGTTCTACAGATTGTGAACAGAGAGGTTTTTTTTTGTACTTTGGATGTGTCAGTTTGTGTTGAGGTTTTACGGCCCAGTCAACCCAATGGGGTCATGTCGAGCGCGGTCAGTTTACCTAACCACACGTTTACTGGGCAGGCTTAGTCCTCTAAGCGGTTAACCAGTATTGTGCACATTCTTCCGCCAGAAACTGACAACTGCCCTTCTTGAATCAGCGGAAGGAAGAGAATGACCGTAGAAAATATTTCATGATCAATCTCCACGAAAGAATGTTGCCGACCTCGGCGAGGGTTGAACCCGCGACCTCCTGGTCTCCAGTCGGACGGCGCATTCAACTGAGCCACCGAGGCCGGCTAGGATGTGTCAGTAAAGAATTAAAAATTGGACAAGTCCATTATTGCAAATCAGGGTGTCGGTAAAAATCCGTCTTATTAGGATGTACACTGTTTGCAAAGCTAATTGTTTTTGTCTACTAAGATAGAAGGGTTAACTCATTAAGCACGGTAAATTTTAAACAAAACGTACAAGTGAAGTTACTGAGGAAATGCTACAATCACGAAGCACAGACTTCCCGAGGTCCTAAAAGAAGGAGAGATGAGGAACAAATGAAGACAACACAAAAACCTTATAGGAAACCATAGACGCACAAACAAAGAACTGCGACAGTAGAACCGCCTCGGAACGGTCAGTAGGAAAACTACTAGGGGTTGGGGTAGGGTGGGGCCTTCAATCAGTTTTATTCGCGCGAAACCTCACTCTTAATTCTGATGCAGCTATTAATTACAAATTACCCCGGTAGTGCATATCACATATGTAACAAGATTTTTCCCTCGGTCATATCTGCATCACGTGCAAGTCTCCATTACGAGATCACTTGATATGGACCGGTCCATAAAATGTGATAATGTCCGCTCTAGTATTGATGAATATTTTCCCTAGTTGGGATATCAGAGAACACGAACTTGCAACGTAGGGCAATATTCACACATATCAGTGCCCCAACCCTTTTATTACATATCAATACATTAACCCTTTTATTACATAGCTACAGATATTGTACATTTGTGTCAGTTGTTTGTAGCCTCAAAATAGGCATTTCATTATCTAAAATTTAGAGCCTCCACAAATGCGTGACCCGTTTTGGCACGACTCCATTGTCTTAAAACGGCATTAAAAGGAACGTCATCCAACGGTATCATTCGAAGGCAGCCGAGTAAGCATGTAGTGTCAAATAAGATTGCCGGTTTTATCGCACATGATAATCGGTCATTATTTATAGATGCATGATATTACATAGAATGTATGAAAGAAGCCACCGTAAGACCGGAAAGATATGCAGGCTGATCAGGACCTTCCATGTTGGCGTAGGTTATGCGAGATAAAAAATTCTTGTTTTTATGTAGTGTATCAAGTATAACTGAGGCAGACGACAAACTGATACTTTCTTATTTTCCACACTTTGCGATAATTCAGCAGATGACAATTTGACAAATATTTTTCTGACTTTTCCCACAAAATGAGCTTTGGTATTTCATACACATTGTCTTCTTAGCCTATAGGAGACAATTTGTACAAAACGTCACAGCCTATTTTCTAAGAAAATTTAGAAAATATTTCAAATTGTCTTCAGCTGAAATATTTATCCAGCATGCATAGCTTTAAGTTTCGTTTGTATTTTTCTGCTGCTCACTGATCGGGTCATATACTTTCAGTTGCTTGTCCACTCAAGGAATATAACAACAGAGAACTTGGACGCAAGGCTACGTTCCCAGTGACACGTATAGGAAAAACCGCTTACAGCTGGGAGAGGTGTTACACAGGTATAATTTAGTATGCTATCTTTTTGAGCTCTGAAAATTGGACTCCTGTCGTATGTTGGAACAACAATAAAAACAGGACTGCTTTCAATAAAGCAAAACGTTTGTCGGTCACTCGCGACCTATTTCAAACTTTCCGTTCAACTATGGCAGTTTTTGATGGACGCGAACCAAATTTATGCTGTCTTTTGGCGCAACAAAAATGGCTGCGTATGCGATTATAATGTACTTATGCTTGTTTGTAACACAAAATATGGGACTTTTCATTGGTTTGATCTTATTTATTCGATGCTTTCGAAAGTAAAAAAATATTGATATAATGTATTTGCTATAACATCTAGTCGCTTCATCGAGAATAAGAACTCTCTAATTGGAGGTCAAAAAAGATGGGTTGTTGACAGTCATTTAGACGATACAAAATTGTTTGTGAAAAACATTCACGGGTGTTCTGCTTCATTGAAGTAAATGCGTGAACTAAAAAATTGATACAATCCACATCAAGTTCTCAACATCAAATTGAAGACATATACACAAACAGGAACTGGTAACCCTTTTCTCAAGAATGTGGCAACTCTGTTATCCAAACTTAATTGAATATATCTTTGATTTACATAATTGCTAAAAGAAAAACATTTGTAAGTGGAGCACTACAGAATATCGAACAAAGATTACCACAGTGATGGCAACCCATGTGAGCCTGTGCATCCAAGCGATCTCATCTCGTTGTCTGCCAGGACCATTGGTACTATGGAATAGGTGGAGGATTAATGACAAGAGAAGACCCTAATTAGACTAGAGGAAACGCACAGGTTAATCTGAGTCGTCGCTGGACGCACATTCAGTTTCAGGTGCATTTCAGGTCAGTGTGTCTTGTCTGTCTAGCCAGGTTTAATTTTTTATTTTCTCCCTCAGCGAATTACCTGCCCAAAATGTTTCCATATCAACAGATAAGACTTTGGCAGAATGTAAAGGTCGATCTAGGTCTTCACTGTTGCATATTGAAAAAATTTGTGTACTCACAGCATCCATTTCTTATATTGATTTTATAATTCAAAAGTGAACAAATAATCTACCCCTTACTTCTGTTATGTCTATTATTAGTAAGATAGGACGCTTTACTTAATCATAACACATATACCGTATATAGGATATCATCAATATTACGTATTCGGAGGCATCTGTCCTAATATCTCGGAAAGTGCTCCCTTATTACAAATGAACACAATGAAGACCATATCAGCCTTTGTTCGGTTTGTGCTTGTTAAGATTTGTCGGTTTCCTCTTCCTCTTGGGGTCTGGGAAGGGCTGCGGTTTGTGATTGTGGCACTCCCTGAACTTTTCTCTTACCTTTTTTGCAATTACAAAATCTGATCAGGACCAAAGAAGATTAACAGAACTACAAATGTATTAGCTACTATATATAGCAACAAACAAATAAGGACTGCAAGAGGTTCGCTTGGTAAAATAACACTTTTTCCCACGTTATGTACGAATTCTAACTTGAAATTCTTTCTTTTTGCAGAGAAAGGTGCACTCGCTGTAGCCGAATGTCAAGGTGACTTTGACACAGGCGCCAGATGGGTTAACGTGCAATTTAGAGATGTTTGCAAGACCTCCCCTGATATATCGGAGTCCGAGAGCACTTCTGACCTAAGAAACCTCTCAATGGTTTGTTTCCTATATTTAGTATCAATACATCCGTCGGCTAATTTAACATACCTTGTAATATGTCCTCCGACCAGTAAGGATTTAAAATCATCCACACCGAAACTGCAGCTGTCAAGCGTCATTCATTTTAGAATATATTTTTTTTTCATTACAGCTAATGTTATTGCCGTATGGAGGCCGTAAGACGTCTCTCTCACTTCACTCGTGTAGTTTTTTTTTATCTTTGTGATAATATAGTCCGTTCCGAGTTTTTTGAAAGTCCGTGTGAGAACCACTGAAGAGATTTAATTTGACACTAAAGATGTTTTCAGTTTTCTGAGTGTCTTCAATGCTCTTAACGGTATTTCCTTATATAGTTTATTTATATTTCTAGAAAATATAGTGCAACATGTCGATTTTTTTACTATAAATTTCCGTAGTCTTGAAGTGAATAAACAAGATGACGTTTTAATGCTGTTCATTCGGTTTACAATAGGATAGTTACCAGATTTCAGAAGGCGCCTGATTATTTCTGTCTGTGGTTAGACCAATCGTTGTCCGCATAATGAGCACCTACGTTCGTCCGTCTTTCAATCTGTCCGTCCATCTGTCCATAATGCTATCTTTTCCAACACAGAGGCATACATGCCAGCCACAGGTTTGTTGCTTTGTGGTTTATTCTACGAGGCAATTTGTTTTAAGTTATGTCCTGTGTAATTTTCTTCTTGTGTTTTTCAGTCCTTTTAGCATTGCGATTATCTCGCTTTGGGAAGATAGAGCTAATCTTAGTGCTTTTCGTACGTTTGTTTGATTTCCTCTTCCTCTTGGTGTCTGGGAAAGACTGCGGCTTGTAATTGTGGCACTCCTACCTTTTTTTTTACCAACACTAATTTTTACGCTAATTCAGCACACAACAGATTGACAACATTTTCTTTTTTTTCGTAGAAAAATAGCCTTCGGTACATCCACTGAATGCAGATTGTCTTCACAACTTGCATTAAATGTCAAAGCCTATTTTCGGGAAAAGACAAGAAAAATATCGTCAGCTTGTCGTCTGCTGAGTTTGTCTAGAGATTAGTGACTGTAAACATGCATTGTATTTGTAATGTTCATTTTGTTTTTCAGACTACCCTGACCAAAGACAACATCTTACAAATTATTAATTACACGGTATATCTGACGTCACCAAAAATAAACCTGTCAGAAGCTGATATAATCTACACAGCAGATATTCTCTATAATTTTCAACTATTTGAGTTTGTAAATGAGGAGGTAAGTTATTCACAAATGGTATCACTAAATTGGTATACAGTACAGTCGTTGATTGCAGCAGGATCTGCGGAGTTGATTGGACATATCAAGCAAAAAGGGGCCTCCATATCGGGCAAACTGCACAGTTTAAGATTCATACAGCGCATGGGCAGACTCATCCGGGCATTTGCTCTCCACTGATACATTCTTTATTGTCAGATGATTCTGTTAGCAGACAGCGAAAGCCCTGATCAGCCTGCGCATCCGCGCAGGCTGATCTGGGCCTTCGCTGCCCGCATATGCTCGAAGATACTTTTTCGCATGGCGCGGCCCATTTGGTGTTAATTCTGCGATGCGATATTTCTTCTAAGAATCATTTGTTGTTAGATCATTAGAAGTGCCTCGACGAAACGCTTCTAATGAGTGCCTACAACAGATGTTTTCATAGAGATCTAGAGAGAAAATATCCCAGAATTATCATGTTTCTATAGAGAACTACAAAAAGTTATCCCAGAATTATCATTTCTTATAGAGAACTAGAAAATATTATCCCAGAATTATCATGTTTTATCGAGAACTAGAGAAATTTATCCCAGAATTATCATCGAATACTCCTCTTACGTACATTTGTAAAGCCTCTGTCGAGTTGTCTGATAAATTTTCTTTTTTTTTTTCCTGACAAGATTTTCACAGTTAAGATATCTTCTTTTACTGTTTCTTGATTTGTTTTTCTTATACTGCCCTAAGCATATAGGAGTCGGTCGCTCTTGTAGGGTAGGGAGGGGGTGGGGAGTAGTGAGAGAACAGTTTCAGAATGTCGTTTGCTAAAGAGCTTACCAGGAGTGTTTAAGCAATAAACGAAATGTACTATCATGCGTTCGCCATGAGATGGGCAAAGACGACTGTTCGGAGGGGAAGAGGGGAGGGGCTGACCTCTATGAGAATGCATTCTTAAATGTAAACGAGAGATGATGGTAATGGTGATGACGACGATGATTTTCCTACGCTACTGATATCGATTATACATTGTATTATTCTGATAATTAAGTTCGCTTATGAATATTATACTGACTCATTACCTGAACCACAAAATCTTATATTAATGCTCTCACCCCGATGTTTCTGAAGTAGATTTTTCCATATTTGATTCTGAGCACGTACATAGTTGTACAATTTTGACACAGTTGTCCCCTATCGAAGTGTATCCCTTCCCTTTAAATTAAAGGTGAGTACATATAATCTGTTTCTGTTTTAGATAGTTAACAAGGTATTTGGCGTTGTGAACAATGTTTTAGAGACCACTCGTGGGGTGATTTATGGGGCACAGAAATTGGATAATTCGGCTAACAGGTAATGTTGAATTTGCTAACGACCCAGATACGGGTTTATTGTGTTATATTCTTTATTTTAATACTAAGAAATATGCTAGGTTAGGCTAGGTGTACAAATGTGTGATGTACAATATCTTCAGATACGTACCGCCAAAATCCTTGTCTGAATATTGTTGTTTTCGCAGACACACTTAAAGATTAGCTAAAAGTGGTCAAATGAGACAAAATTGGTACCAATTACTAATGATTTTATTTCCCCTGCACAGGCGCTGTGCAAGAGGTCAGAAACATGTCAAAAAAGGTAATTATTAGCTCCCCACAGGGGATTGTCAATAGGCCTTCTGAAGGGTAACAAATACTTTTGAGTTGATAACAGATAAAAAAATGGATCTGGTAAAAAAGCCAGTACTAATTTTCCCTATTTGGCATCTACGTATTGACAATATACTGGATTTTTATTTTGTACCAAGTCTCTTATCAGTGATAAAAAAAAATTGACTGAGACACATTATTTTTCATTTCTAAGTTTATATCCCTTGCAATATTGAATAAATTAAGATGACACGTCCACCTCTAATTTTCAGCCAATCAGATTACTTGATCCAGGTTATTGGTACAAATTCATATACTTAATGGCTAAGAGTATAGATTCAAATCAGTTGGTTGCAATGGTTAATAAATTCTCTTGTTTTTTATACAGGTATATAACTTTTTAACCGGGTGTCATAGCGCGGTCGGTAGCGCGTCTGACTGCAGATCCAGGGGCCACAAGATTGATTCCTAGTTCGGCCACATAGCTTTCATGGAGATTGATCGCGAAATCCTTCCTGCGGTCATTCTTCTCTTTCCGCTGTTTCAAGAAATGTGGTTGTCTGGCGAATTTATGTGCACAAGTACTTGCTAACCGGTTAGGGGTATGAGCCTGTCCAGGAGTAGGGTAACTGACCCCCTCAGCATGACCTTATCAGTGTTGACTAGGTCGTAAAACTCCAACTCAAACATGTGAAAAAAATGCGATTTTGAACAGTTTACACTATGCTCTGTCGCCAACCAGAGGTGGGTCTTCTTAACTTACAAATGCTCAAATACCCACGCTATATTCCCCTTGGTCTGATGATTGACACTTTTTTCTGATTGACCACATAGTATTATGTAACATGAGATTTTTCAAGGTACTGCGGATAATGACATGATGCTGACTTTTAAATGGCTACTGCAAGCAAAGCTGTGCTGTTTGATTACATTATACATTTGATGCATTCTATTGAGGTTAACATGAGGAAAATGAGGTTCACCGAGGCGAAGCCGAGATAAACCTTACTTTGGAATGACATATCCTGATGTTAACCTCAATAGAATACATGGATTGGTTTGTTACATGACTATTTTAGCTGTCTGGCAGCAGCGAAAAATGTTATGTTAACCGGGATTTGACCTTAGCCAGGCTATTTGTGACAAAAATTATGTTATCCGGTCCTTGACTTTAGCCATTCGATTTTTAACAAGCAGCAGGTAATTTTAGCAAACATCAGGATTTGTAAAAATCTATTACAGCCAGTTTCAGCCAGTTAAAGAAGGCATCTGCAGGCAATGATAAAATAAAAAAAATATATGTTTTTTTTTTTATCTTTAATATCCTGCCTCTGGTGTAACAAGCTTCTCTCATTGGCAGTTACAATTTTAGAGACTGACCATTTGACTGGCTAAATGACGGTTAGTGATAATAAATATCTCACTCAACACTCAATAAGGCAAGTTATAACTATATGAAATTTATATAGACCATATGGGGCAAGATAGGGATGGAGATTGACATATTGTTTTTTGGACTGGAACTCTTCAGCGTTGACGTCAGCGAGGTGTCTCTACATTCAATGTGTAGGGGTACATCATTGGGACAATAATATTGATTACCTTTACTTACTTTTGGCAGGCCTCGGATGCTCAGTTGGATGCGCGTCCGACTGGTGATCAGGCCGTAAAACCTCAACACAAACAAATTGACCTACGTTTTAAAGTGAACACATAAAAATAGTGTCAAAATAACGACGGATTTACATGGTAGGGAATATCTGCCTAGTTGTTCATGATGTATCCCTACGAAGCGCTGCAATGTGAGAACATGTACCTTCTCACATGTGCGCTCAAAGAAGACTCGGTCAGATCAGCCTGTGCATCTGCGCAGTCCGATCATCGTTCTCCACATGAAGAATCTTTGCATTCTTGGCTATGTAAATGCGCCCAGTGAAGTTTCTGATCAGACTACGCGAATGCGCAGGCTGATCTGAATATTCGCTAGGCGCACATGTCCAAAGGTACATTTTCTGACATTATGGCTCCTACGATCTTTCAGAATCATTCAAGCGCTTGATGAACTCACATACAATATACGACTGATAAAAAAACAATCAACTAGTTTTATCCGCGATTACGTGGTTGCCCAAGTCTGGCAGCAGACGAGAAGAGACAACCTGACTATTGGAATAAGTCTAAAGAATGATTCATCTGACAAGATCAACAGAGGATCAATTTCGTCGGTGAAGGATAGCGGGGAGGTGGAGGTCGGAAGAACAGATGTTGCTATATATCTGCCTGCAGATGTAGTCAAAGGTAATTAGTCGTATGTCACAAAAATATTCTGAATGCTGGAGACTTCAGAGATGATAATTGTTAAGTTCTATCCAAAATATAATTTCTGTTTTATTCATGTCAAACTTTACTTTGCAGTTGTTTTGTTTGTCTGCTTTTTGCCCATGTTATTGTATTTGCTAGTCCTTAGATAGTTAATTCAAACTTTTTCAGATGTTACAAAGACCAAAATTTATTAATAGAGTGCTTCTGTATAACGCCTCTGTGAATTCAGCCTCGGATTAAAGTGACAGAATATATCGTCAATGGAGATCAGTCTGACCAGAAACTATTTGCCACCTTCTCAAATTAGGTTATACGCAATAAAATTCGTTTCTATCTTCTCACCCCTGGGAACGAATGCTTCTTTAGGAGGAACAATTTTTGGAAGGGATTAATATTCGAAGGAAGCTAATTACTTTCTGTTGGAGTATGCTTAAGTTCAAAAGCGAGAAGGAGGGTGTGTGTATGGGGTGGTGGGATGGGGGGAGTTGCGGGAGGGGGGGGGGAGGGAGCAAAATCTGTTAGCCTAACTAGCTGTCTCTATGAAGTGTATACTTTTAAAAACGTCATTTACCTGTTTTGCTTGGTTTTGCTTTTAAACACCTTAGTTAGGATTACCATTATTCGGGCCGGCCTCGGTGGCTCAATTGGATGCGCCGTCCGACTGGAGACCAGGAGGTCGCGGGTTCAACCCCCGCCGAGGTCGGCAACATTCTTTCGTGGAGATTGATCATGAAATATTTTCTACGGTCATTCTCTCCCTTCCGCTGATTCAAGAAGGGCAGTTGTCAGTTTCTGGCGAAAGAATGTGCACAATACTGGTTAACCGCTTAGAGGACTAATCCTGCCCAGTAAACGTGTGGTTAGGTAAACTGACCGCGCTCGACATGACCCCACTGGGTTGGATGGGCCGTAAAACCTCAACACAAACAAAACCATTATTCGGTACGTTATTAGAAACCATCTTTACCTCACTAAACGTAGGCTCGCTCATATATGCTTATAAACTGCATAAAAAATTTTCACATTTTCTACTTGAATATGAAGCACTGGTCATATCACACATTTGACATTTGGTCTTGTTCTTTGATTTGTGTGTTCGATTAACTATGCCTCTGAAGCATTTTGCTTTGAAGCTGTTCCCTGACTAACTTATTGTCATTATCAGGTAAACAATCTCGCCTTACGTTCCACATCTATGGAAAGCCGGACCTATTCACTCCCGTTGGAGGGCGCTATAAAACGAACAGCAAGGTCGTGGCTGCAAGATTAAATAAAGACGGGGACGATATTACTGATCTTGGAAATGACACTGTTACGTCTGTGTTCCTTCCCTTTGAGGTACATTTTACATATGTGTAGATAAGATGTAGTTTTGAATCAAAATGTATTGATATTTTTCTTATTTCTGCACGAAAACACATATAATGGTACT
This sequence comes from Anodontia alba, assembly GCA_964016985.1. Classification (NCBI taxonomy): domain Eukaryota; kingdom Metazoa; phylum Mollusca; class Bivalvia; order Lucinida; family Lucinidae; genus Anodontia; species Anodontia alba. The sequence continues at coordinate 279,523 of OZ024837.1, read as the reverse complement.
CATTAGAAGCGCCTCGAAAACACATACCATGTAATGTGTACCTACAACATATCTTTTCATGGAGAAATAAAACAAAAATATCTGATATATCTTCTTATCTAGACTTATGCACTTTATGGTCTTCTTCAACTGTATATAACATGACCACTTTTATGTAAACTTGCTATATAAAAGGAAAGATAAGCAATAAATAGATTTATCGTTCAAAATGGAAGCGTCCTAATGGCCGAGTGGTTAGCACTCCCGACTGCAGGTCAAGAGATTCTGGGTTCGAATCTCGCTGACAGCAGAATTCAGCTAATGACTTAAACAGAGCCTTTCATTATCACCCTTCCATTGTCTCGATCTGACTTAATCCAGATTTTTGATAGAAAATAATATATTTAATGACAAACAGCGCAGATCCAGATCAGTTGACTTCTTCATATCGTGTTCAGCAAGAGAAAGGTTAATTACTGGTAGGGTAGGGGTTAGAGTTTTAAAAAAAAAGCTTTGATATTTCATTGGCGACAATTTAAATGAAATGTCAGTCTGTTTTCTAGGAAACCAAAGAGAAAAATGTCAAATTCTCGTCTGCTGATATTTTACCCAGCATGCTAAGCGTTAAATGTGGAACAAATGACTAATCTCGATACTGACCTGTCAAAATGTGTTTTTCTTTTCCTTTATGGGTATTTATACTTTGTGTCCCAAAAAGGAACACTTTAATCCAATTCATCTACTAACCCTTACAGAGCCTTAGAAAATTGTTGCAGACGGCATTCTGAAATACACGTAAGCACTTGTTTTTTTGAGTAGAAAAGACTGACATTTCATATGAATCTACCAGGCAGAGATTATACGACACATTAAACTTTATTTTCTCTAAAAAAAAACAAACAAACGAAATACAAACCAAAACCAGCAACAGCAACAACACAAACTACAACACACAAGCAATATTCCAGACTGTGGTCAGATTCTATTGTGATTGGTGCATTAAGGGTTTGATTTCCGGGAATGCTACGATGACGTTTCCATTGTATACGTTGGAAGAGCCTAATATCTATTCAAAGGCGTGTTACATAGAAACTGTATCAGCTGCCTTCACATTGGTAATTGCTGGCAACCTTCCAAACGGTGGAAATTCACATCGTGCACCGCGTTTTGAGCGTCAGACCTTGTTCCTCTCTGTATATTTGCAAAGGTTTATTTTAGGGTACTCTAAACATCGACGGGTAGCTGTATCATGCTGTTATTTTTTCAGAGGGAAGGAAATCTTACTTGTGGTTTCTGGGATTACAATGCACAGGAAGATGGCGGAGGGTGGAATACAGAAGGTTGTTCAGTCAGCTTTGATAATGATCGGGTGATCTGCAAGTGCAACCATTTAACTAATTTTGCGGTTCTGATCGTAAGTTTGATGTAATATATTACATGCATCACAAGAAAACATGCCTTTATAATTTTGCCCCCCTTAAAACACCACTTTTATATAGTAAAACTGGGTTTTACAGGGGTATACATTATTTTTCTTATTTCTGTTCAAAAAACATTGTGGGTACTCGTTAGAACCGCCTCGCCTAGGCGGTTCCAGCGAGTACCCACAATCTATGTTTAGAGCAGAAATATGAAAACTATTAGATTTTTTTTTTATCTGAATATTTTCTGTTTTTGGAGGTGAAATTTTCTATATATCTGCATAAGCGTGTTTTCGTAGTGTATATTACGGTTGTGTTCTCCTTATTTGTACCTCATCTCTCCTCAGGAAGGCTGTGTTTCGTAGTTGTGGCACCCCCTGAGTATTTCACCTATTTTCAACGGCTTGAACATCTTAGGGACTGATTTGTTCTAGAGGTGGGTAGTTTGAGACATTAAGGGTTAATCATAGCGTCAGGTCAGGAGGCGAATTGAGACAATATAAGGATGGTATGTTGAGTGTACTCATTAGAATTGCCTCGATAAGGCGATCTTAATGAGTACATTCAACATACATTTCCCGGTAAAATAAAAAAAAGTCCATAAAATATCCTCAATATTTGTTTTCTTGAGCTATCGAAATAATTTCTAATGATTCAAAAAACGAGTTCGAATCAGTGTCGGTAAACAAGTCATTGGTGTTCGAGTCATTGGAGTTTTAGTGTCTACCTGGGGGCACCGTCAGGATAGTTTTATTATTAAGAACATAAAAAAATAAATTCTTAAAGGCTTATCAATAGTTTTAACACTTCGCATGCTGGGTAAAAAGTCAGCAGACGACATATTGAAATATTTTTTCTTGTTTTTCTCAGAAAATAAGCTTTGGCTTTCAGGCAAATAGTCTCCTTATATCAAAGCATATTTTGCTAGGAAAAATAAGAACTTTATTTGATGTCTGCTAAATTTGCCCATCGAGTGTTACAATGGAACTATTTTTCACTGTTCATTGGCAGTATTTTTGTTACAGTTCCTCTTCGCGTTTTAGTGGAACCGGCCTCAGTGGCTTAGTCTGATGCGTTTTCGACTGGTTGTCAGGAAGTTGCGGATTCGTACCCTGCCTGGTTCGGCAACATTCATCATGAAATATTTTCAACCATCATTCTCTCTCTTCCACTGATTTAAGAAGGACAGTTGTCAGTTTCTGGCGAAATGTTGTGCAGAAGTACTGGTTAACCGCTTAGAAGGGCAGGAAAAGTGTGGTTACGTTAACTGACTGGCTCGACATGACCTTAGTAGTGTTGACTGGACCGTTAAACTCCAAACAACGAAACTGACCAAGGTCTTATTAGTAATGTTCTGTAATGTTTAGTATTCGCCCAGTATTCATACAACATTGAAACAATGTCGATTCAAGTTGATTCAACGTCAAGACGTTGAATCAACGTTGAATCGACGTTGTTTCAACGTCTTGTGCCTGTTGGGCGGTGACTTGGGATGACTGTGTTTGTGGCATTTTCTAGGTATCCTCGTACTTATAGTTTTGTTATTATGATTAAAAATCTAAAAGGTTGCTTTTGGAAACAAATGACACATTACAGATAGAAAACGGGAGTCTCGGTTTTATTGAGACTCTTTATAAGCAGCAATGATGTTTGCAACACTGCTTATGCCCTCTAGCGTATACATGAGTAGATCTCTATTTTCAAAGATACCACAGTGGGCTCAATGATTCAAAAGGAAATGAAAATATAATCTGCACGATAGTGAAATAGGTGGAGACATTCTACCGCCGCCACACGCACTTAAAACCAGCTGCAGTGAAGTAAAATAAAAATCAAAAAGGTCTCAAATAAAGACATATTTGTGTTTATATAATAACAGTGCCTTTCATTAAATTCACATTTGTATTATCTTATTAATGTTTATTACTTTGACTTTTCTACTTTACTGTAGCCCCAAAGCTTAGTTCTGTGGTTTCCCTTTATAGAATCGTCTCAAAGCAACATCATTTAAGTATGTTCTCTGGTTTATAGTAATATTATTATGCGATGTTTTCAGGATTTGGAAGCTCACAAGATATCTGAAACCCATAAGCAAATCCTGAGCATTATAACAACAGTCGGTTTGATAGTGTCTATAGTGGGACTCGGACTCACGATTCTGGGATTTCTAATTTTCAAGTAAGTTAAACCTTTAGGGAACTGGAAGAGTGGTTGAATTTCTGCCAACAAGGGAGATAATTTTTGTGACTTGTACAGACCAAAACCTTCGGGAAAGGAGGTCACTATAAAAGGAAAAATATTGTTTCTACGAGAGCAAATTCTTTGCGTTTAGAGTAGATTCCTTTTCAGAAGGGGTGCAAACAATTTTGACAGTTGTCTCCCCTGAAAGTATATCCATCCTTCTAAAAGTTCTCTGAAAAACTATAGCTGACGACATTCCATTATTCCTTACTTTTAAGAGAAATAAGACTTGTCATTTCATGTGAATGGACCGCTGGGCAGACAATTAACATGAAATGTTAATCCTTATTTTATCTGAAAAATTAAAAAAAATAACAATAATTAAAATATGGTCTCCTGCAGTTGTGCTAAGCGCTTTAATCTGAATTTGTCCACATTTGCTCGAAGGCATCTTTTCTCTTGGTACAACTAATATTAAAATGTATCCTTTCACAATGCAGGGGACCACTTGGTGCATATCTCAAGCAAAGGAGCTAAGGCCATATACTGGTACAGAAAGCCCAGATCAGCTTGCGCGTCAGTGTAGCCTCATCAGGATTTCGTCTTTTGTTGCTATGTATTCTTTAGTATCGGCTTTTTATGTAAGTTGGTAACGAAGTTCCTGATCAGACTGTGCAATTGCGCAACCATCTGGGCCTCTGTTACTGCGCCCAAGTATTCAATTACAACTTCATTACTCTATTTATCATTAATCTTTGGACAGTTAAATCGTGTTCAAAATTTTCCAAATATTTGTTACCTGTTAATGTGCCTAAAACTGCTGGCTGGACCGCAAACAGTGTAGACCCTCATCAGATGCCGCGTTGTGTGGCGTCTGATCTGGGTCTGCACTGTTTGTTCATGTCTGTAAGTCCTTACACATAGGGTAAATATGATTCTTTTTAATTCTCAGACATCTGCGGAATGGGCGTGGTCAACAGATGTTGGTCAGTTTATCATTGGCTATGCTCTTCTCTGCCACACACTTCCTTGTATTCCTATACCAGGGCTAAATATCCTACTTTCTGATTTTCAGGCATCTCCTGAATGGGCGTGTTTTGGTCAATTTATCATTGGCTATGCTCTGCTCTATCATAATTTTCCTTGTATGTCCTAATACTAAGAATACGTTCTGATTTTCAGACATCTGCGGAATGGGCGTGGTCAACAGGTGTTGGTCAATTTATCATTGGCTATGCTCTGCTCTGCCATCATCTTCCTGATTGGAATGGATAAAACCAGCGACAAGATAGGATGTATAGTGGTCGCAGCGCTTCTTCATTATTTCATCTTGGTGTCCTTTATGTGGATGTTGGTCGAGGGCGTACTACAGTACCTTAGATTTGTGAAGGTTTTGGGAACATACATACCAAATTTTCTCATTAAATCAGCTATACCTGCTTGGGGTAAGACGACGTTTGTTACACATGGTAGCTAGTCCGCCATTCTATACAGGAGAGACAATTTTTGTGATTTCTTTTTTGTATTTCTCGACTCGAAAATTGGCCATTTCTTAATTTGAAGGAAAACAATTTGCTCCCCTTAAGACCCAAATCTTCCTTGTAGAGTATACCCTTTTCGCGCGGGAAACAAGACAATTTAGACAGTTGTCCCCCCCCCCCCCACTACCCACGTAGAAATGTATCAATTACACTTACGGAATCGAATTAACATGTAACACAGTCAAATTAATATGATATTGTTTCGCATCAGAAGTTATTTATAGCAATAATGCATTGCAGACGACATGGTTCTTTAGAAAGAGACAAACTTAAATTACTAATACGGAAGTAAATTCGTATAAAATGACCAATAAATCGAGAATATCCGGTTAGTAGTGACCTAGATCTGACATTCATTAATAAATTACATGTTATTACTAGAGCAGCTGCAACTGCGTTCATTATACAGGTGAATAAAAAACAACTCGCTGTATGGATTAAAAACATAAATTTGTACTTCGGCACAATGTTTTTTTTTATTGAAATCATTACATTTTAATAAGTCTTTATCGCATTCTTGATAGGGGACAATTGGACATACTCCCTGCATCAACGTCGCCTCTACTGCCTTACTGATCCATAAACTCTGTCAAGAATCAAAGTAACTAATGGTATTTAGACAGGAAAATATATGCTCTTAAAGTTAGTTTCAAACAATGTACATTTGATTTCTTTTACTGAATTTTAATTAGAATGAAGTACGCTGTTCTAATCTATTTTCTCGATGTGTGCAGCAGCAGGATCTCAAATTAGTACTGAAAAAAACAAAAACAAAAAAAACGGTCGGTGATTTTCAGATATTGAAACTGGTAAACTAGGGCAACTAATAATCTCTTTTGCGTCATCTTTTAGGTGTTGGGATCAGAATCTTTGACAGTAGTACACCATATTCTGAAACCTCGTGAATAAAAACAAATGCCTACTTTGAGTAGATGTATTTTGTATTTTGATATTTATGTATTTTGTATGTTGATGTTTATGTACTTTATGTTTTGGATTTTATGATTTTTGTTTTTGAGTAGATGTATTTTGTATTTTGATGTTTATGTACTTTATGTTTAGATTTTTATGTATTTTGTGTTTGTATAGTTATGTATTTTGTATTTGTATGTTTATATATTTTGCATCTGATTCATGTGACCTCACAATGCTATGCTATGATCTCACAATTAGCATCAAAAAGGCTGAGATGGTATATTAGCCAGCACCCGGAAAGCCTTACAAGGAGACTACCATCACAGTGAAAGGTCAACGATTGCATGTGGTAGACAAGTTCACTTACCTTGGAAGCACTCACAAAGAGCTGTGCACATTGGTGATGAAGTCAGTGCCAGGATTGCCAAAGCTAGTGCAGCATTTTTACCGACTACGTGGAAGTATTTGGGATCGAAGTGGAATCAGAAAGTCTACAGATCTGGGGTGTTGCCAACACTATTAGATGCATGTAAAACTTAGACATTTTACCAACGGCATGACAAAACACTGAACCACTTCTATACTGTCTTAGAAAACTTCTAAAGATTAAGTGGCAAGACAGGATTCCAGACACAGATGTCCCGAAACGGGCAAGGATGCAGAGTGTACATACTCTTGTGAAATTGGCACAATTAAGATGGACAGGCCCTGTTGCCAGAATGCCTGATGAACGTTTGCAAGGAAAAACCCTCTATGGAGAACTGCAAGTTGGAAAACGCTCCTATTGTGGTCAGGAGAAGCGATACAAGGACCTCTCAAAGCCTCCCTTAAGGACTTCAACATACCAACAGAGTCATAGAAACAAATTGCACAGGATCGAGCAAACTGGTGAGGTCTCATAAGAAAGGGTGCTGGTAAATACAAAGCAAAAGAAAAATCAACGAAGCCTAGCAGAAACGTGCTCTGACAGCGGAAAGCCAGAGCTAAGGCATCACCAGCAGAGCTTTCGCCTCAGAACTTTCTTGTTCTGTCTGCAACAGACAGTTTAGTGCTAAGAATGGTCTTGTCTTAGAACACACAAACAGTAGCACTTCACACATTTGATTAAGACAAGTCATTGTCAGCAATGACAGACGAACTATTATTATTTTGCATTTTGATGTTTATTTATTTTGTATTTAGATGTTTATGTATTTTATATTTTCACGTTCATGTATTTTGTGTTTGGATTTTTATTTATTTTGTATTTGTGGACTTTTGTGTATTTTGTATTTTAATGTTTATGTATTTTGATTGCATTTTGGCTTTTTTTTACATTTTCAGGTTTACCCTTGATACCAGTGATCGTTGTGCTCGCACTTGATTATAACTTATATTATGGTGGCAAGGGATAGTAAGTCCTGTTTTAGTTTATTTGTTATTCAGTTATTTAGTTTTAGTTTATTTGTTATTTGTTATTCAGTATCAGGAAAACATACCTATATAATTTTGAACCACTTAAACCCCACTTTTATATAGTAAAACTGGGGTTTACAGGGAGGCGGTTCTAACGAGTACCCATAATGTATGTTTTAAGCAGAAATATGAAAAGTATCAGAATTTCTACATCTGAAAACTTTCAGTTTTTGGTGGTGAAATTTCAATATATTTGAATAGGCATGTTTTCGTAATGAAATGAAAACAGACGTGCCCGCGTGGTTGTGTGGTCAGCCATACTCACTTTAGATCACCAGGTTCCAGATTCACGTCCCGCTGGGGGCGGAATACGGCTATCCATTGCAAAGAGTCTTTTGTTATCACCTTTCCCTCGTCTCAGTCATCAAAGTAAAGACCAGTTATTTTTTGAATTTCCTATGGTATCTGTTTGTTAATCGAACGATAAAAATATTATGCAAACGACACATTATCCCTTATTCAAAAGCCTATGATGGAACTGATTCGAGCCGTAACATAAGAAGATGTATGTAAGCTGCGCGCGCAGTCTGATAAGTTTTCGCCATCCGCCTGAAATTAATAGTGGTTCAGTTCTGTTATGTGCAGTTTCTTGGAGTTTGAGATAATGAGAGTTGACCCTGTGTGATGACATTATTATTTTGTGTTTCAGCTGTTGGTTAAGTTTCGAGCCAATGTTGTATGCCTTCATCATTCCAGTCGGTGCTATCATTCTTGCCAATATTATTGTATTTACCATGGTGTTATGTAACCTGTTCAGACGACGAACTAAAGGAATGCACGTTAACCAGTCTGAAAGAAAAATGGCGTTTCTACATTTTAAGGCAGCGTTGTCCATTTTTGTTGTGCTGGGTATGTGATTTACTAGTTTATTTATTTATAGTTTGTACTGTTAATGTCCTTATTTAGTGATACACTTGTCGTGGAACGTGCAAATAATTTTCTGCTAGCGTTTGTTTATAGTTAGCCCATTTAGGTCTAGCGTCCCATATATGGGACATTGATAAACGCGACGTCTGAGCAGGGCCTACAATATTTGCATTGAATACTGGAATTTCTATAAAACATGCTTGGTAATAATACAGGCTAACCAGACACCTTTTCTACTGGAAATGGATCGGTCAAGTTCAAGAGAGTTAAGGTAGAAGAGTCCACTCGGAATAAATGACTTGATAAAATTATTAACCCAAATCCTTATCCTAAACCATAACTGAGAGAGATAATTGATGCACTTCATTGTAAGACTTTCACTTGCATGATGTCGCTACCTACGAGCTGGTGTTCCCGAGGACATACTGCCTAATAGTCATTGTTTTGCATAGCCTAAATTTGGCACTTGTATCTAACTAAGTCATGATACTATGTCGGGGTTTTTTTTTTTTCATTTTTATACTAAGTAAGTTACGAACATATAAACTTAGTTATGCATATTGCTACATGTACATTACAATACTGTAAAACGAAACGAATTCACTCTATCAGCTTAACTTATTATTTTGACCAAAGTCCCCTCCCCTTGATAACTTATAATCATAGCTCCACATTACAAGGGGTATCAGATAAAATATTTTTCTTTTTTCTTTAGGAAAGCATATGTTATGGGTAGTCACTAGAAGCACCTTGGAGATAGAATTATCATTTCTAAATGATCAGCAACTGTTTTAAGGATTTGAACTTCGTTTTCCTCATTTTGAGTTTTATAGAAGTTTTATCTAGATCAGTCAATCAAATTAGCAGCAACGTGAGAAACTATACTGTCTGACACGTGCGCCCAACGAAGACTCACTTCAGACTACGCATCCGCACAGTCTGTTCAGAGTCTTCGTTGTTCACATAAAGAAATTATGTGTCATTGGTTATCCCAAATGCGTCTATGTGAAGCTTCCGATCAGACTGCACGAATGCGCAGGCTGATCTGAATCTTCGGTGGGCGCACATGTCCGAAGGTACGTTTTCTGACGTTGCGTTTTAAGTATTTATTTTTATTTGTTGCAGCACCATACATGTACTAGCAAAACCGAAATTCTGCTTGTAGGTAATTTACGTACAAATAACTATTCTTTCAGGTCTGACGTGGGTGTTCGGATTTTTGGCGATTGAAGATGCCAGAATTGTCTTTCATTACATCTTCGCAATACTCAACGCCTTCCAGGGATTCTTTATATTTTTGTTGTTTACTGTGAGAGAAAAACGGGTATGTTTCATTCTTTCTGTTACCGCCATATTCTGAAAGCACTGAGTACAAGAGATGACATATTGAATCATTTTTCTTTTTTTCCCCAGGAAACAGAAATGTCAAAACCTGTTTTCTGGAAAAAACTAAGAAAAAATATCATCATCAATGTGTCGTCTGCTGAATTTTTTACCCAACATAATAGGCGTTAAATTGGCCACGCCATACAAAAACGAAACTTCGGGCATGCGCAGACAGCAAAGGCCCAGATCTGCCTGCGCATAATGTATGAATGGAGAGCAAAGGCTCGAATGATACTTTGCGCATGGGCAGGATGATCTGAATCCACGTATTTTGCGCATGCATTACGAAAACACGCCTATTCAAATATATTGAGAATTTTATCACTAAAAAATGAAAACTTTGGCAGATGAAAAATTCTGGTAGTTTTCATATTTCTTTTCAAAACATAGATTGTGGGTACTTGTTAGAACCGCCTCGGCGAGGCGGTTCTAATGAGTACCCACAATCTAAGTTTTTGAGCAGAAATAATAAACTTTATGTATACACCAGTAAACCCCAGTTTTACTGTATAAAAATGAGGTTTATAGGCGTGTTTTTGTGATGTTCGTAGGATTTTTCGCTTGACGCATCCAAAATGTCGTATACTGCTATTGAGGTCTGATAGGTTTACGACTAATGTAACCGCGGAGCATCACGAACAGAGCGAAAGAAAGGTTTGTTACAAAAATGTAAATAAAATTACCTTGGAAAGGGCACTGTCGCAAATCACAGCCTTCCTGAGACACCAAAAATATAGAAGCCTCCCCCACCCGACACACACACACACACACACACACACACACACACACACACACACACACACACACACACACACAGATATTGATAACACATATTCAGCAAAGCATTTAAACAGCGCTTATGTTGTTAATTTTATAGGTCCGACAAGCCTGGATGAAATTTTGTTGTGGCCGGAAGTACAGAGAAAAACAGTCGTCTGCCCAGAGCGGAACAGACTCCCGAACTGGACGAAAAACAAGTCAAGACACAAGTGCCCTGACAGTGTCTTCTGGGTCGAAGTTTGACAATCTGTCAGACGACCGGCGAAATTATCAGAACGGAAATAAAAAACACACCAACAACTTCTAACAATGTTGTTCGAATTTTGTTGACCCATAAAGCACTAACCACAACTACAGCAGACGAAACTTTGAAATATATATTTTTTCTTTTGTGTGTGTGTGTGTGTGTGTGTGTGTGTGTGTGTGTGCGTGTATGCGTGTGTGTGTGTGTGTATTTTTCAGAGAAAATAAGACTTGCTGTAACATGTGAATCGTCTGTCTAGTAAAATATTCACATGAAATGTCGTCTGCTGTCATCTGCCACGTATTTCGTCTGCCAATGAGATGAACCGTAATATAAAATTTGGAAATGAAATGAGCCTTGTCGCGAGAAAAGGTCTCTTCAGACCATGTCCTACCTTTGATTAACCTTAGCTGTAGGGGTACGATAAAATGTTCACTATGGAAGTCAACAGAAAACTTTATATTAAACAACGATAATGTCATTATTATTAAACATATCACCAATATACAGGTGTCAAATTTAAGATTAAAGTCTCTTCTTGAATTACATAGTTTGTAGGTATATTGAAAATAAAATAAAATCCTTTTGCTCCTAATTGATTCTAAATGAACTAACCCCCTGTTTCACTATATAGTTAATATAGAAATTGCTAGAAATTTCCGGAGAAATCCAAGAAATTGGACATTAGTAGTTTCTTATCATCATCTAAATCTCAATATATACAGATTGATGTGACTTTGTTCTTTATCTTTCGAATGATGCAAATTTTATTCACATCGTGAAAAACGTAATGCTTCTTTTTGTGATTTTCTATCAGTACTGTTGTGTTTTGACGAATTTATCGGGACAGTCGGAAGGTCCGATCCTGTCCGGCAACTTTCGTAAGTCCAGGTAGTTTCCTTGGTGATATCTGGCCGTAGGGCATTCATCACGAAAACATGCCTATATAATTTTGACCCCCTTAAACCCCACTTATAATAGTAGAACTGGAGTTTGCAGGAGTATAAATTGTTTTTCTTATTTCTGTTCAAAAACATAGATTGTGGGTACTCGTTAGAACCGCCTCGCCGAGGCGGTTCTAACAAGTACACACAACCTGTTTTGAGCACAAATATGAAAACTACCAGAATTTTTCATCTGAAAGTTTTCGTTTTTTGGTGGTAAAATTCTCAATATATATGAAAAAGAATGATTTCGTAATGTCACTTCGGGAGTACTTCGGAAATTTTCACTAAGACTTATCTCTTTAGGTCATTAAATTTACATAGACAATAGAAATGGCCGAGATTGCGGGATATGTTTCCATCGAAAAAATCTTTCAGTGCGCATGCCGGGTCCCTTAGCAAAGCCATATGTCTGATTCAATGGATGAAGTAAGCGAATAGCATAGGACCAGGCGAGACTGCGCGGATGCGCTGGCTCGCCTGATATTCGCTGTTCGAATATGCTTGAACGTTCTTTTCCCATGACACGGCTCAAATAACGATGTGATGTAAATATATAGTGTACTATTTTGTCAAAACTATTGTTGAAATATATTTTTCTACCTTTTTTATTTTGTTTAATAAAATGTGTACTATTTATTTTCATGGTTGTTATTTTTCTAACATTCTTGTAGCACTGCGCACGTCTAAATTATATAGCATAAATTCTGATTGTTCTGTGCATCTGCAAAGCCTCATGGGCAATCCTGATTATACATTCATTCAGCAGTTTGAATTTTAAATTATGTCTTCGACATTCAGAATGTACCTCTACATAATGAGTGGACTTGAAAAAAAAATATTACTGAAGATGTTCATAACGAGCCACAATCACAGAACGCAGCCTGCCAATGACACCAATAACGAGCCACAATCACAGAACGCAGCCTGCCAATGACACCAATAACGAGCCACAATCACAGAACACAGCCTGCCAATAACACTAATAACGAGCCACAATCACAGAATGCAGCCTGCAAATGACACCAATAACGAGCCACAATCACAGAACGCAGCCTGCCAATGACACCAATAACGAGCCACAATCACAGAACACAGCCTGCCAATAACACTAATAACGAGCCACAATCACAGAACGCAGCCTGCCAATGACACCAATAACGAGCCACAATCACAGAACGCAGCCTGGCAATGACACGAATAACGAAACACAATCACAGAACGCAGCCTGCCAATGACACCAATAAGGAGCCACAATCACAGAACGCAGCCAGCCAATGACACCAATAACGAGCCACAATCACAGAACGTGCAGCCTGCCAATGACACCAATAACGAGTCACAATCACAGAACGCACCCTGCCAATGACACCAATAACGAGCCATAATCTCAAAACGCAGCCTGCCAATGACACCAATAACGAGCCACAATGATGGAACGCAGCCTGCCAATGACACCAATAACGAACCACAATCACAGAACGCAGCCTGCCAATGACACCAATAACGAGTCACAATCACAGAACGCAGCCTTCCAATGACACCAATAACGAGCCACAATCACAGAACGCAGCCTGCCATTGACACCAATAACGAGCCACAATCACAGAACGCAGCCTGCCAATGACACCAATAACGAGCCACAATCACAGAACGCAGCCTGCCAATGCCACAAATAACGAGCCACAATCACAGAACGCAGCCTGTCAATGACACTAATAACGAGCCACAATCACAGAACGCAGCCTGCCAATGACACAAATAACGAGCCACAATCACAGAACGCAACCTGCCAATGACACCAATAACGAGCCACAATGTTAGAACGCAGTCTGCCAATGACACCAATAACGAGCCACAATCACAGAACGCAGCCTGGCAATGACACCAATAACGAGTTACAATCACAGAACGCAGCCAGCCAATGACACAAATAACGAGCCACAATCACAGAACGCAGCCTGCCAATGACACAAATAACGAGCCACAATGATAGAACGCAGTCTGCCAATGACACCAATAACGAGCCACAATCACAGAACGCAGCCTGCCAATGACACTAATAACGAGCCACAATCACAGAACGCAGTCTGCTAATGACACCAATAACGAGCCACAATCACAGAACGCAGTCCGCCAATGACACCAATAACGAGCCACAATCACAGAACGCAGTCCGCCAATGACACCAATAACGAGCCACAATCACAGAACGCAGTCTGCCAATGACACCAATAAGGAGCCACAATCACAGAACGCAGCCAGCCAATGACACCAATAACGAGCCACAATCACAGGACGCAGCCTGCCAATGACACCAATAACGAGCCACAATCACAGAACGCAGTCTGCCAATGACACCAATAACGAGCCACAATCACAGAACGCAGCCTGCCAATGACACCAATAACGAAACACAATCACAGAACGCAGGCTGCCAATGACACCAATAACGAGCCACAATCACAGAATTCAGCCTGCCAATGACACCAATAACGAGCCACAATCACAGAACGCAGCCTGCCAATAACACCAATAACGAGCCACAATCACAGAACGCATCCTGCCAATGACACCAATAACGAGCCACAATAATAGAACGCAGTCTGCCAATGACACCAATAACGAGCCACAATCACAGAACGTAGCCTGCCAATGACACCAATAACGAGCCACAATGATAGAACGCAGTCTGCCAATGACACCAATAACGGGCCAATATCACAGAACGCAGTCTGCCAATGACACCAATAACGAGCCACAATCACAGAACGCAGCCTGCCAATGACATCAATAACGAACCACAATCACAGAACGCAGTCTGCCAATGACACCAATAACGAGTCACAATCACAGAACGCAGCCTGCCAATGACACCAATAACGAGCCACAATCACAGAACGCAGCCAGTCATTGACACCGATAACGAGCCACAATCACAGAACGCAGCCTGCCAATGACACCAATAACGAGCCACAATCACAGAACGCAGCCTGCCAATGACATTAATAACGAGCCACAATCACAGAACGCAGCCTGCCAATGACACCAATAACGAGCCACAATCACAGAACGCAGCCTGCCAATGACACCAATAACGAGCCACAATGATAGAACGCAGTCTGCCAATGACACCAATAACGAGCCACAATCACAGAACGCAGCCTGCCAATGACACCAATAACGAGCCACAATCACAGAACGAAGCCTGCAAATGACACCAATAACGAGCCACAATCACAGAACGCAGTCTGCCAATGACACCAATAACGAGCCACAATCACAGAACGCAGCCTGCCAATGACACCAATAACGAGCCACAATCACAGAACGCAGCCTGCAAATGACACCAATAACGAGCCACAATCACAGAACGCAGTCTGCCAATGACACCAATAACGAGACACAGTCATAGAACGCAGTAAGCCAATGACATCAATAACGAGACACAATCACAGAACGCAGGCTGCCAATGACACCAATAACGAGCCACAATCACAGAATTCAGCCTGCAAATGACACCAATAACGAGCCACAATCACAGAACGCAGCCTGCCAATAACACCAATAACGAGCCACAATCACAGAACGCATCCTGCCAATGACACCAATAACATGCCACAATGATAGAACGCAGTCTGCCAATGACACCAATAACGAGCCACAATCACAGAACGCAGCCTGCCAATGACATCAATAACGAACCACAATCACAGAACGCAGTCTGCCAATGACACCAATAACGAGTCACAATCACAGAACGCAGCCTGCCAATGACACCAATAACGAGCCACAATCACAGAACGCAGCCAGCCATTGACACCGATAACGAGCCACAATCACAGAACGCAGCCTGCCAATGACACCAATAACGAGCCACAATCACAGAACGCAGCCTGCCAATGACATTAACAACGAGCCACAATCACAGAACGCAGCCTGCCAATGACACCAATAACGAGCCACAATCACAGAACGCAGCCTGCCAATGACACCAATAACGAGCCACAATGATAGAACGCAGTCTGCCAATGACACCAATAACGAGCCACAATCACAGAACGCAGCCTGCCAATGACACCAATAACGAGCCACAATCACAGAACGAAGCCTGCAAATGACACCAATAACGAGCCACAATCACAGAACGCAGTCTGCCAATGACACCAATAACGAGCCACAATCACAGAACGCAGCCTGCCAATGACACCAATAACGAGCCACAATCACAGAACGCAGCCTGCAAATGACACCAATAACGAGCCACAATCACAGAACGCAGTCTGCCAATGACACCAATAACGAGACACAGTCATAGAACGCAGTCAGCCAATGACATCAATAACGAGACACAATCACAGAACGCAGGCTGCCAATGACACCAATAACGAGCCACAATCACAGAATTCAGCCTGCAAATGACACCAATAACGAGCCACAATCACAGAACGCAGCCTGCCAATAACACCAATAACGAGCCACAATCACAGAACGCATCCTGCCAATGACACCAATAACATGCCACAATGATAGAACGCAGTCTGCCAATGACACCAATAACGAGCCACAATCACAGAACGCAGCCTGCCAATGACACCAATAACGAGCCACAATGATAGAACGCAGTCTGCCAATGACACCAATAACGGGCCAATATCACAGAACGCAGTCTGCCAATGACACCAATAACGAGCCACAATCACAGAACGCAGCCTGCCAATGACACCAATAACGAACCACAATCACAGAACGCAGCCTGCCAATGACACCAATAACGAGTCACAATCACTGAACGCAGCCTGCCAATGACACCAATAACGAGCCACAATCACAGAACGCAGCCAGCCATTGACACCAATAACGAGCCACAATCACAGAACGCAGCCTGCCAATGACACCAATAACGAGCCACAATCACAGAACGCAGCCTGCCAATGACACTAATAACGAGCCACAATCACAGAACGCAGCCTGCCAATGACACCAATAACGAGCCACAATCACAGAACGCAGCCTGCCAATGACACCAATAACGAGCCACAATGATAGAACGCAGTCTGCCAATGACACCACTAACGAGCCACAATGATAGAACGCAGTCTGCCAATGACACCAATAACGAGCCACAATCACAGAACGCAGCCTGCCAATGACACTAATAACGAGCCACAATCACAGAACGCAGCCAGCCAATGACACAAATAACGAGCCACAATCACAGAACGCAGCCTGCCAATGACACCAATAACGAGCCACAATGATAGAACGCAGTCTGCCAATGACACCAATAACGAGCCACAGTCACAGAACGCAGCCTGCCAATGACACTAATAACGAGCCACAATCACAGACCGCAGCCTGCCACTGACACAAATAACGAGCCACAATCACAGAACGCAGCCTGCCAATGACACCAATAACGAGCCACAATGATAGAACGCAGTCTGCCAATGACACCAATAACGAGCCACAATCACAGAACGCAACCTGCTAATGACACTAATAACGAGCAACAATCACAGAACGCAGCCAGCCGATGACAGAAATAACGAGCCGCAATCACAGAACGCAGCCTGCCAATGACACCAATAACGAGCCACAATGATAGAACGCAGTCTGCCAATGACACCAATAACGAGCCACAGTCACAGAACGCAGCCTGCAAATGACACTAATATCGAGCCACAATCACAGAACGCTGTCTGCAAATGACACCAATAACGAGCCACAGTCTCAGAACGCAGTCTGCCAATGACACCAATAACGAGCCACAATCACAGAACGCAGTCTGCCAATGACACCAATAACGAGCCACAATCACAGAACGCAGCCTGCCAATGACACCAATAACGAAACACAATCACAGGACGCAGGCTGCCAATGACACCAATAACGAGCCACAATCACAGAATTCAGCCTGCCAATGACACCAATAACGAGCCACAATCACAGAACGCAGCCTGCCAATAACACCAATAACGAGCCACAATCAGAGAACGCAGCCTGCCAATGACACCAATAACGAGCCACAATGATAGAACGCAGTCTGCCAATGACACCAATAACGAGCCACAATCACAGAACGCAGCCTGGCAATGACACCAATAACGAGTTACAATCACAGAACGCAGCCAGCCAATGACACAAATAACGAGCCACAATCACAGAACGCAGCCTGCCACTGACACAAATAACGAGCCACAATGATAGAACGCAGTCTGCCAATGACACCAATAACGAGCCACAATCACAGAACGCAGCCTGCCAATGACACTAATAACGAGCCA
Source organism: Anodontia alba (assembly GCA_964016985.1). NCBI lineage: Eukaryota > Metazoa > Mollusca > Bivalvia > Lucinida > Lucinidae > Anodontia > Anodontia alba. Next base: position 261,523 of record OZ024837.1, on the reverse strand, counting down.
CAATCACAGAACGCAGTCTGCTAATGACACCAATAACGAGCCACAATCACAGAACGCAGTCCGCCAATGACACCAATAACGAGCCACAATCACAGAACGCAGTCTGCCAATGACACCACTAACGAGCCACAATCACAGAATGCAGCCTGCCAATGACACCAATAACGAGCCACAATGATAGAACGCAGTCTGCCAATGACACCAATAACGGGCCAATATCACAGAACGCAGTCTGCCAATGACACCAATAACGAGCCACAATCACAGAACGCAGCCTGCCAATGACACCAATAACGAGCCACAATCACAGAACGCAGCCTACCAATGACACCAATAACGAGCCACAGTCACAGAACGTAGCCTACCAATGACACCAATAACGAGCCACAATCACAGAACGCAGCCTACCAATGACACCAATAACGAGCCACAATCACAGAACGCAGCCAGCCAATGACACCAATAACGAGCCACACTCACAGAACGCAGCCTGCAAATGACACCAATAACAAGCCACAATCACAGGACGCAGCCTACCAATAACGAACCACATTTAGATAAAAACTCCATCCTAGTAAGCATTCTTTTTCGTTATCGGCCCGTCAGGGTAGCTGACGGGCTTGTAATGGCACGCTGTATAAAGAATGCTAGTTTGGATTGTAGACAAGTATAAAATCTAAGTTTACCTTATTAAAGAGAGCTAAGATAAGCTTTCTACTTGTACTGGTTATCTAGACTTTATAAAAGACAATACGTTTACGAAACGTGTATTATTTGCGAATTCCAGTTCATGCATTTCCATTGAGTTTTCTATATCATTAACCACATCCCTCACCGGCACCAAAAATCGTGATAACAGCCAATCTCGAATGTATGCCTAATGTCCCATAAAAGGGACATTAGAAAACAATGTAGACTAAGATCAGATAGCGTAAAAAGCGGCGTCTGCTCAGTGTCTACACTGTTTACATTTAGGAAAAGAATTTCTATAAAAATGATAGCATTAAAAACTAACCAGATATTCCTAATGTAGAAATGAACCGGTCCAAAGAGTTAGGGTAGAAGACTTCAGTCGGCATAAATGGGTTAAATATTGTGAAGAAGGTCATGAACGATCAGGTAAAATAAGTAAAGGTGGTCTCCAGGATGTGTATCGATTACATAACATGGCCTACCAATGACACCAATTTGACGCAAATGACCCTCATGGGTTGACGCGTCGTGAAACCCAAACTCATCATCATCAATGACACCATGAGAAAAGTAAACAAACCCTGATAGACAGCCATTACGAAAACAAGCCTATTCAAATATGTAGAAAATTTCTCCTCCAAAAACTGATGTTTTTTTTTTTTTTTTTCAGATAGAATGTAGGTTTTGCTTCACTCGCTGGAAATTACAAAGGAATAATCCATTGCCATCTTCGTTATTTGTACAAAATTACCGATATTTCATAATAAATTATCTTAAGCGAAAATTTTATTTCACCATTTAGAAACTCGATGCGGTTAGTACTCGCCTATAGATTCATCAATGCTTTATTTAAAAAGACTGGCAATCGCCGGAAAAAATGATGAAAATATATAGAAATCAACCGAGTTTGATTTGTGGGGTAATTTAATTGAAACTGTAAACTGTACGATATGTTTAGCATTGTTTGAAATCCAGTCGGTATAATTTTTATCTAGATAATTTGGTTCGCTTCAAGCGAAAAAGTGCCTTCGAACATGCGCAAAATGCGCAGATTCAGATCGTCCTGCGCATGTGCAAAATATCATCCGGGCTTTTGCTCTCCATTCATGCATTATGTAGTATCCAATGATTCTGTTAGCGGACAGCGAAGGCCCTGATCGGACTGCGCGGATGCGCAGGCTGATCTGGGCATTCGTTGTGCGCATATGCCCGAAGGCACGTTTTCGCATGGCACGGCCAATTTTATAGCGCATTAATTAACCGTTATTATTTCGGAAGAAGAGCAGTCTGCTGTACTATGAGATTATTTTAGTGAAACATTCCGTCGAGACGCGTCCAACATAATTCCAGTCTTTCTATACACAGGGGCAAAAGAAAACAGATTCTTTTTAAATCCCATATTATTTCACTTGTTCTTAATTGTGCGAGATATTTTATTCGCAGTTCAGTAATGTGGTATAGTAAAGTTAGTGAATGAAACATTTGACTAGCGTCACTACATGACGATGTTACACTTTTGGCACATGTACATGTATCATATTGGACAACCCAATCTTGGTATGAATTAGTATTTTAATTTTCGGTGTTTATTTATTCCAAGAAATCACAAAATCTTCTTTTTTTCTGGTCTGTTTAGTTGAATATAAGACTATCAGAGGCACCCAGAACTTTCTGGTAATGTTTTCGTGACTCTAGAACCATTTAAGGCTTTGAGCAACTCTTCTTTGTCGCTATTTGTGCAGAAACTAAAACAATAAAAAGCAGAAAATCTCCATGACAGAAATGCGGCAACTAGAGGCTGTGCCAGCCTAATTCAATTATAATCACACTGCCATGTAAACAGTATAGATGATGGAAGACATTTAGCATGCTGAATTTTAAAATGAAACATACATTTAAGTCTTTCTTACTTTGACTTTAAACAAAGAGCTTGGTATTTCATTTTTCTTTGCATTTAAAACATTTCTTTTGAAAAGTGTTCCAAGTGACCTCTGCCTTACCTTCCCTACTTAAATCAAGAAAGGTATACGTGTGCAATCTGCGTTTTTGTTTTTTAAGCATACTAAATGTGCATAGCTGAGAGTCAACTGCTCAATGTTGTAAAATTTACAGCATTGACAAGCAAAATTTACATATAAGTAGACTGCAGTATATTAAAGTATTGTTTTTTTGTTTCTTTTTTTTTTTTTTTTTTGTTTTGTTTTTTGTTTTAAAAAAATCAAATACAAAATGAACAGTAATGAAAATCAATTTTAGAAAGCACAAATATAGAGGAAACTAAGAAAGAACACAAACAAAGCAAAAGAAAAAAACAAAACATTTTTGTCTGGCAAATCAGCCTACATCATGGTAAACGTCAATAATATTTTCATACCAGTATGTCTGAAACAGTTAAATGACCCTGTAACCCGAAAACAGCAGTGTGTTTAGATAAGCAAATCAAAAATTAATTATTTCTCTCAGTTAAAACAATGCAGCAAGAAGCGACAAGTCGGTTATTGCATGTTTTAAATTTCTCGCCTCACGGCTCGAAAGGGGCTCTTACACGGTATAGGAAATTTACATTGGTTTCTGCCCACGCTTGGAATTGGATGAAATTCTGCACAATGTTTGCCTAGGGCATAAAACTGATGATTATGAGGCATTGGCTTTTAAATGTAGTTCCATTGTAAATTTTTGGTGTTTTGTACGCGGCCACTACCAAATCAGGGGGTGCCCTAATATTAACCTTCGTACAGTAAACAGGATTTCATTTTTCAGATGCTGGAATGTTATTATCAATTAAGGCCATCATTAGTACATGTTTTGATACTATGAATGGCTTCATGTACTTAGCAATAGTGCTGGAGCAATAACGTAAGTTGAACGGTAGCCCCATATTTCAGCTGCAGGTTATGTATTCATCCAGATATTATCGGCAATTATACCATGTTCCGATTCTTGTCAAGACACCATTTCAGCATAAAAAATTTCCATATGTATTAGAAATAAACACATGAAATTTCATAAAAATTGAAGACCGGTAACATGTTCTTTGAACAGCCTGAATACATATAGTCCTGAGTCGGTAAAATATGAAATTACCCAATACTCATGTATAAGTAGTAGTTACGTGTAAATTCAACTTATCAATAGCTTTCAATTTGGATTATCATGATATAGTATGATTTGTATAAGAAGTTGATACCATAATTGTACATATTCATTTATAACCAGTTGACTGAATTGCACCTTGTTGAACACCATGTCCAAAAAAAAAAAAAACTTTTCGTTTACATGATCTGGACCATACAGACACTAAGTCCAAGTTCTCTGTATCTGTATATTGTCAAAACCACAGCAGAAGATTTCACAGCTGGTACAAAACACACATGAAGCACTCAATTTTGGAAAGAAACACTACAGCTTAAATACAATCAGTAATGAACAACCAAAATCTGTGTCACATGGACACATGCACGTTTAGTAGTGTTTCTTTAGGTAAGATCTATGCACTTGCTGACCAAATACTTTAGTACTCTTTCTAAAATGAAAGAATAACTTTTCAGAAATATGATCAGCGAAGAACAACAAAGTAAGAGCAGTTGATATTAAGAAGAATGAAATTATATTCAGCTAAAATATTCAATGGAAGAAAAAATTTAAGTATAAGAACTAAAACAAAACTTGAATACTAAAAGCCTCCTTTCAAAACGTATTACAACACAAAAAACTGAGACAAGGTGAAAACAGAATTAATTAAATACCATAGAACTGCCAGCAACCAAATGAATGAAAACTGTTAAAAAACTCTTCAATATATCCTTTCGACACATTAAAACCACACAAGTTAGCTGTTTTAAACTCCTGTGTAAATTAACATATGGCGGAGTTTCAAACTAGTATGGAAGTCCTTAAGCAAATGACTTAAAATATGAATGTCATACAACCTTTGGAAATATCTTAAAGCTTTAACATGAAGAACTACAGAACACCAATTTGTTGTTTAAGTCAACCTATGTGCACTAGAAGAGAACTTATGCAGAACAGAAACAATTTCATATATGTGTCACAGTTGTGCTTCTTGTTGTTTTTAAAGAACTTGTGCGGTACTTAGTTTAACCCTCTCATTACGACTATTGCCGAGTATTGACGAGGTTAGCCGACCAATCGGTAATTTTTTTACATGCGATCCCGGGATTTTTATATAAGATGTGAGTGTTATAGTGTGTATGATTGGTCACCTTTTAACAAACAGATATGCAAATGAGCGCGCGCTATTCATTTTTTTTTTCTATAATAAACATCGCCATTTTCAGTTCATCAGCTTAAATATATATCATGTAGTTTATTCAATTATCCTTCACGGATGTGTTGAAGTATTATTAACCAGGTATGTCTACCTATAATATTCTTGCTGGCTGAATTCTTACATGTTTACGTATCGGTGATAAACTGAATCGATAGTCTGTTTACATTGAGCAATATACATGTATACATCTGCATTTGTATTTCGCGATACTCTATATGTATCGGGTGACGAGAAAAGGGTATTGTGAGTGCACATGTGGATGACCACACAGTATGATTTTCAGTGTATATATTGGGTAGATTGGAGGAATGGCGATGACTGCAATACATATATCACCTGATCATCTTTATCATGTAGTTGCGGTCATGGTACCAAAGCCGTAATTCAAAATCATAAATCCATAAACGAATGACGAATCAGAATGTTCAGACCAACAGACATGGACCCCAGAACAAAGGGTGTAATCAGGCGTCCGCGGATAGTAAGCATTACTTGGTAAGCAAGCTTCGCCCACCATGCCCATGGGCCTGAACGAAGGAAATATCGGTAGAAGCGTATGTCCGGGATTTGGGAAGTCTACTTATGGCGCGTCACTGGTAATATAGTAATATTATTTCATTGAATAGCACCGACTGTCTGTCTTACTGTTGTCTGTAATAATTACTGTCGGTTTTCCCCGAGAGTGAATAATTATTAAATTGAATGTATTTTATTGATGCATACGGTGTCCGAATTATTTATTGTCCTATGCACTTTAGTGTAAGGTCTGTTTTTATTATTGTAGGACACCCTCAGAATATACTAAATAAAGATGCTCTACTGACCACGAGTTTACTCATATATATCACCTGCTTCATATGCTTACTGTAAGAAAGAAAAGATAGATCTGCTTTTCTGATAGCAAAAGTTAAGACCACATAAACAGTAGTTATTCTGTGCTACTGTCATCAAAGATAACTGTTGAAACAAAGAGAAAAACTCCAGTGTCAGTGTCAATTCGATCGCAGGAAATACCGATTGAAGTGACACATTTGAACATGTTTACAGGACAAGAAATCCAGTGTTCATAATTTCAAAATACAATATACGCTTGCAAGCAAGCTATAGATATATCAGAAGTTAAGTCTATAGGTATTATTTTCTTTTTAAGCGTTCTTAGTTTGGTTCGAGTTCACCAGTCCAGAAACAAATCTCCAAAAATCCTAAAATCTGTTGATGGGGATGCAAATCCTTCTTCAAAACAAACAAACAAGCAACAACTACTTGCAATGGTACGTTTGCACATCTTCTTAATACGACAATGGAGATTACGGATCTCCCTGTTTTATGCCTATTTTTGTAATGGTGAGAATGGATACCCCTGTTTTACACCTATTTTAGTTTTATGCCTTTTGGGAAGTAATTATACAAAATGCTCAATGATTTGCTGACATGAATTAAAACGTAAGATTTTGTTAAGCCTAAATTGTTAATTAGAATTTCTTTTAATTTGTTATGCTGTCTACATTTGTAATAGTTGGTTAGTCTGAGTCCATATAAATAGAAGGCAAGTAACAGAAAGTCATGAAAATTTAATGGGTAGCTCAAGATATTCATTCTGAGTTGTCTAAACTCTTTTTGATTTGTTAAGTGTTAGAAGTGTTTGATAACACTGCCTTTCTCTACTGTTTTTTAACAAGATAAAAAAATAGTCAATTTTGTACAAATCGACCTATATCCATTCAAGGCCTAAAATGACAATGTTACCGGTTTTGATTTTTTATGAAATTTAGCATAGCTATAGAGGATGTATGTAGCAAATTTTGCTGGTAGTATGAAATCTTGACAAAGACTATAACATATTAATTTTGAAAGTTTAATTTTGATATTTTTTTCATTTTTTTTGTAAAAAATTCAGATTTTTTATAATCAGTTTATCAGAAAATGTTAACTTTAATTAAAAATAAATGTTTTGTGTTACCAATAGAATTACTATGGTGTTCACCATTGAGCACAGCGCAAAAATCTTAAAACTAAATTAAACTTAAGATGTATGACATACTTATTTGGAGACAGGTATCAGCTCATGGGGGGAGTGAGTCAAGGTTGCGTCCTGAGTCCATCTTTTTATTATATAATTTAATAAGCACATTTTCATAGGTTGCATATGCCTAGTTATTATTATACAAAGTTTCAGAAAAATCCATGCGTGAGCAGAAATGAAAGATGCCCTTTAAAACGATGCAATAACCTATACATAACATCTCTTGGTATAATCTCTCTCCGCCATCGAGACCCTTGCCATCATGTAAAGGAAGCGTAAAAATCGTGGCAGGGAATTTAACCCTTCTTATTCTGAATAAATTAAGATGCCACGCCCACTTCTAATTCCCAGCCAATCAGATTACTTGATCCGGGTTTTTTGATAGAAATTCACATATTTAATGACAAACAGTGCAGATGTAGATCAGTTGGGATCTGCATTGTTTGCTAAGACAGAGCATGACGTGTTCAGCAAGAGAAGGGTTAAATATTGAAAGGATCGTTCAACTTAGAAATGCGTAGTAATATTTTATACTTTTTAGCTGGATTTATTGTTCGAGAATTGATGTATGTATGACATAATATTAACATGTGTTCAGGCTTGCCAATATATAACCGAATGACACGCTTATAACAGTTTTATTCTCTACGTGGCACTTAGAATTATTTTAGCCATTCTTCATCTCATTTTTTGGTCCTTTTATCATGTTTAGTTTATTAGCGCATCGCAAATGTATTATATCATGTTTGTTGAGTTTTATTGTTACGTATGTCAGAAATTGCCCGTGATTGGTTGAAAAGAATACTACGATGCACATGTCAGAAGTGCAATATCGAATGTATTTTCAGTGTCGCTAGTAAAGCATACATCACAATATTGTACCCTGACCTTGAGATAAAACGTATTTTGCGTATTTTTGGTCCTTTGCTTTATGAAAACAAATAAAAATATGAGTAGTCAAAACGTGCCTGCTTTCTTTAGCCTCTGATTATATTTTTTATATTGACCGCGCCATGCATATGTCTTCGGGCATATGCGGACAGTGCAGGCCCAGATCAGACTGCACATCCGCGCAGTCTGATCAGGGCCTTCGCTGTCCGCTAACAGAATCATTAGATACTAACAATATTTCATAGTTGAGCAAATATCCGGATGAGACTTTGCGCATGTGCAGGATAATGTGAATCCATACAGTTTGCGCACCTTTTCTCGGCCCATATTTTGTGAGGCACTGCCTTGTTGAATTGAAAAAAAAAACAAAAAAAAAAAAAAAAAACAGTATTTGCAGATAATACTTATAAAATAAAAAAATGAATGTAATTATGTTTGGTATTTTTATGGACTCTATCGATCGTCAAGTAGAAGTTTAGATTTTATCAATAACCTATTGATAAACAGCAGAGCTGGGACCAAGAAGACACATGTATTGAATTTTTTTTTCTTTTATCTCTGAAAAGATACTTGCGCTCTGTGTTATTAGAATCGCATCAGTGAGACGACTCTAGTGACATCACAGACAATACGTTTTCATACAGAAACATGAGTAGATTAGGACTTCTTTTTATTTCAATAGCTTATCCGAAGCCCACAGAATATGAAACGAACTAAGGGATTTCTTTATCAATCAAAATGCATCAAGGTTTAACCAATCTCTCCCAGTCCGATAAGCATTTCTGACACACAATGAGCTTTTCTTTTCGATTATAATGTTAAAAACTAAGTTTGAAAAGGATATTTGCCTTTTTAATTTCATGTTTCGAGTTTCAATTGTTGGGCATACTCGTTTCATATGCCATACGATTAACATTTAACATTCTCTGGGCTAGTTCAGCTGACGACTAATCGATTATAATTTTCTATTATTTTCAGAAAACCGGATTTGTCATTTCATGCAAATTGTCTCCATTGGAGACAATTTGCATGATATGCCAAAGCCTATTTGCTGTGGAAAATGAGAAAAAAGTATTTCAAATTGTCATCTTTTGAAGATGTTACCCTGCACGCTAAGCGTAAAAAAAAAAAAAAAAAAAAGAAAAAAAAAAAAAAAAGAAACCCTCAAAGAATTAGTAATTAAATGTAAAGAGATAGAATTTCATATTAATTCAAACAGAACATGTTTCCGATCGTAGCCAAGACAAAGTAATGAGTAGTCTACCCTTCAGCATGCTGCATTTAAATATCATCAGGAGATAAACCTTTATTTTATAAAATTCTCCCAGAAAATATCCAAACGTTTAGGTATTGTTTATCTTTAATGAATGGTAGTCCAAGAAAGCCGACGTTGTATAAACGTCATGTGGCCGCTGGGTAGTTTCGATCCAGTAATATGACCAACGCCGACCAGCTTCGAGTATTCTGTTGAACCTTGCACATGCGTTGCTTATGTTATCTACTTGTGCCGACCGAAATGGCCTAAATGGATCTTAGCTCGGGTCTCACCTACATCCAGTCCAGACCTGTCTTAGAAGAAAGCAGTTTATAATGAAACAGTATACCGCGCATGCATCTGAATGTACTTCAACCCATTGTAGTCGGGAGACCCGTAAAAGGGTAACTGGCAAACAGTGCAGACCCAGATCAGACACCGCAGAACGCGGCGTCTGATCAGGGACTCCACTGTTTGCTATTAGCCATTTTTCACTAGGAATATGTAAGTCTCATAGCCAAACGTACCTAAAATTGAAAATGGACTCCTCCAATATATAGTGTGGGAGAGCCTATTCAGTATACAAAGGGTTAAGAAATTTGATTTAAAAAAGGTTGCTAGAAGTAACAAAGGAATTGTAAAGCTGGCCCCGAGGTTACAAAACTTTTTTCATGCTCAACTCAGCTGAGCGTGAAATTTGTCCTGCTAATAAATCTCAAATTACTAACAATTGCAAATTATTTCTTGCTAAACATAGCTGAGAATGAAAATTTCTACGCTAATTAATATGAAAATGCCAATTATTGGCATTTTCATATTTGTTCGTAGAGAAATTTTTCTTGTTCAACTGAGTTGAGCATGAAAAAGTTTTACAATCTCGGGGCCTGGTTACAAAAATGAAAATAAAAAAAATCTGAAAACCCGCCTAAAATAAAGACCTTACATATTGAAGTTTTCGCTATATATTATAGAGAAACATAGGGATACAGACTACATTCCCCAGTTTTCGCTATATATTATAGAGAAACAGAGGGATACAGACTACATTCCCCAGTTTTCGCTATATATGACTGGGAAACATAGAGAGATACTCACTAAATAGATCTGATGATGTTATGCCAACCTTTACTAGGTTTTTTTTTTTTTTTTTTTTATTCTCCACTTAAAAGATACCAATAGAGCTAGCGTTCTGTACCCGAACTTTTGTGAATTAATGGACAAGGTCACCAATAAATGAACCCTGGGCTCAATAACATTAACTGACTTCAAAGATTTACTTTATAGAGGTGATTTTGATTGAAGATCACAAATCATCCGAGAGTAAAATAAATAGTGCCTTATCAATGCAATGTTTTGTGCCAAACGCTTATATTCTCAAGCAAATAAAAATGAATGAGGATAATACAGTCACCCCTTTTTACAACGACATCTTTTATTCCCAAATAAATTGGTCATTAAAATGCATTTACTGTTATAAAGGATCCTTATGAACAGAGTGATGAGAAAAGGCCTCGTTTAATTCTTATTTGATATGTTTTGGATATTTGCTAGAATCGCTGCAGTAGGGCGATTCTAACAAATATCCAAAACGCGTGTTTCTTGAAGTATAAAATACAATGTGCTTGCACAAGTTCTCATTAACTCTCACCTCTTGAGTGAGGTTCCGTACCAGTCAAATTATCATTATAACGAATTTTATCATTGTATCGAGTGTCGGTATAAAGACGGTTGATTCTCGATGGTTCTTTGGCAGCAAGACACACAGCTTATAAACGAAAATAGCAGACTGTTTTTTATTGATAGCCTATGAGTCTAATCGTGAACAGTAACGTAATGGTTATCTGACGGGTTTCCAAAGATTCGAAAATGTCCTATTTGAAATATATCGCTTCGTATAATCAATCGCTTTGTGAATCATTATAAACGTGTTCTATTAACTTTATAACTCTCTGTGGTTATATTAACTTTTATAACTCTCTGGGGTTATTCACAAAACGACAAATTGATTATATTTTTCTTAATTTTCCCAGAAAAAAAATTTGACATTTCGTGCAAATTGTCTCCATTGGAGACAATTTGCACGAAATGTCAACTGTTTTCTGGAAAAAATAAGAAAATTTATTTCAGTATGTCGTCTGCTGATTTTTTTATCTAGCATGTGAAGCGTTCAGAAATGAATGAAACATTTGACATTCTGTTTTTTTCTGTTTTGTCTGAAAATAGAACTAGAAGGTCAATTCAGACGGTCCCCTGTAGGTCTGATTGGAAATATTGATAAATGAAGGTTGCGCTGATCATTCTGTACTCTTTTCACCTGAATTTAGTTTTTTTTTTATAACAGTTGTTTGAAGGACATTGGAACTTTGTTTAATTATGTTCTTAAAAACGAAATTTTCTGCATACGGCATTTTGAAATATATTTCTTATTTTCCTAGAAAACAGTATTTGAAATTTCATGCAAATTGTCTCCTTATCATCATTTTGTCCTCTGCTGAATTTGCTCACAGAATGGTAAAAAATAATATAACACTTTTTTTATGCTTCACAAAGCAATGTACAATATATTTCAAATAAATGCTATTTCCAAATGTCAAGATTTATTTTCTGTGGAAAAAAACAAAAGATATAAAGTAGAATGTCGTCTGCTGCAACTTTCACTTGGCGCTTTAAGAAATAAGAGACGTGTGCATATGTGTTGCAGTATTATGCATAAACAGGTTGGTCGAAATCAAAAACGACTGCGCACCTTAGTTAGACAAGTGAGACACTGAATATGGTCTTCTAAAACTTGTAAGAAGTTCTATATTTGGAGACATTGCAGTTTTATATTTTTTCTGATAAAATGTTGCACGATACATGCATAACTTTACACTTTTACATTCTCTGAGACGTTGAATCAACGTTGTTTCAACGTTGTCACAGCAGGCAGGCAACGTTAAGACAAAGCCGCATTAACGTCGATGCAATGCCATGACGTTGCATCGACGTTGATGCGACGTTGTCTCAGTGTCATATGCGCGCTGGGGTGTGCTTTCTTGGTTACTGACTGTCCTAGATCTTAACTATTCGTATTCGAAGAACCTTTTATCATGGCAAGGCCACTTTATTTCTAATTGAAAAAAAAAATGTTTTGTTGTCCGTTGTATAGTATACGTGCGTCATCTGCCATGATTGACGATCACCGTCCAACAATATGTAATACTGCTTTCATATAATAATGTTCAAGGGCTAACAAACCTTCTTTATTATATACCAGGCCAGAATACTCAAAGCTTTTCTCACTTTAACCCTTGTCCTGCTGAACCCTGATACACCCTGTCTTTGCAAACAGTGTAGATCCAGATCAGTTGGCTTCTGAAGAAGTATGTGAATTCGTATCAACAACCTGAATCAAATAATCTGATTGGCTGAAAATTAGAAGTGGGTGTGGCATCTAATTTTTTTTCAGCATGACAAGGGTTAATGGGCCGCAACGTTAGGCAACGTGCCTTCGGAAATGTGCACTCATTCGCGCAGTCTGCTTACCGTCTGTTCGTTTTGTGGCGGCTTGGTTGTGTTTGCTGTCTTTCCCATTGGCATTAGGGGCTTAATGTGAATCAGATTGTATCAGTTTCTGAGTTCACTTATTTACTTTTCATTTTGCGCACATATCAGAGATTAGTTTTCTTAAGTTTCGGCTCAAATGTTGATAGCCACCTAGGAATGTATGGCCTATAATAAATTCACCTCTTCGTTTTAATTGTCTGTAGTATAACAATACAGTTATTTTTTATTATTATTATAAGGATAAAATGTTCTTTACCTAACACGTTAGAGCCGTTACATGTGAAAACATACCTTCTGACATGTGTGTCCAAAGAAGACTCAAATCAGTTTGCGCATCCGCCCAGTCTGAGCAGAGACTTCGTTGGCCGCATGAAAATACTTTGCTTTCTTAGTTATCCAAAATCAACACAGAGTAGATTCTGATCGGACTTCGCGGATGCCCAGACTGACCTGAATCTTTGCTGGGCACACATGTCCGAAGGTACGATTTTTTTACGTTGCGATACCTTTTTTTTAAATTTAAAGCCATACTAAAACATTTGAACTGAACCTGCTAAAATTTGACAAAGCATTAAAATTTAAATGCTTCAGCTTTGTTTTGTTTTTATGCTCGAAAACCTTTGCTGAAAACGTTAGCATATTTTAACATACGATTACCATATATAAAATCATATTTACATAATCAAAGCATTAAGAGTTCTGAATGGGGCGGTTGTGTGAATTTTTGGAATTTATGCTGAATTAAAAAAAAAAAAAAAAAAAAAAAAAATAGCCACACATAGACAGCATACCAATTTATTTGTGAAATTTAATCTGAAAGCAGAAAGCCAGGCATATGTCACCGACCATTTTTTCAAACCATTTTGCATTTTCAGTGTTTAAAACCCTCTTTTCCGTGTCAAAGTCATATGTAAATTGTAATATCATACTTATGAAGTCCTTTTCGGTACCCGATAGCCCATTTTCAGTGGAAAAAGATCATTTTTGGTGTTCAGTAGGACCTCAGTAGGCTCAGGCTACACTTTTTACCCAACGCTGTATATTTGGCGTGTTTACTGGATTATTCATAATCGTCGGCCGATATTGTACTCAGTATGTTACTTTTTTTCTTCAAAAGTTTGAAGTTTTCATTGGTTTTGTTCATGTTTTCGCTATTTATAAGCATCAGAGTGTACAACGCTTAATATATTTGAATGTAGAATTTAGCGTTATCAGGGAATGTTTGTTAGGTAATTATTAGGTTGGTAGTTGGTCGGAAAACAGGAAAAAAAATTGTCGAAAAGTGATATGTTAAATCTAGAAATGGAATGATCAGCCATTTCGAATAATGATTTAAAAACAACCGTCTGGAGTTTCTTTCAGTGTCTCAGGACCAACCTCATGATCTGGAGTTTAGGGATAACTCTTTTGTTTAGTGATCATTATAAAAGAATACAATACAACACATTACCATACAATAAAACACAATACAATACAATTCAATACTACACCACGCCATACCATAGCACATCACACCATACAATACAAAACAACAACAACAACAACAAAAAAAAGACTCTCGTTATCTCGACCTCGCTTATTTCGAATAACCGCTTATCTCGAAGTAATTATCTGGTCCCTGCCTAAAGATGAAAATCTAACAACAGGTAATAAAATATTGTGGAGAAGAGGAGAAATTGCTCCAAAGGATCCTCCTTTGGTGCAATTTCTCCTCTTTTCCACAATATTTTCAATATACCTCGAATTTCAAGAGTCCAATCACATATACATTTGTTAAATGTGGTTGTTCGATTTATTTTTTCCTCAATTCTGCAATTCGGATATGTCGTGGTACGGATATCTCGAAGTAGTTCATCCTTTGGCCCGAGATAACGAGAGTCGACTGTACAATTGTTATACCCCCCCCCCCACACACACACACACACACACTTTTTTAGAATATTAGCTCAGTTATCAGCATTTATTCAGGGTTATGAGGTTGAATGTCAACAAAGAGGAGGAATACTTTCTACTTAGAATATTAGCTGCAAGTCTAATAAACAAACGTTTTTGAGATTTTATAAGTTAGACTCCGCCCATTTATAGTGGAAAGTCTAATAAACAAAAGTTTTTGATGTTTTATAAGGAATTGATACACTTTAAGGGAAGGCAACTACCGAAAATGATTTTGACCCCTTCTGTAAAAGTTCTACTCTGAAAGGAAAGATTGTGCTTCTCTTTTAGCGTTGTTACGACCGAGCACTCCTACCTCGATTATCTGCCTTGGCAGATTACGCATATTATCTAAGTATATATTCAATCTCTGACAACTGCGTCAGGGAGTCGACTCTTTGGCTCAGTGGTTAGAGCGTTGGATTTTTAACCGGGAGGACCGGGTTCGATTCCCACGAAAGGCGGAATATTTTTTCAGCTATGCTTCATTCCTTTGTTGCGACTTTCATGTCGTAAGATGGGGGCTCGTCCGGGATTGGACTTTATACGCCGAAAATGGCTTCACGTCATCATAAATGATGACTTCCTTGAAGAGGGGGAGTGTTACGACCGAGCACTCCTACCTTCGATTATCTGCCTTGGCAGATTACGCATAGTATCTAAGTATATATTCAATCTCTGACAACTGCGTCAGGGGAGTCGACTCTTTGGCTCAGTGGTTAGAGCATTGGATTTTTAACCGGGAGGACCGGGTTCGATTCCCACGAAAGGCGGAATATTTTTTCAGCTATGCTTCATTCCTTTGTTGCGACTTTCATGACGTAAGAGCGTAGATCTCTTTACAGAAAGGAATTAATATGCAGGCAAGCTAATAAGAAGTCACAAAGTTGTCTCCTTTGAGAAAAATGGATGAAAATTTACCAAGTATAGCATGTTCTCTTAAACACAGCTATAAATATTAATCAAAGCACTGACAGCACTGGTGGGTCGATTGTCTCTTGAGTTTAGGCTGCGAAAATGAACGGGGACTTAAGATTGTTTCCTTTTTTTAGCAAACAGTACAGAGCTTGGTCTAGTTTGTACTGTTTGGCAATGTCCTAGTTCAGATTTTACAGGTAACCCTCTTTACACGACCTCTGACGTCAATGCGACAAGAATAGCACGGCTATAAATAACCGTTACTTGGATTTTATACAAACGTGTGGTTTCATTTCATTGGTCAATGATTGTCACATGGACAACAACATTAAGGTAATGTTGGTGTATGTATACTCAAGCTCGACTGTAAACAATCGACCCAAAAAATCAGAGACAACCCGGATCTACGACTTAATATATTTAAAAGGTGGAATCGGGGAATGGGTCAGAATTTTATCACGGTCACGTGACTAACAGTCTATTGCAAGCCAAAAGGCCACTTTGTAAAGTTTGAAGAAAGGTAGTATCTTGTGGAATTACTGGTCCAGTTTGCATTCAACTGACATTTAACGTAATCATTTGTCAATGTCTTATTGTCTCAAATTCACATAAATCCTAATGAACGATTCCCTTTAATACCAGTTCAGTAGTTCTCTGCGTGCTTAATTTGTTGAGAGGTTTACCTAGCCCCCATGATACTCTTTGTAGGACTGGTGTGACAGTTTGTACAATGGCAATAGCCCAAAATAGGTGAATAATTATTACTTTAAATTTTGATTATTAAATCTAACAAAGACATGGGTGATATTTTGGATAATAAGTGTACAGGTGTACAAGCTGTAACGGGTTTAATTTTGAAGAGCGTCGGCACGTTAATGACCTTAAGGGGAATTGATATATTTTCAAGGGAAGAAACTCTTTCAAATTTGTTTTGGCTCCTTTCTGAAAAGGGGTCACTCGAAAAGAAAAACAAAATCGTTCCTTGGCAGCAAATGATTTGCTTTTCGTGCAGACCTCTTTCCAGAAGGGACTTGATATACAGGAAAACAAAATGGAAGTCACAAAAAGTTATTTAACTTGTAAGAATGGCAGTAATCTAACAAGTGTATGGAGTCCCCCTAAACGTTGT